>JAXLNO010004801.1:0-134856 GCA_038087875.1 Malacoraja senta
ACCCTGTACAACTGCAGTAGAACCTCCCTGCTCCTATACTCAAATCCTTTTGCTATGAATGCTAACATACCATTCGCTTTCTTCACTGCCTGCTGCACCTGCATGCCTACTTTCAATGACTGGTGTACCATGACACCCAGGTCTCGTTGCATTTCCCCTTTTCCTAATAGGCCACCATTCAGGTAATAGTCTACTTTCCTGTTTTTGCCACCAAAGTGGATAACCTCACATGTATCCACATTATACTGCATCTGCCATGCATTTGCCCACTCACCCAGCCTATCCAAGTCATCTTGCAGTCCCCCAGCATCCTCCTCACAGGGAATACTGTCCCCCAGCTTCATGTCATCCGCAAACTTGGAGATGTTGCATTCAATTCCCTCATTCAAATCATTAATATATATTGTAAATAGCTGGGGTCCCAGCACTGAGCCTTGCGGTACCCCACTAGTCATTGCCTGCCATTCTGAAAAGGACCCGTTTACTCCTACACTTTTCTTCCTGTCTGCAAGCCAGTTATCTATCCACATCAATACTGAACCCCCAATACCGTGTGCTCTAAGTTTGTATATTAATCTCTTATGTGGGACCTTGTCGAAAGCCTTCTGAAAGTCCAGATATAACACATCCACTGATTCTCCCTTATCCACTCTACTAGTTACATCCTCGAAAAATTCTACAAGATTCATCAGACCTGATTTACCTTTCATAAATCCATGCTGACTTTGTCCATTGATTTTACCATTTTCCAAATGTGCTGCTATCCCATCTTTAATAACTGACTCTAGCAGTTTCCCCACTACTGATGTTAGACTAACTGGTCTGTAATTCCCAGTTTTCTCTCTCCCTCCCTTTATAAAATGTGGGATTACATTAGGTACCCTCCAATCCTCAGGAACTACTCCAGAATCTAAAGAGTTTTGAAAAATTATCACTAATGCATCCACTATTTCTGGGGCTACTTCCTTAAGTACTCTGGATGCAGCCTACCTGGCCCTGGGGATTTATCGGCCTTTAATCCATTCATTTTACCTAACACCATTTCCAGGCTAACCTGGATTTCACTCAGTTCCTCGATCTCATTTGACCCCCGGTCCCCTGCTATTTCCGGCAGATTAATTAAATCTTCCTTAGTGAAGACAGAACCAAAGTAGATATTCAATTGGTCTGCTATGTCCTTGTTCCCCATGATCAATTCGCCTATTTCTGACTGCAAGGGACGTACCTTTGTTTTAACTTATCTTTTTCTCTTCACATACCTATAAAAACTTTTGCAGTCAGTTTGTATGTTCCCTGCCAGTTTGCTTTCATAATCTATTTTCCCTTTCCTAATTAAACCCTTTGTCCTCCTCTGCTGGACTGAATTTCTCCCAGTCCTCTGGTAGGCTGCTTTTTCTGGCTAATTTGTATGCTTCTTCTTTTGTTTTGATACTATCCCTGATTTACCTTGTTATCCACGGATGCACTACCTTCCCTGATTTATTCTTTTGACAAACTGGGATGAACAATTGTTGTAGTTCATCCATGCAGCCTTTAAATGCCTTCCATTGCATATCCACTGTCAACCCTTTAATAATCAATTGCCTGTCTATCTTGGCCAATTCACGTCTCATACCCTCAAAGTTACCTTTCTTTAAGTTCAGAACCCTTGTTTCTGAATTAATTATGTCACTCTCCATCCTAATGAAGAACTCAACCATATTATGGTCACTCTTGCCCAAGGGGCCACGCACAACAAGACTGCTAACTAACCCTTCCTCATTACTCAATACCCAGTCTAGAATTGCCTGCTCTCTCGTTGGTGCCTCTACATGTTGATTTAGAAAACTATCCCGCATACATTCCAATAAATCCTCTTCCTCAGCACCCCTGCCAATTTGATTCACCCAATCTATATGTAGATTGAAGTCACCCATTATAACTGTTTTACCTTGGTTGCACGCATTTCTAATTTCCTGTTTGATGCCATCCCCAACTCCACTACTACTGTTAGGTGGCCTGTACACAACTCCCACTAGCCTTTTGTGCCCCTTAGTGTTTTGCAGCTCTACCCATATCGATTCCACATCCTCCAAGCTAATGTCCTTCCTTTCTATTGCATTAATCTCCTCTCTAACCAGCAACGCTACCCCACCTCCATTTCCTTTCTGTCTATCCCTCCTGAACATTGAATATCCCTGGATGTTCAGCTCCCAGCCTTGGTCACCCTGGAGCCATGTCTCCGTGATCCCAACTATATCATAGTCATTAATAGCTATCTACACATTCAACTCATCCACCTTATTACCAGTTAATACCAGGACCAGTTATTTACTTATATAAGATGGGCGGCCAGGAGATGTGCCAATACTGTGAGATGTGGGAATTTGTCGACACCATTGATGTCGACACCATTGATGTAGATGGTGTAGATGATCCCTACAGCTGCAGTAAGTGTTTGAGGCTAGCGGAACTCAAGCTCCGCATTGAGGAGCTGGAGACCCAACTTCATACGCTGTGGTACATCAGGGAGGGGGAGTATTACCTGGATGTTTTGTACCAGGGGATGGTCACACCGACCAGTTTAACTAATTCAGTAGTGAGTGAGCAAGGAAAGGAAGGTGTGGCCATAAGCGAGGCAGGTAGGGGGAACCAGGAGGAGATGCGGCAGGAGCCACAGCCCTTGTTCCTGACGAGCATGACCGAGGCTCTTACTCAATGTGAGGACGGGATCAGGGGCTGTGGGAGGGATGAGCAACCTGGCTGCAGCACCGTGGATCAGGGGGACATTCAAGAGGGGGGAGTTAGAAGAAATGCCGTTGTGATAGGGGATAGTATTATTCGGGGGGTAGATAAGGTTCTCTGCGGCCAGCAGAACATGTCCCGAAGGCTGTGTTGCCTACCCGGTGCTAGGGTTAAGGATATCTCTGCGATGCTGGAGAGAAATTTACAGAGGGAGGGGGAGGATCCAGTGGTTGTGGTCCATGTGGGGACCAATGACATAGGAAGGACGAGGAAGGAGGATCTGCTGAAGGAGTTTGAGCAGTTAGGGAATAAATTAAAAAGCAGAACCTCGAGGGTACTGATCTCCGGATTGCTACCTGAGCCACGGGCCAAATCGGCGAGAGTACGTAAAATTAAAAAGCTGAATGCGTGGCTCAAAGACTGGTGTGGGAAAAATGGGTTTGGTTTCTTGGGCCACTGGCACCAGTACTGGGACAGGGGGGATCTGTTCTGTAAGGACAGACTTCACCTGAACGGTGCTGGGACTGGGGTCCTGGCAAATCATATAACTAGGGCAGTAGAGAGGTCTTTAAACTAAGTAGCGGGGGGGAGGTATCAAGGGTGGTAATAACGGCAGGGGTAGAGGAAATAGAGCAGGGTATCAGTGGGGAAACGGAAAATCAAAATGTGACAGGAGGATCCAGAATGTGTGAAGATAAAGCTCTAGATGTAAAAGAGGCAAAAACAGAAAGGAAGGGTAGTAAAAATCATCTGAAAGTGCTGTATCTAAATGCACGGAGTATTCGAAATAAGATAAATGAATTAACGGTGCAATTAAGTATATATAATTATGATATCGTGGCCATTACGGAGACATGGCTGCAAGGGGATCAGGATTGGGAGTTAAATATAGAGGGGTACTCGACAATTAGAAAAAATAGACAGGAAAGAAAGGGAGGAGGGGTGGCCCTTTTAATAAGGGAGGGAATAACGGCAATAGAGAGGAAGGATATTGCGTTGAAGGATCAGGAAAGTGAAACAGCTTGGGTACAGATAGAGAATAACAAGGGGCAAAAAACACTAGTGGGTGTAATTTATAGACCTCCAAATAGCTGTGACGCTGTTAGTCAGAACATAAATCTGCAAATAGTTGACGCATGTAAAAAGGGAACTGCTGTAATCATGGGGGACTTCAATTTTCATATTAATTGGGCAAACCAAACTGGGCAGGGTAAACTAGAGGAAGAGTTTATAGAATGTATTAGAGACGGGTTCCTAGAACAGTATGTCACAGAACCGACAAGGGGGGAGGCAATCTTGGATCTGGTCCTGTGTAATGAAGCAGGATTAATTAAAAATGTCATAGTTAGGGACTCGTTGGGAACAAGTGACCACAATATGGTCGAATTCCATATTCAAATAGAAGGGGAGCAGGTTGAAACTCAGGCTAGGGTACTTAGTCTAAATAAGGGGGATTATGAAGGTATGAGGACTGAGCTGATCAAAGTTGACTGGGATAGCAGACTCAAGAATAAGACGGTACATGAGCAGTGGTGTACGTTTAAGGATCTACTGTATAACCTTCAAGAAAAATTTATTCCTATGAAGAAAAAAAGGGGTAAGGGTAAGAACAGTCAGCCATGGCTCAGTAAAACTATAAAGGATAGTATTCGGCTGAAGGCAAGGGCATATAAGGTAGCCAGAGATAGTGGGAGGGTAGAGGATTGGGAAGCATTTAAAGGTCAGCAAAAAATAACTAAGAGATTAATTAAGACGGGGAAAATAGACTATGAAAGGAATTTAGCGAACAACATAAAAACTAATAGTAAGAGTTTTTATAGCTATATAAAAAGAAAAAGGGTGGCTAAGGTGAATGTTGGTCCATTGGAGGGTGAGACTGGAGAGTTGTTGGTGGGGAACATGGAAATGGCAAAGGCATTAAACGAGTATTTTGTATCAGTCTTCACCATAGAAGACACAAAAAATATTCCAACGCTGGATAAACAGGGGGCGGTAGGAATGGAGGAGCTACATACTATTAAGATCACCAAGGAGGTGGTATTAGGGAAATTAATGAGACTGAAGGAGGATAAATCCCCTGGGCCTGATGGATTACATCCAAGGGTCTTGAGGGAGATAGCGGTGGGGATTGTGGATGCATTGGTGATAATTTTCCAAAACTCCCTGGAGGCAGGAACGGTCCCAGTGGATTGGAAAATGGCCAATGTAACACCTATATTTAAAAAAGGAAGTAAACAGAAGGCGGGTAACTATAGACCGGTTAGTCTAACATCGGTGGTGGGTAAAATGTTAGAGACAATTATTAAAGAAACACTAACGAGGCACTTGGATGGACATGACTTCATCGGACATAACCAGCATGGTTTTGTGAAGGGGAAGTCCTGTTTAACGAATCTGCTCGAATTCTTTGAGGAAGTAACAACCCGGGTGGATAAAGGGGAACCGGTGGATGTGGTATACTTGGACTTCCAAAAGGCTTTTGACAAGGTGCCACATAAGAGACTATTGCTAAAAATAAAAAATTATGGGATTGGGGGTAATATATTAGCATGGGTAGAGGATTGGCTAACAAATAGGAAGCAGAGAGTGGGGATAAATGGTTCATATTCGGGATGGCAACCGGTAACTAGCGGGGTTCCGCAAGGGTCGGTGCTGGGACCCCAGTTGTTCACAATTTATATAAATGATTTGGAGGAGGGAACCAAGTGTAATATATCAAAATTTGCGGACGATACAAAAATGGGAAGAAAAGTAGGGGATGAGGAGGATAGGAAGAGTCTGCAAAAGGATATAGATAAGCTAGGTGAGTGGGCAACAACTTGGCAGATGAAATTTAATACTAATAAATGTGAAGTCATTCACTTTGGGAAAAAAAATGATAGGGCAAGTTATTTTCTAAATGAGGAGGAGCTGCGCTGTAATGCAACGCAAAGGGATCTAGGGGTAGTAGTACATGAATCACTAAAAGTTAGTATGCAGGTGCAGCAAGCTATCAGGAAGGCCAATGGAGTTTTGGCCTTTATTGCTAGGGGGATTGAGTATAAAAACATGGAGGTCTTGCTACAGCTGTACACAGTATTAGTGAGACCACATTTGGAATACTGTGTACAGTTCTGGGGTCCATACTTAAGAAAGGATGTACTGGCCCTGGAGGCAGTGCAGCGAAGGTTTACAAGATTAATTCCTGCAATGAGGGGATTGACATATGAGGAAAGGTTAAGTAGGCTGGAACTCTACTCTTTGGAGTTTAGAAGAATGAGAGGCGATCTCATTGAAACATATAAGATTGTGAGGGGCCTTGATCGGGTGGATGCACCGAGGATGTTCCCAATGATCGGGGAAACTAGAACTAGGGGACATAGTTGCAGAATAAGGGGGGGCTCTTTGAAAACTGAGATGAGGAAGAACTTCTTCACCCAGAGGGTGGTTAATTTATGGAATTCACTGCCCCAGGGAGCAGTGGAAGCAGAAACATTAAATATATTTAAATCTAAAATAGATGGTTTTTTAACTGCCAAGGGGATAAGGGGCTACGGGGAGAGGGCAGGGATATGGACCTAGGTAGGGTTAGTATAGTAAGACCTGAGTGATCTCCTGGACAAGTGTCGATCGCCTGGATTGGGGTCGGAGAGGAATTTCCCGGATTTTTTTTCCCGAATTGGACCTGGGTTTTTATCCGGTTTTTTGCCTCCCCCAGGAGATTACGCGGTTCTTGGGGTGGAGAGGGGTGATAGCGGTATAAAGGGGAGGGTAGTGTCTTGTGTTCTGTGTTTTGTGTCTACTGTTTGTGGGTAGGGGTGTTTGTTTGGTGTTCAGCCATGAGCGAATGGCGGTGCGGGCTCGATGGACCTGGTGGTCTGCTCTCGCACCTACTTTCTATGTTTCTATGTTTATTACGGATCACTGGAACACAAGCCAGGAGAGGCCAATCCTCAGCTTCATTGGTAACTGCTGTGACTTGAACCTCGGCAGCCTACTCCTTATGCACTACCTTTGCTGGAGGAGGAGGAATAGGAATGGGAATGAGAAGGGGAATGGAAATGGGAATGGGAATGGGAATGGGAATGGGAATGGGAATGGGAATGGGAATGCAGATGCGGATGCGGATGCGGATGCGGAAACCCTGCGAGTTATGTTACCCGTCGCAGGTTTGAAGAAATCTGAGCCACTGGGACAAACCAGATACCACCAGCGCCACCGTGTGTTCAAGACTGGGCTGCTGGGAAGAAACACGAGGCAGCCAGCTCCCCTACTGAGGCTAAGACTAAGTGGCCGAAGTAAACCTGAGAAGCCCATGCCTCTGCCTGACCACAAACAATGAGGGACTGTGCCCACACACATAGGCAAATACTAAGCTGCCAGGATAATTCTGAGACAGCCAGTGTTGCCTCCTGAAGCCCAAAACTAAGCTGCCAGGATAAGCCTAAGACTGCCAGCATCTCCTCTCGAGGCAAAGGTGAACTACATGGAGAAGCCTGAGATTGCCACACTTCCTCCTTTGAGACCAGGACTGAGTTCCAGGACAACTCCAAGATCACCAGCTTCACCTTATATGCACTCTGACAATATGGGACAGTGCCCCCATGCCGTCCCGGACTTTCTTGTCACTGTAAAAAAAAACATACCTTTTGAGTTCACCCTACCTCATGAGTCGGTTGGGTCACTCATATACCAGGTGCAATTAAATTTGGGGATGATCAGAAGAGTTAACTGGAGATCACAGATGTCTCAAATAGCTTGTAATAAAACTGATCTGGAAATACTTGTTTATACTAGGAATATACACAAAATGCTGGAGTAACTCAGCAGTGAGTATAAACCACTGAGCTACTCCAGCATTTTCTGTCCATCTCAATTAGATGTTGAGTTGAAGGATGTCATGGAGGTAAGCAGGAACAACACAAAGGAGTATTTGAAAACCAGATGAAAAGTAACCTCAAGACATTTAATCAACTATCAATGCTCATCAGCAAATACTGGGTGAATAAGATTGATATGGAGCTCCTCTCTGTGTCATCAGAGGCCGAGGGGAGATCTGATAGCAGTACATAAAAGTATATGGGGCAGAGATATGGTAGATGGTCAGTTCCTTTTTCCCATGTGTAAATCTCAAAGACTAAATGGCATAGTTTTAAGGAAAGACTTGACCAAGTTGGACCCGTTGGGTCCCGTCCATCAACGCGTGGGTGGGGGGGAGCATCACAGGGGAGGGCTGTTCCCCGAATGCAATATTCCAACACTCACCAATAGGTCGCAATACTCACCACTCCCTAGAGAGGGAGGGGTGGTAGAGAGGGAGGGGGGGTAGAGATAGGGGCAGCAGAGAGGGAAGGGGGTAGAGAGGGAGGGGTGGCAGAGAGGGAAGGGGGTAGAGAGGGAGGGGGATGAAAAGGGAGTGGGGTAGAAAGGGAGGGTGAGGGGGTAGAGAAGGAGGGGGAGGGGGTAGAGAGGGAGGTGAATGGGGAGGAGGTTGAACGGGAGAGGTAGGGGAGTAGAGAGGGAGGGTAGAGGGAGGGGGAGGGTGGTAGAGAGGGAGAGGGGCAGAGAGGGAGAGGGTAGAGAACCTACCCCATCTCCCTCCTCCTCATTTCCCTCATTCTCCTCCCCTCACTCCCATTCCCTGCCCCAGGACCTACCCAGGTCGTAGAGTAGCACCAGGGACCTGGAACATGGCCTGGTTCTCGTACTCGACCCGGCCCTGGCTGTAGACCGAGGCTCGTCCTTGGTTCCAGCGGCAGCCTCCAGCCGCCAGCTCGGCTGCCGCCTGGGCTCCAATGCAGGTTCTGACTTCACCGTCCGTGACCCTGGACCCAGGCTCGCCCTTGGTTCCAGCGGCGGGTTCTTTCTCAGCCCCGGTCACGGCCCCATCCCAAGCCCTGGGCTCGGCTCTCATTCCAGCTCGAGCACCAGGCTCGGCTCCAGCCAGGGCCCACGGCTCCACCCTCGCCACCAGGTTTCTGGCGTTGGCGGTCATGGCCTCATCCCAAGCCCCAGGCTCGGCTCTCACTCCAGCTCCAGCACCAGGCTCGGCTCCAGCCAGGGTCCGCGGCACCACGCTCGCGACCGGGCACCGGATGCCAGTCACGCGAGAGCTGGAGTGGCCCTACCTCCTGGAGTGTCCCGTCCTGCCTTGCAAGTGCATTGTGACGTCACTCGTGTGCGCTGGAGTGCCCCTCCCTCCCGGAGTGTCCCGTCCTGCTTTGCGTGTCCATTGTGACGTCACTCTGAGGTTTTTTTTCCGAAATGGGTGCATTTTCTGGCTGTTTATAAAACATTAAACGATTAAAAAGTTCGGAAATATAGGTGGGAATGCGATGGGAAGATGTTTATCGCCTCGACGGGAAAAATGTGAGTAGAATGTTTGAAAACGGGAAGGCTGTGGCCTAGCATTTGGAAGAAAATAGGAATTAGCCAAATTTTGCCCAGATGACACACACACATATACATACACACAAACAAGAGAAGAGATTTTAGTAAGTTATAGATGATCAACGTTTAAGGGAAAAATGTGGGGCAAGGGATTTTACACAGAAAGTAGTGGGTGCCTGGCAAGTGCTGCGAGGGATGGTAGTGGAGGCAGATATGATAGTGGCTTTTAAGAGGCTTTTGGATAGGTACATGTATATGCAAGGAATGGAGGGATATGGATCATGTATAAGCAGAGTAGATTAATTTATCTTGGCATCATGTTCAGCATCAACATTGTGGTTTGAAGGGCCTGTTCCTGTGATGTACGGTTCTATATTCTATAAATTAGGTCTAGGAGAATAATTAACAGTGATTTGGGAAACATCAGTTAATAAATAACAAAAACATGGATAAGATGTTCAGCCACAAGTAGGGCTAAGACATAAATAATACTATGTGACGCTGTGAGAAGAGAATCTTTACATAATACAAATATTTCCTCTGGAGCTCATCCCAGATTCAAATATGGGACTAGATTGTGAACAATCTGGTTCACTTTCACATGGATGAAGAAATGACTAGAGAATGGAAGTTTTAGCAGGACCAAAGATAATGCTTTACCCTGCCCATTGCTTTGTTGGAGAAAACTCACCAATGGGTTTTATGGGACAAAAAGTTGAACATCTTAAAAGCAACTAAGGAGAATGAGCACCAGGTGATCTCCTCAACCACACACACACAAATTACAACTGAAGAAGTGTCTCGACCTGAAATGTCATCCATTCCTTCTCTCCAGAGATGCTGCCTGACCCGATGAGTTACTCCAGCATTTTGTGTCTACTTACAACTTATAGTCTGATATTGGTTAAGATGATTCAACATTTTTTGGCAAACCTTTTTTTGTGCAGCTCATTTGAAGTTATTTGTTTTATAATCGCTTGGATTTTCACTTGTAGGTTAATGACTTCGGACTGTAGTCAGTAGGTATTAAATATATGGATTGAGACAAGAATTAATTCAACCATAGATGGAAGTCTCAAATTATGAAGTTGTAAGAAATAATTGAATCATACCGCACATAAATAGGTCCTTTAACACAATGCACTCATGATGACCATTTGCCCTGTCTAAGCTAGTCCAATTTGCCTAAGTTTGAACCATATTTCTCTAAACCTTTCCTATTCATGCATCTGTCCAATGTCTTTTAAATGTTGTTATCATACCTGCCTCAACTTCTACCTCTGGCAGTTTGTTCTCATAAATGTACCACAAGGAATATATGTTGCTCACACTAATCCATTTTTTAATATGGTCATATTCTAAAGTGAATATTTTGGCTATTTTGGCACAGAAGGAACCTTATAAAAACCTACCTTTGTTCAATCAGATTACCTTTCAGTCTTACCTTTAAGTTCTAACTTAAAAGTTCCATTCTTTCTGTAGCTTATCATTTTGTTGAAATAATTTGGACATGGTGCTGCATGGTCTGAGAGGATTCCTCTCTGAACCGACAATACTTAAGAGAAGATACAGTATGAGAGGGCAAGGAGAGTGAGACTTGTTTAGATTTAGATTTAGATTTAGATTCCTTTATTGTCATTCAGTCCTTTCGGTCTGAACGAAATTTCGTTGCCTGCAGTCATACATATATAAATAACAAAACACATAATAAACACAAATTAATATCCACCACAGTGAGTTCACCAGGCACCTCCTCACTGTGATGGAGGCAAAAGTCTTAAGTCTCTGTCTCTTCCCTCTTTGTTCTCCCTCTGCGCTGAGGCGATCCAGGCTTCTGACGTTGTGACCGCGCCGGGTGATGGTAAGTCAGTCCCGCGGCTGATTCCGTGCTCCGTCCACGACGAGCCGGTTCAAATTCCATGGCCCGGGGTGGCCGAAGCTGCCGCCCTCCAGTCCAGCGGACGCAGCTGTAGTTGCGGGAGCCCCAGAAAAACAGGTCACCCACCTGTGACCTGCGAGCTCCTGACGATGTCGTCCACCGGGCCCGCGGCCGAGCCTCAAGACTCAGGTCGCCACCAGCGTCCTCGGTCGCCACCGCCGGAACGCCACCGCAGCCCCGAAGCCAGCCAGCCCCGCGCTGGTAAGTCCGTTTTAATAATGAACTTGGTTTAACATGGAAATTTTGAAGATTTATATCAAAAAACAACTTGAGTTTGGAAACTTAAAGGCCTGTCTCACGAGTCTGTGGTCATTGGTGGCGAAACGGGAAGAATCTACCGCTCCTGGGCTGCCATAGACCGCGCACTCGGTCAAACGCACAATTCCGGGGCCGTGCGGCATTGTTCCTAACACCGCACGGTGCTAAAATAAAACCAACACTGTTCAAAAATATGTCCCTACCGCACAGCCTCCGCCAGTGGGGCGAGCGCGGCACGGCTGCCGCCACAGCCGCCGCCAGTGTGGCACGAGCGCCGTGCGTCGAACTTGCACCGCCACAGCCTCCGCCAGTGAGGCACGTGTGCAGCACGGCCGCCGCCACAGCCACCGCTACAGCGCCGCGATCAGCACAGCTGCCGCCACAGCCGCCGCTAGTGAGTCACGTGTGCGGCACAGCCGCCGCCACAGCCACCGCTACAGCACCGCGATCAGCACGGCCGCCGCCACAGCCCCGTAGATCTAAAATGACGTCATCGCAGTCGGCCCGCCCCTTTTTTTTACTTACCACAAGCTCGTGGGACCAGCCGTCCTTAAATCACTCGGCCCCCGCACAGCATCCGTGCGGCGCTCCCGTGGCATAGGCTCGGTGCTCTCGCCGTTGCCGTGCGGTCGCCTCTACAGGCGAAGCCGCGCTTCACCGCCGATGACCGCAACACCATGAGACAGAGCCTTTAATCTTCTTTCTTGAAGCATGCTCCCTGGTTCCTGATCCAGTTTCTATTGATAGACACAAAATGCTGGAGTAACTCAGCGGGACAGACAGCATCTCTGGAGAGAAGGAATGGGTGACGATTCGGGTCGAGACCCTTATTCAGTCTGAAAAAGGATCTCAACCCGAAACGTCACCCATTCCTTCTCTCCAGAGATGCTGCCTGTCCCGCTGAGTTACTCCAGCATTCTGTGTCTATCTTTGGTTTAAATCTGTAGTTCCTTCCTACCAGTCTCTATTGATTTGGTTATGTTAATTTGATGGAAATAAAGGTCTTTGCTGCCCATCCAAACTTACAGATTGTCAGTTATCCTCTCTCCAACATGTAAAATAATATATTGAATGTGAAGGGAGAATGAATGTGAAAGCAGAAATAAAAACTAACTTATTTTGCATTTTACAGTATATTGTGACCTGTGACTTGGCTTCTTCTGAGAACACATTTTGTGGCCTCTACTCAACTGATTGTGGAGAGGAAAATAAGTGCAGAAAGTATGTATGATGCTGGAGAGGGGTGTAAAGCAAAAAGAGAGAAGAATGCTGACTTGAAGTCAATCCCACCCTTGGTGTCCCATTTGGACAAACCATCTGCAGCATGAAGGAGTCTTACCTTCTTGATCAATGGTATCCAAATGTATCTGTAGATCAGTTGTTGATTGCATCTTATTAGCTATTGCAATGATTTTATAAGTCTTTGTCATTTATTCTTTAATGTTGCTATGAACTATATAGTATAGTGGCATTCAAGGAATTGCTCCCTCTAGCCACTAGGAGAAAACAAGGGGTGAGGAGATAGCGTCGTTTACGCATGGGAGCTCTCCACGAGACATTCAAAGCCTCTCGAAAGATAAATCTTCATAACAGTCTCTTGATTAATAGTTTCTTTATTGTCAAAGAAAAACAGTAAGATATTCATCCAACCTTCTTCTTGATAAGTACATTTTAACCTTAGTCAAACTCCGTATGTCTCCGTAAGGCTCTGCATGGTTGAAAAATATACCTTCTCACCATGCTTCCTCCGAACTAAACTAAAAAGCTAACAGCTTCTGCGCAAGAATCCCAGCAGCAAAAAAGCCTCAGACTACGCAATAAATCCCACACACATAATTACAGGCAGACAAAATTTAAAGGCAAATGCCATAATTTATGACACAGAAAATTAAGGCAAATGGCCACTACATACCGGCCCCTAATTGTTCTGAGTATATAATGAGGCAATTACTAATAGACATCAAAAAAGTAGCCATGAAGGCTTAACATATTTCAAAAACAAAAAATAGCATTCAGACTTCTTCTGCAATTTTTCCATCTTCTTCTTTGCCTTCTAGAACCAAGCATAACTTGGTTATTGGTCTTATTAAAACATTGTTTTTAGTTTGAAGTCGTATCGTGCGCACCAAACCCTTAACATCAGGCGTGATACCCAGTATAAAGTCCAAAACATAAAAGTACAAAGTTTTGATAGCATTAAACTTTTTCCTCCATGTCCAATCAATTCATGGATATGTTGTAACAATAATGTTGAAGTGTGAAAATCCTTTGAGAGAATAACAGGATTTTTTGCCATAACATTCACCGTGACGTTTTGTTTAATTTCCGGATCATTAGCAGAGATTTCAAATCCCAGCTCAAGTTTTGTCCATTCTCTGTCTGGCTTACAGAGAAACTTTGGTCCATTGATCCATCTCTTATTGCTGAAGAAGCAGTTCGCTGTCAGTCCTCTCGAAGCTTCATCCGCAGGATTTTCTTTTGTGATAACATATTTCCATTGTGAAACATTAGTAGCTCCCAATGCTCTTTCCATTGGCAAATTGTCTTTATCCAAATCCAAATCCAACTCTCTGGTCTCCTTGGCTCTATCATCAGGTGGAATGTTTTCCAATACGACACGATTGTTGCTGATCCACTTGGAAAGCGTGAATCCTCCTTTGTTGCAGAGGGAAGTCAGATGTTTACCATTTGAATTGGTTCCTGCTCAGTAGATATGGATTTTAAGCAATCATCCACATAGAAATTATTCTCAAAGTGGTTATTACTTCCTCTGGAAAGTGAACTTTATTGTCCTCTGTGGTCTTCTTTAAAGCAAAGTTCGCACAACTTGGTGATGACACTGCTCCAAAGAGATGTACCTTCATCCAGCTTTCAACAAGATTTTGTTATACATCCCCTTCAGGCCACCATAAGAATCACAGGTAGTCAATGTGTTTTGTGATATTTGACTTGATTAAACATCGCACTGATATCAGCCATCAAAGCAATTATTTCTTGTCTAAATTTAATGAGAACTCCAATGAGTGAGTTGGTAAGGTCTGGACCTTGCAGTAGTTAACAGTTAAGTGATGTTCCTTTGAAGACTGCAGCACCGTCAAAGACCACCCTCAAGTTCCCTTTCTTCGAGTGATACACCCCATGGTGCGGAATGTATCAAAGCTCTCCATCACTTTGATTCAGTTGGTTTGTTGGTACCATTTCGGCATAATCATTATAAATCATATCCTTTAGGAAGGACGTGTATTCCTCATGAAATTTCTCATTCTTGCCAAACTTGCGTTTCAAATTCTGTGTGCGTTGCTTTGCCATACGACGATTATTTGGCAGACTAACACTTTCTTGTTTGAAAGGTAAGTCCAGAAAATAGTGTCCATCTATCATCTTTACTGAGTAGTTCATAATATCCAAGAACTTTAATTCTTCCCTGGACATTTTTTCAGATTCCTTACTGGTACTTTCATTGAAGTCATGATTGTATTGCTTGATCAACAGCTTTTCTAATTTACCAGTAGATATTTGATTAACAGCATTGGCAGGGTAGTTCTCATGGTTCCTGCTTTCATTGTTCCTTCTCAAGGAGCCATAGATAACCCAGGGTTTTCACAACGGTCCATCACCTTTGCTCCTCACAAACTGTATAGGTTCCAATGCCTTCAAAGCATTTGTTCTGATAAGTAGGTCAATACCAGAATTTTTTTTAGATATCTTGACATCCTTCAAGTAAGGCCATTGTCTCAATTCCTCATGTCTGGGTATATTTTGATGACCAACAGGCATGGTCTCATGTGTAAACACTTCAGATATTGGTATAAAATTATCTTCATCCAGACTAGATATCTCCATACTTGTAATGTAATGACTAATGCACTCCTTATCTTCATTCGTGGTATGCAATTGAATCTTAATCTCTTCTCCTGTGTTGTCCAGCCTTCTCATCAGGCTTTCTGTGCAAAAGGTAGCCGAACTTCCGTGATTCCAAAATGCAAATGTTTGCAACACTGTCTTCGTCTTGCTATTCCTTACCTGTACTGGTAAGATAGAGAAGATACAGGCTTCTACCCTGGCCCCAATATGAGCAGTTACTTGAGGCGAGGTGACAGCATCACTAGTAACTGGCTTCTCCTTCTGTACTGTTTGCTCTGGCTCCTTCTCTTCTATTTGTTCCAGTAGCTTTTCTTCTATTTGTTCCGGCTCCTTCTCTTCTATTTGCTCTGGTGGCTTCTTTCCAGTGTGAAATGCTTCAGGATGATTTTGCTTGCATTTATGACAAGTGATAGGACTCTCATAGTCTTTCACCATGTGTCTTTTTTTCAAACATCCAAAACAGATTCCCTTCTCTTTCAAGAAATCCACCTTTTCTTTATATTCCTTCTTCTTGAATCTACGACACCATCTTATGGTGTGACCTACTTCATCACATAACAAACAAAATCCTTTTTGCTTGATTGTAGATACATCTCCACCTGTTTCATTCTGCCTGTTGTTTCCACAGGTATTATAGCAGTGCAAAACTGCATTCATTAGGCCCTGATATTCCTTGAGTTTTGGTAAAAGTGGAAACTTTAAGAGTTGCAATTGGTTTATGATCTTCTATACGACCGTGGTGTGAATCATTTTTTTTTATTTATTTTTTTTATTTATTTTATTAGAAACAATTGTACAGGGATAAGTCGATCGAAATATCAGTTATACAATTATTGTACAGCTTCATTTTTAACATTGTAACCTAAATTTAAAAAAAAGGAAAAAAAGGAAAAAAAGGAAAAAAAGAGAGAAAAAAGAAGAGAATGAAGAAAGAGAAATAAGAGAGAGCAAGAAAAATACCCCTAAGCTACCAAAGAAGTGCAAGAGAAAAGAAAAGAAATAAGAAAAGAGAAGATGGAGATATACCTTTCCCTCCTCACCCATCCCTGGCATCGGGTTTAAATTTGTGTTTAACGATTCTGTTGTTGCAGAAATTCAGTAAAAGGCAGCCATGTCTTGAGAAATTGATCTGCTTTTTCCGCCAAGACAAGCCTAATGTTTTCTAAATGTAGTGTCTCGGACATATCAGTAATCCACATCTTCACTGTGGGGACTGTTGTTTGTTTCCAAAATTTGAGAATTCGTTTTTTCGCCATTATTAGGCTGTAATTGAGGAAACGTCTTTGAAATATCGTTAGCTTAGAGCACGCCTCTGACATGCCTAATGTGATCAGTTTTATATCTGGTTCCAATTTAATTTAAAGTATTTTGGAGAAGATATCAAATATTCCCCTCCAGAAGTTTTGTAACTTTATACAGGAAGCAAAATAATGGGTTATAGTCGCTTCTTGGAGGTGACATTTATCACAAATAGGAGAGACGTTTGGGAAGATCTTGTTCAATTTGGTCTTTGAATAGTAGAGTCTATGCAGTATTTTAAATTGTATCAGGGAGTGCCTGACATTGAGAGAACAGTAGTGTATGTATAGAAGGCTTTCCTCCCAGCTATCCTTTGAGATTAATAAATCCAATTTGTTTTGCCATGCTCGCCTATGCATCTCAGAAGATGGGATGTGTGGAGTTAAAAGAGTGTTGTAAATGTAGGATATTAACTTGCTTGTATCAACCTGTATATTCATGCATTCATCTAGTATATCTGGACCCATGAAGTGACAGTCGTGTATATGTTTTCACATAGTCTCGGATTTGAAGATATCTAAAAAAATTACATGCTTTCAAGTGATATTTCTCCTGTAATTTTTGAAATGAGAGGAAAGTCCCCTTCTCATAAAGATCTCCCATCGTTTTAATTCCTGTGTTTTTCCATTGTGCAAATGCCTTATCTAAAGTAGACGGTTTAAACAAGGGATTGTTAGTGATTGGTAAAAGGAGAGAGAAATTTCTCAGTTTGAGGCTTGATTTCAACTGTTTCCAAATGCGTAGGATACTGTGTATCATTGGGTTTTGCTCATACGTTGATTTATTCAGATGTGTTGGAGAAAGAAGAATCGCGCCTATATTAAAAGGCAAACAATCTTTCCTCTCCATTTTTAACCAATTTACCTGTTGTACCATCGAAGCCGCCAATACTTGCTGGCTGTGAAGGAGCCACGTCCACCACCAGCCGATCCTTTCGCTCCACCTCTACTGTTCCAGCCGTCTGGTGCCGTGACCACCACCAGTTCCAGCATGTCCCTTACCCCACCACGACCGGTGGCTATGACTAACAACAACACTACCTCTCCCGCATGCTCCCCCTGTCGGTCACCATGAGTGTCCCCTGCTGCTTTCTCACTTCCGGGTTCACCGCCTCCCTCTAACTTTTCTGGTGAAGGGGGAGAGGGCTTGGTCCGCACGCGTTCGAGCCGTATTAGTAGACCGCCTGACAGATATGGCGAATATGTTTCAATTCTAGCTGCAAGTGTGTTTAACCATATTCGCTCTTTACGGGGAAGGATGTAGATTGGTTATTGCATGTGAACCAATCATATTAGAATAGCATCACTAACCTCACCTTACAGTATGATTCATACTAACACCCACTTCCTACACTGGTCAGTCTTGGAAGCGGTAATGATGAACTAACAACTAACGACCTGCTGTACTGTTATAATATGTTGTTACGACTCCCGAATGCAGGTACTTCAGAGCCGCGTAACATAATTCAAAAACCAGGTTCAAGTTCAAAAATAGTTTTAATTATTCAATGGAACACAAAACCCAAACCTGATTCAAACAACCCAGTCAGGGATATGGATGGACTAACAAACAATTTAACAGTGCTCCAGCCAGCCACGTGATGGACCATCGAACCGGAGACTCTAAAACCTGCCTAAAGAGATATACAGTGGCTTGCAATAGTATTCATACCCCTTGAACTTTTTCACATTTTGTCACGTTATAACCACAAACGTAAATGTATTTTATTGGGATTTTATGTGATAGACCAACACAAAGTGGTGCATAATTGTGAAGTGGAAGGAAAATGATACATGGTTTTCAAATTTTTTTACAAATAAAAAACTGAAAAGTGTGGCGTGCAAAAGTATTCAGCCCTCCTGAGTCAATACTTTGTAGAACCACCTTTCGCTGCAATTACAGCTGCAAGTCTTTTGGGGTATGTCTCTACCAGCTTTGCACATCTAGAGACTGAAATTTTTGCCCATTCTTCTTTGCAAAATCGCTCAAGCTCAGTCAGATTAGATGGAGAGCGTCTGTGTACAGCAATTTTCAAGTCTTGCCAGAGATTCTCAATTGGATTTAGGTCTGGACTTTGACTGGGCCATTCTAACACATGAATATGCTTTGATCTAAACCATTCCATTGTAGCTCTGGCTGTATGTTTAGGGTCGTTGTCCTGCTGGAAGGTGAACCTCCGCCCCAGTCTCAAGTCTTTTGCAGACACCAACAGGTTTTCTTCCAAGATTGCCCTGTATTTTGCTCCATCCATCTTCCCATCAACTCTGACCAGCTTCCCTGTCCCTGCTGAAGAAAAGCATCCCCACAGCATGATGCTGCCACCACCATGTTTCACAGTGGGGATGGTGTGTTCAGGGTGATGTGCAGTGTTAGTTTTCCGCCACACATAACGTTTTGCATTTAGGCCAAAAACTTCAATTTTGGTCTCATCTGACCAGAGCACCTTCCTCCACATGTTTGCTGTGTCCCCCACATGGCTTGTGGCAAACTGCAAACGGGACTTCTTATGGGTTTTTTTCAACAATGGCTTTCTTCTTGCCACTCTTCCATAAAGGGCCGATTTGTGGAGTGCACGACTAATAGTTGTCCTGTGGACAGATTCTCCCACCTGAGCTGTGGATCTCTGCAGCTCCTCCAGAGTTACCATGGGCCTCTTGGCTGCTTCTCTGATCAATGCTCTCCTTGCCCGGCCTGTCAGTTTCGGTGGACAGCCATGTCTTGGTAGGTTTGCAGTTGTGCCATACTCTTTCCATTTTCGGATGATGGATTGAACAGTGCTCCGTGAGATGTTCAAAGCTTGGGATATTTTTTTATAACCTCACCCTGCTTTAAACTTCTCCACAACTTTATCCCTGACCTGTCTGGTGTGTTCCTTGGGCTTCATGATGCTGTTTGTTCACTAATGTTCTCTAACAAACCTCTGAGGCCTTCACAGAACAGCTGTATTTATACTGAGATTAGATTACACACAAGTGGACTCTATTTCCTAATTAGGTGACTTCTGAAGGCAATTGGTTGCACTGGATTTTATTTAGGGGTATCAGAGTAAAGGGGGCTGAATACTTTTGCACGCCACACTTTTCAGTTTCTTATTTGTAATAAAATTTGAAAACCATGTATCATTTTCCTTCCACTTCACAATTATGCTCCACTTTGTGTTGGTCTATCACATAAAATCCCAATAAAATACATTTCCGTTTGTGGTTGTAACGTGACAAAATGTGGAAAAGTTGAAGGGGTATGAATACTTTTGCAAGCCACTGTAACCCTGAAACAAAATACACAAAAACACTAAGGTCAGCCCTTATCCATCCCAATTCAATATTTATTAATAAGCAATGGTGAAAGTACACAAAGTTCTATGCCAGGTGGCCAGGCCTTCCGCAGCTCACTCCAGCAGTCAGCTCACAAGTCAGGGTCGACGAAGAAGCGAGAGAATCCTGGGAGACTCTGGTATTTAAGCTTCAGATGAGTCACCCGTCACCTGACACAGCTTGGCCAATCGGGTACAGGAGCCTTTTAACCCTTTGATTCCAGACTCACATCCACAAGGCCTGCACTCGGAAAAGAAACAGAGAAAGGTAAGTACATAGCATTCACCCCCACCCAAAGATACTGAATAAGTTTCGGAAGAAGAGAGAAAAAACACCACCAAATCCCAGAAACTATTCAGGAGCTAAAACTCCACTGGCGCGACAAGGCATCAGCCAAGACATTATCCTTGCCACAGATATGCCTGACCTCCAGGTTGTAGTCTTGCAGCTGCAAACTCCAGCTCATTAACCGCCGGTTCTTATTCTTCATACTTTTCAAAAATACCTACGGATTATGATCCGTGAGTACAATGACAGGGACATTCGAGGAGCCAACATAAACCTCGAAATGATTCAGAGACATTAAAATAGCAAGGGCTTCTTTCTCAATGGTGGAGTACCACTTCTGATGACGATTAAACTTCTTAGAGAAGTACGAAACTGGATGCTCCACCCCATCTGAATCATCCTGTAGAAGAACTCCCCCAACCCCATGATCACTAGCATCCACTGCCAGCTTAAATGGACGCTCAAAATCAGGTGCCGCAAGCACAGGTGCGCGCACCAGAAGACTTTTAGTATGATCAAAGGCTTGTTGACACTCTGCGGACCACACAAAAGCTACCTTCGGATTCAGCAAATCCGTCAAAGGGGCAGCCACCGCAGAGAAGTTTGGACAGAATCCTCTATAGTACCCAACCACAGCCAGATACCTACGGAGTTCAGTCCTCGAGGTTGGAGCAGGAAATGCGACAATATGCCCCATCTTTTCCTTGAGAGTGCGAACCTGACCCCGGCCCACCACCTTACCCAGATACGTTACCGTGGCCTGTCCAAACTCACACTTCCCTACATTGATCGTTAGTTTTGCCTCCGCTAGACGATGAAATACCTCCTTCAGATGACCGATGTGTTCGATCCATGACCTGGAGCACACAACCAAATCATCAAGGTATGCCTCACAGAAGGACAAACCAGACAATACAATGTTCACCAACCTTTGGAAGGTTGCCGGCGCATTGCGCATCCCAAATGCCATTACTGTGTACTGAAGAAAGTTATCAGGCGTAATGAACGCAGAGATCTCCCTCGCCCGCCTAGTCAAAGGAACTTGCCAATACCCTTTTAACAAGTCCAACTTAGACACAAAAGATGCACTTCCCACACGATCCACGCAATCCTCCATTCGTGGGAGAGGATAGCAATCCGGCTTAGTTACACCATTAACTTTCCAAAAGTCCGTGCAAAACCTGTCCTCCCCATTAGCCTTCATAGCCAGTAGACACGGAGAACTCCACGGACTACAACTAGGTTCAGCAATGCCATGCCGCAGCATATAGTCAACCTGACTCCCTAGACGATGACGCCTGTCAGGGTTGACCCGATACGGATGCTGTTTAATTGGCGCAGCACCGGCCACGTCAATGTCATGCTGCAGCACAGACGTCTGAGAAGGCACATCCGAGAACAGTGACCCATTTGACTCCACCAAAGCAAGCAGATCACCCCGCTGACTTTCAGTCAAATGAGACAACCGCAAGGGAAGCGACTCCAAAGCCTCAGAGTTACACAGCCTTCCCAGCGTCACTGCCACAGACAACCGTGCCTCACCCACATCACCACCCCGTCAGGGGGCAGCACCACTGCAGCCAAAACAGGCTTAGACGAAACCAAAGGACACAGCATCTCCCCATCAACCTCCACAGGCTCTTGCTCATGGTACTGCTTCATCATGTTGACATGACAGAGCTGAGTCTTACGCCTTCGATCAGGGGTACCAATAACATAATCCCTGTCACCAACCTTCTTAACCACCTGATAGGGACCGCTATACCGAGCCTGCAGACTGGAACCAGGAATAGGCAACAACACCAGGACCTTATCACCTGGAGAAAAATTCCTACTAGAAGCCTTCCTGTCGAACCACCCCTTCATCCTAGACTGAGCAGAAGCAAGATTACCCATTGCCAGTTCGCATGCCCTCTTCAGTCTAGACCGAAAGGTACAGACGTGGTCTAAAATACTAAGTTTTGTATCCTCCTGCAACCATTTCTCCTTTAGGACCCTCAACGGACCACGTACAGTATGCGCGAACACCAGGTCAGCAGGACTGAACCCTAAAGACTCCTGCACGACCTCACGCACCGCAAACATAACTAGATGAACTCCCTCATCCCAGTCTTTTTCAAACTCCAGGCACTAAGTCCTCAACATAGATTTCAAAGTCTGGTGAATCCTCTCGAGAGCTCCCTGGCTCTCAGGGTGATACGCACTGGAGTAACAATGCTTAATATCTAACAACTTCATTACCTGACCAAAAACCTTCAACATGAAGTTGGAACCTTGGTCACTCTGCACAACCTTGGGCAAACCGAACAACGAAAAAAACGTAGTGAGTGACTTCACAATGGTAGGGGCAGTAATTCTACGCAAAGGGACCACCTCCGGAAAGCGGGTAGATGCACACATAATTGTCAATAAAAACTTGTTGCCCACCCTTGTCCGAGGTAGAGGACCCACACAATCAACTAAAATCCGCTCAAACGGCTCACCGACCACAGGGATTGGATATAAAGGCGCAGGAACAATCGATTGGTTCGGCTTTCCTGCCACCTGGCAAATGTGACAATACCTGCACTGCTGTTTCACGTCCTTTTTCAACCCTGGCCAAAAACAATTCCGTAAGATACGGTCATACGTCTTATTGACCCCCAAATGTCCACCCAGAGGACCATCATGAGCCAGAGTATCTCGTCCCTATACCGACGAGGTATCACAATCTGATCAACCATGCTCCAATCATCATGCCCAGATATATCCAAGGGAGACCACTTTCGCATCAGCAAGCCCTCCCTTAGAAAATACCCCTTTGCTGTGGAATCCATATCCCCCTCAGGCACCGTGCAGTTGAACAGATCAGATAAACCTGGATCACTCTTTTGCTCCTCAACCAGCCGGTCACGTGACAGCGACACCGGCCCATTTCCAGACATTATCCCATCTTGAGATGTATAAACACCCTTCACAACACAGGATCCATCATCCTGATCCCCAAAAATGCTCTCACTCAGGTCCACTACATCCCCAAACTTCGCCTGGCTCTTAGCCATAGCCCTTGTGACAGCACAAGCTGCGAAGACCCTCGGATGTTGCATAGCCAATCTATCAGGACTCTGCACCATCGGAACAGCCGTCACCTCAGGAGTAACTAAAACTCTACCTCCTGCCAAGTCATTCCCCAAAATTACAGAAACTCCCCCAACGGGAAAACACGTCCGTAACCCAACAGTTACCCGGCCTGAAACCAACTCGGACTCGAGACTCACGGTATGCAAAGGCACTACCATGCCATCCATCCCGAATCCTACCACAGGGACACTTGACCTAACCGATGATTCCCCAGAAAACGGCAGTACACTCTCCAATATAAAGGACTGTGTAGCACCAGTATCACGCAAGATGGATACTGGAACTCTATCACCCCCATCCTCCAAAGAAACAAAACCATTCATGATGAACGCAGAATAATTCCTACACTCATCAGACTCAGGCACCTCAGGTACCACAGGTGCCATCTGTGTACCTACCAAAGCCACAGGCTTTGCATTTTTCTGCTTCAGAATGGGACATTCCTTTAACATGTGCCCTCTCCCTCTGCAATAGTAGCACACAGGACCTTCGTTAGTCCTCAAATTTCCGTCAACCTTATCAGCTCGGACCTCCCCCTGTATCAACGTGCTGCCACTTGCAGGCACAGAAACACCTTTGACACTGCCACCGGCGACACCACCACGATCAACCGGCCGTGCACCAAAACTATAGGATCGCCCAACAAAATCAGTTTTATGAGTCAATACATACTCATCTGCCAACACCACGGCCTTAGACACATCATTCACCTTCTGCTCATTAAGGTAAGTAGTAACCCTCTCAGGGAGACAGTTCTTAAAGTCTTCCATAATCATCAAAGCCCGCAGTTTCCCAATATCCTTCACTCCTTGAGAAGCACACCACCTGTCAAAAAGTGCCTCCTTCTCCCTAGCAAACTCCACATATGTCTGACTATCAAACTTCCTAAAGCGCCGGAATTTCTGCCGGTACGCCTCTGGAACTAATTCATAAGCCCTTAATACTGTAGACTTCACACACTCATAGTCCAGACTGCTTTCAACAGACAAAGACGAGTACACCTCCCGTGCTTTTCCCACAAGGACACACTGCAATAGCAAGGTCCACACGTCCCTAGGCCACTTCAAGGACAGAGCCACCCATTCAAATACTGTGAAAAACTTGTCCACATCCTTCTCACTAAAGGGGTGAACCAGGCGGATGTTCTTGCCCATATCAAACTCCCGTTCCCTAGAAGAAACCCGGGAGGCATCCAATTCCTTCTCCCGCAGCCTAATCTCTGCCCTCTTGGTTTCCTCCTCAGCCATTGCCAGCTCTAACTCCTTCAACCTAATGACTGCCTCCATGTCCTGACCAGGCTGAACAGAAGGTGTGGGACTGTTTGCACAGCCAGGCAAAACCCCACCCTCCACCAACGCAGCCCACAACACCGATTTAATGGACTGTTTCTTTGACTGTGGGTTAATAGGCACTTCATAGTTCTCTGCCAGAAAAATCAAATGCTCCTTCGTACATCTATCAAACAACTCCCGACTAGGAGCCTCAATAAATTCCTTCCCTTTAAACTCCATATCAAATGTAGCACCAAACCACCAGCTAAACCCTGGGCACCAATGCTATCACAAACAGCGAAGAAAATTTTCCCTCACAACACACAGACTTCCTCAGTCACCAGAAGCCTACAAAACAAAACCCCCAAAACGTCTAGGGTCCTCAAAACTTAGGACGAGCACCCATTTTGTTACGACTCCCGAATGCAGGTACTTCAGAGCCGCGTAACATAATTCAAAAACCAGGTTCAAGTTCAAAAATAGTTTTAATTATTCAATGGAACACAAAATCCATACCTGATTCAAACAACCCAGTCAGGGATATGGATGGACTAACAAACAATTCAACAATGCTCCAGCCAGCCACGTGATGGACCGTCGAACCAGAGACTCTAAAACCTGCCTAAAGAGATTTAACCCTGAAACAAAATACACAAAAACACTAAGGTCAGCCCTTATCCGTCCCAATTCAATATTTGTTAATAAGTAATGGTGAAAGTACACAAAGTTCTATGCCAGGTGGCCAGGCCTTCCGCAGCTCACTCCAGCAGTCAGCTCACAAGTCAGGGTCGACGAAGAAGAGAGAGAATCCTGGGAGACTCTGGTATTTAAGCTTCAGATGAGTCACCCGTCACCTGACGCAGCTTGGCCAATCGGGTACAGGAACCTTTTAACCCTTTGATTCCAGACTCACATCCACAAGGCCTGCACTCGGGAAAGAAACAGAGAAAGGTAAGTACATAGCATTCACCAGGGGGGGAAGCGCCTAACATATGGGTACTGATTAAAGATGATCTTGAACATCAGATCGTGTAGATTGCTTATTTACAACATGTATCATCCATCCAGTAGATTAAGTTTTTAATATTAGTCGCCCAGTAGTAGAAAAGGAAATTGGGGAGTGTTCTTTAGGTTCCTCCATTTTCTTTAGGTTTACATAAATGTTGTTTATGTATTCTATGGGTTTGATAGTCCCAAATGAAATTTGTGATAACCGAGTCAAGTTTTTAAAAAAAAGTTTTAGGGAGATATATCGGTATTGATTGAAATAGGTATCGGAGTTGTGGAAGGAAAATCATCTTTATGGCATTTACTCTACCTATAAGGGAAATAGGGAGTGTTTTCCAAAATTGAATGAGGGCATTTAATTTAATAATTAATGGTGGGAAATTTGTTTGAAATGGAGAGGTGTATTTTCTAGTCACATAGACTCCAAGATATCTGAATTTTTCAGTAACAATTCTGAAAGGGAATTTTTGGAGTTGTGAAGGGTCTTGAGCTTTTATTGGCATAATTTCACTTTTATTCCAGTTTTTTCTATACCCTGAGAAGGAACCAAATTGTTCTATAAGGTTTAATATATTTGGGATACTGACTTGAGAATTGGTAAAGTATAAAATTACATCATCTGCATATAGCAAAATCTTGTTGTTGGTATGTTTAGTGGTGTGAATCTAACATGTACCGTACTTGTTTTTCCAAGAAATCAACCATGTCTGGTAACATGGCTACTCATTTCTTTTAATCCAATATTCGGCCTGCTTTATCTCTCTATTTTCCTCTCAGTCGTCTGGGCAGCTTTAGAATTATGGCTCTAGTATCACTAACAAGATTCATCTCCTCCGTCTGGTTGTGGTTTTCCATCGAGCTACAACAACCTCTAAGAAATATTGCAAAATCACTTAATGCATCCACATCTTCTGGCTTGATATCTTTCCAAGCATGGGCCTTCTCCATGTATGCATTAGCAATCCTCTGTTCATTACCAAAACATTCTGTAAGTAACCTTCTTGCCTCTTGATAGCCTTGGCTGTCAGGCTTATTTTGACAACTTTCTACAAGTACCTTAGCATTTCCGCTCGTGTAATGCACCAGAAATCGTAAGCGCTCTTTTTCATCAGTAATTTTTATTTCTACTACATCGTCTAATGCCCTTATGAAAGCTTCATACCGCAAAGGATCACCATTATATATAGGAATTTCTATTGGTGGTAGGGTGAAGGAGTGATTTGTTGAGCTATGATCTTGTTGAATTCAGCTTGCCTATTCGCCAATGCAAAGAATCCATCCTGAGATCCTTGGCTTGGCGCAAATGGATGATAGACAGGTCTCTGATAATAATACTGGCTTGCTCGAGCCTGTATATCAGGCCTCAGAAAAGCGTACTCAGCTGTTGGTTTGTCCCGAGCCTCTACAGACGCCCCATAAGTAGTTTGCTTCGGTCTAGCACCAAGTTGCTGAAATTAAGTTTTGTTCATCTTTTGGCTACGTGCTAGTTCTGAGTCACGAGGCCGGATATCCTCTGGCTGTAGATTTGATTTAGTTGTTGTTTCTTTTTGAGCAGTTCCTTTTCTCAAATAAGAGTTCATTGCATCAGATGCTTTAGAGCTGAAACTTGAACCCTCACTTTCCATTATCTCCTTCTTCGATTTGACAACCGCAAACTTTGTGGCTAGTTTCAGGTATTCTTTTTGTCGCCTCATCTCTCTTTCTTGTCGCTCAATCTCATGTTTCTTCTCCAAGGCCTCCACTTTTATTGAAAGAGCGGCTAGATCAGCTTCAACTTCCATTCGAGCAGAAGCCCTTGATGCTGAACTGGCTATAGAACCAGATTTATGTCTTGATCTTCATGTAGATACATTCGAGATACTATCTTGTGGTGTAATCTCCTCTTCCATATCAGCACCTTGTTGTGTAGCTCTTTCAACTGTTGAGTGCGTAAGTTGTGGTATAATTTCAGTTAACCACCCTTCCACCTCTTCCATGAAATCTCTGAATAACTTCACTTTTTCTTTCCACTACTGGGTGTATCTTTTGCATTCTTCCTGAGGTGGCTGTGAACACAGCAGTACATTTTGTTTCTCTCCAACCTCATGGCAGAGGCTGCATAGTTGAACCAGGTTAGATCGTACTTTCTTCGCATTCTTATCTGATTCCATTAGATTCTTCTGGTTTTCAATTGATTTGATAACATGTTTCCATAACTTGTTTCTCTCCTGGGTTTCTTTCAGGTAGGCAGCTTGGGCCTTATCTGCTTCTTCGAGATTCTTTAGCCTCACTCTGCCACCTTGTGGCTCTCCTGACTCTCCTGCTCTATCTTGCTCCATGGATTTATACAGGTCTTGGCAGATTGTCAAATCTTTTAATTGGACAAACAGGGGACTCTTTGGCTTGCTTCAGTGATATTGATAAACATTGGTGAATGTTCTTAAAACATCAGATAAGAAAGCAAAACAAACTGGACTTTCAGACAACATCCAAAATATTTTCGAAGTTTAGTAATGATCTCAATTCCCCAAAAATGTGTCTTATAGCACCATGAAACTGTCCCCATCCATTGTCCTATGTGATTTCAGTCTTCCAACTGAAAACCATATTTATGAACTTATTACTAAGTCCAATAACTCCACATGTCACATGGATCCAATCCCCACAACCCTAGTTAAAGCATGCTGCCTTTTATCATTTCCATGATAACCTCCATTATTAACTCCTCTCTGTCCAGTGGTATAGTTCCCTCTTCACTGAAAGTTGCCATAATCAGACCAACCTTGAAAAAATCAGGTTTTGACTCTAGTGACCAAAACAAGTACCAGCCTATTTCCCTACTTACCATTCATTTCCAAAATTCTTGAGAGGGTAGTTTCATCTCAACTCCAGACCTACCTTGAAAACAATAACATTTTTGAATAATTCCAATCTAGCTTCCGCCCCAAACATAGCACCGAAACATCCCTGGTTAAGATCACCAACGACCTCCTCCGTGCAGCTGGAGTCTACTCTCCATCCTTTTCTCCTTGACCTCACCGCAGCCTTTGATACCATATCCCATCAGATCCTCATGGATCGTCTGGCTAGCATTGAAGTCTGTGGCACTGTGTATCAGTGGTTTGCCTCCTACCTTGCCGATAGGACACATTTTATACAGATTCATTATTACCGGTCAGAAAGTTCCATAGTTCACCATGGAGTTCCACAGGGTTCAGTGTTGGGGCCACTCCTGTTCATTATCTACCTCCTCCCTCTTGGCAACATTTTTCAGCACCATGGTATTCATTTTCATTGTTATGCTGATGATACACAGCTTTATGTGTCCACCAAGCCCACTTCTACTGCCCCCTCCAGTACTCTCACTGCATGTCTCCATGATATACAGATATGGATGACAAACAACTACCTAAAGCTCAACAGTAGTAAAACTGAGCTGCTCCTCATTGGCTCTAAATCTACACTCTCAAAAAACAATATCTGTTCACTCCCCATCGCTGAAACCAACATAGCAGTCTCCACACAGGTTAGGAGCCTTGGTGTTATCTTGGACAGTACGCTTTCTTTCTCCAGTCATATAAACCATGTCTCCTGGATTGCCTTTTTCCATCTATGAAACACCTCCAGACTACACCCTGCAATAACACAACACTCCATTGAAGTTCTAGTCAATAATTTGGTCACATCACGCATTGACTACTGCAATGCGATCCTGGCAGGCATCCCCAACAAACTTATTCATCGACCAACTCATCCAGAACTCTGCAGCACGGATTATCACATGCTCAAAGTCCACTGATCATGTCACACACCTGCTGATTCAATTACACTGGCTCCCTGTGTCACAAAGGTTTAACTTTAAAATTGTATTATTAACATTTAAAGCACTTCATAACCTTTCCCCAGTTTATCTCACCGACCTCCTTCAGACTTACACCCCCTCCCGCTCCCTGCGGTCTTCATCAGTAGGTCTACTGACACTACCACCCATCAACCTCAGCACAATGGGTGCCCGGGCCTTCTCCCACCCTGCACCTAAACTTTGGAATTCACTACCCCTTCACATCCACATACTGGACACCATGACAGAATTCAAAACCGCTCTTTTTTTTAATCTTTAAAAAATATATATATTTTTTTAGAAGTACAATAATGTGGTACCACAGTACCTAATACTTGTTGACATATTACATTTCATATACAACTTCTTATTTTTAATTTAATAATAAAGCAAGAGTAAGGAAGAAGGGGAGAAAAGAAGAGATTGATATAGAGTGTTGCGTAAAATAGAAAGATAGCCCGAGAGAAGAGAGAAGAAAGAAGAAGAAGTAGAAAGAGAAAGAGAAGGAGACGAAATAGAGAAGAAGAAAAAAAGAAGAAGAAAAAAAAAGGGGAAAAAAGGAGATTGAAAGTGATATATCTATTTAATGTTCCTGGCCACCCGTCACCTGATTCGGAACCATATTATTTCTATGGTTGTGTTGCACCATATGCTTGTAAGAAGTCGATAAAAGGAGACCAAATCAATAAGAATTGGTCTACTTTACCTGCTAGAAGGAGTCGCATTTCTTCAAGATATGCCGTTTCCAACATATTTGAAATCCACATTTTGAGCGTTGGTATTGGCGCATTTTTCCAAAATTTAAGTATGAGTTTTTTTGCCGTTATTAAACCGTAATTAAGTAGAGATTTTTGAAACGTATTTAGCTTATTCCCTTCTTCCATTGATCCAAAGATAATCCTTTCTGTATTAGGTTCAATTCTTCTATTAAATAGTTTTGTAAAACGTTCAAAAATTTCATTCCAGGATTTATGAAAGGAAACAAAAGAGTGTGTTATAGTGGCATTCTCAGATGAGCATTTATCACAGATGCGAGAGATTTTTGGATAGATTTTGTTCCGTCTAGTTTTCGAGTAGTATAATCTATGTAAAATTTTAAATTGAATTAAATTATGTTTTGCATTAATCGAACATTTATGTATGTATATCAGCTATTTTTCCCATGTTTCTTTTGAAATTTCTATCTGTAATTCTCGTTCCCAATCTGCTGTGATTGCCTCTGTCGATGGTGATTCTATATTTAAAATGATATTATATAAGTATGATATTAAATTGCATGAATCTGCCTTAATATTCATTGCTTCATCTAATAAATCTAGAGTTAGAATTTGATATCCTTGTATGTGTTTTTTCAAATAATCTCTAATTTGAAGGTATTTAAAGTATTGGTTATTTTTCAAGTTGTATTTTAATTGTAATTGTTGAAATGATAAAAAAAATCCCATTTCATACAAGTCTCCAATCCTTTTAATTCCTAATCTTTCCCAATAGGTATACGTTTTGTCAGTGAGAGATGGTTTAAATGCGGGATTATTTATTATTGCAGATAAAAGCGAAAGATTTCTTAATTTCAAAGTTAGTTTTATTTGTTTCCAAATTCGAATTGTGTTGTGGATAATTGGGTTCTTCTTATATATTGTGTTGTTTAATTTTATCGGGGAGAAGAGGATCGCTCCTATATTAAAAGGAGAGCAATCCTCTTTCTCCATTCTTAACCATTCTACCCGTTGGGCAGAGCTGTCCAATCAGTAAATTATATGTTTTTAATATGTACTGCCCAGTAGTAGTATAAAAAGTTCGGGAGTGTCAATCCCCCAGATTCTTTAGGTTTACACAGGTGTTTTCTTTGGATTCTGTGCGATCTGTAGTCCCATATGAAGTTTGTAATATTGCAGTCTATGTTTTTTAAGAGGTTTTTTGGTAAGTATATTGGTATTGATTGAAATAGATATAATATTTGAGGTAGAAAAATCATTTTTATAGCATTTATTCTACCTATTAAAGACATCGGCAGGGTTTTCCAGAATTTAATCAACGCATTCAATTTAGTTAATAAAGGCATAAAATTTGCATTAAATAGTGATTTATATTTTCTAGTAATTTGGATACCCAAATACGTGAATTTTTCTGTTGCAATTTTAAAGGGAAATTTTAACAGGTGTGTCGAGTCTTGGGGTTTTAACATCATAATTTCACTTTTATTCCAATTTATTCTATATCCTGAAAAGGAGCCAAATTCCTCTAATAAATTTAATATATTTGGTATAATAACGCGTATTTGTAATGTATAATAATACGTCATCTGCATATAGTGAAATTTTATTATTTGAATCTTTGGTATTATATCCCCGAATATTCGGATGGCTTCTTATACTTTCTGCTAAAGGCTCTATCACAAGGGCAAATAGCAGGGGTGATAGTGCACACCCCTGTCTATTGCCCCTGGTTAAATGAAATTTTAAAGATAACAAATTGTTAGTCAGTATTCTAGCAGTCGGCTTGTCATATAATAATTTTACCCATGAGATAAAATTCTCTCCCATGTTAAATGTTTGCAATACTTTATACAGATATTGCCATTCTACTTGATCAAATGCTTTTTCTGCGTCCAATGAAATAATTGATACATCTTCTTCTTCAGTTTTTTGTCAATACATTATATTAAACAAGCGTCTCAAATTGTTGGCTGGGTATCTTTTAGGTATAAACCCCGTTTGATCCGGGTTTATTAGTTTACTAACGTATTTACTCAGTCTTCTCGCTAAAGTCTTTGCTAGTATTTTCTGATCTGTGTTTAAGAGTGCTATAGCTCTATATGAACCTGGTTCTTCTAGATCTTTATCTTTTTTTGGTATAAGTGTAATAGTTGATTCGGCTAATGTTTCTGGTAATGTGTTTTCTTTAAAGGCATGAGTATATAATTTTTGTAGGCGCGGAGAAATTATCTTGGGGAATCTTTTGTAGAATTCATTACTAAAACCATCTGGTCCTGGTGTTTTGCCATTTTTCAACGAGTTTATTGTTTCTTCTATTTCTTTAAGTGTGATATGAGCTCCTAACTCCTCTTGTTCCAACAAAGTAAGTTTTGGAAGGTTACACTTATCTAAGAAATTTGTACTTTTAATGTTATCTGCTGCAGTTTTAGATGTATATAAATTTGGATAAAATTGAGCAAATCTTTTATTAATATCTTTAGGTAATGTTAATAATTCACCCTTATCTGATTTAATTTTTGTAATTGTCTTTTCCTTTTCCCGTTTTTTCAGCTGACGTGCTAAAAGTTTCTGTGGTTTATCGCCAAATTCAAAATGTTCCTGTTTTGTAATTTGAAATAATCTTATTACTCTTGCCGATAAAATTTTATTTAATTGAAATTTCAATAAAGTTATCTTATTGTGTTTGTCTATGGTTGGGTCTTTGGCATTATCTAGGTCTAATTGTCTAATTTCTTCTTCTAACTGCAATTGTTCTATGTTATTATTTTTATTTTGGAAGGCTTGATATGAAATTATAACTCCTCTAATAAATGCCTTGAAAGTTTCCCATAATAACGAAGGTGAAATACCTGTTGTATCATTGGTATCGAAGAAGAGTTTCATCTGTTGGTTTAAATATGTACTACCTAGTGGATTGTTTAGAATTTGGGGGTTATCCATCATTCCTTCTAATTTTAATTTAAAAAGTTAACAGGGAGTGATCAGAAATAATGCTATTATGATATTTAGGGTTGATTGTAGACGGAATTAATTTCGTGTCTACTAAAAAATAGTCAATTCGTGAATACGTTTTATGTACCAATGAGTAAAACGAGTATTCCCTTCCAACTGGGTTAGCAATTCTCCATACGTCTGTTATATTTGTATTTTTTATATATGTATTTAGGAGTTCGCTCGTTTTAGATTTTATATTACTTCTTTTATGTTTTGCAGATTTATCTAAATATGGATCTAAGACAGTTGAAATCCCCCCCTATTATCACATTTTGATAATTAAACTCTGAAATTATATCCAGAATTTTATTAAAGAATTGAGGGTTGTCAAAATTAGGCGCTTAAATGTTTATCATAGTAAGTGGAGTGGAGTGAATTTCTCCCATGACTATGACATACCTCCCCTCTTTATCTGATATGATGTACTTGAATTGAAATGGTATACCTTTACGAATAATAATAGCCGTCCCTCTAGATTTAGAAGTAAATTAGGAATAATATGTTTGCCCGATCCAATTTGCCTTCAATCTTATCTGTGTTTGTTGTTTCAGGTCGGTTTCCTGCAAGAAAATTATGTCAGAATTAAGTGATTTTAATTGGGCGAATATCTTGCCCCATTTAATTGGTTCATTAGCGCCCCTTATATTCCAACTACAAAACGTGATTCCTCCTGTCTTCTTTTGTTTATCGTCTTGCATTGTGAATCATTTTATTACCCTTAAGTCATATGGTGCAGCCAAGTACCTCAGAGCTCTAGGTGTTGGGTGATCGTCCAGAACTGTTGAATTTATTTGACATCTCCTTTCCAAAGTAAACCTTAAAACCAACAAGAAAGAGTGAGTGATGAAAAAATAATAATAATAATAAAATAAAAAGTGTTAAAGTATCTAAAGAGGGGTACCATAATAAAGAGAAACCACTTAACGGTGGTAAAGAAATATTTATGAGCTTCCGTCGTTGTTATTATACATTCAGCTCCGCCCCCTTGACCAAATATTGTAAAAAGGAAGAAAGGCCGTTTCAAGGCTATAAAATATATCCAAACGGGGGAAAAAAACCCCACTTGGGTTCTAAATATCTATATGCATCTCCAAGTGGTCAAGTCTTGAATATATACTGACATTTACCATATGTTAGTTATATACCCATATATACCTATACCCCAACCATTATTACCTTCGATTCCCCACTTAAGTCCAAAACTTTCATTTTAAACAACAGCAGGTTCCAAGGGGTTAACAGAGTCAGACTCCTGGATACCTTCCGAGTGTCTGAATCTCCTCCCCCCTCATTTATACAAAACTTATGCTAGTTCTATTATGAACATTTAATTAATTAATATTGTTGTTAGTATATATCTATAATTTTAATTAATTAATATTGTTGTAAGTATATATCTATAAAGTTAGCTCTTTGGGGTACATTAAAAGTAGTTAGTATTATTGAGTTAGTTGGGTTGGTTAGTTATTTTATGTTAGTATATGATTATATTAAAAAAAACAATTTTGTTAAATCAAGCTTTTTTATATACAAGTCCATTTGTATTATTTTCCATGTTCTCAAGCTCGAGGTTGTTTTCCATGTTCCCCGACTTCGTTTTGTTTTTCATTAAGTCCTTCATTCAAGGTGAAACATAGCTTGCGACCTTGAATTCACATTCCAGGGAGATAACATGTCTGGCCAACGCCTCATGTAAAATTCCACCATCTTAATGAGAACAAGTTATTTTTTATATTAAAAAAAGGGTCTTATCTTCACCGGTTCTCCTCTGTAATATTCTTGGTTCTCAGTCATTCTCCTTTCCGATATCTTGTGCATATTTAAATGCCGCTTCTGGATCCATAAAGGCACATTCCCTAGAGTTATAGGTAATTCTCATTTTGGCCGGATACATTATACCATATAACCATATAACCATATAACCATATAACCATAACAGCACGGAAACAAGCCATCTCGGCCCTTCAAGTCCGTGCCGAACATTTAAATTTTTTTTTTTTATTTTTTTTTTAAATTAAAAATAAATACTTCCCCCTAGTCTCATCTACCTGCACTCAGACCATAACCCTCCATTCCTTTCCCGTCCATATACCCATCCAATCTATTTTTAAAGGATAACATTGAACCTGCCTCCACCACTTCCACTGGAAGCTCATTCCACACAGCTACCACTATCTGAGTAAAGAAGTTCCCCCTAATGTTCCCCCTAAACTTCTGTCCCTTAATTCTCAAGTCATGCCCCCTTGTTTGAATCTTCCCTACTCTCAATGGGAAAAGCTTATCCACGTCCACTCTGTCTAACCCGCTCATAATTTTAAAGACCTCTATCAAGTCCCCTCATAACCTTCTGCGCTCCAAAGTATAAAGACCTAACTTGTTCAACCTTTATCTGTAACTTAGTTGCTGAAACCCAGGCAACATTCTAGTAAATCTCCTCTGTACTCTCTCTATTTTGTTGACATCCTTCCTATAATTAGGCGACCAAAATTGTACTCCATACTCCAGAATTGGCCTCACCAATGCCTTGTACAATTTTAACATTACATCCCAACTTCTATATTCAATGCTCTGATTTATAAAGGCCAGCACACCAAAAGCTTTCTTTACCACCCTATCTACATGAGATTCCACCTTCAGGGAACTATGCACAGTTATTCCTAGATCCCTCTGTTCAACTGCATTCTACAACCATATTTTACACCAGGGATTCCTTTCAAAATATGTCTTGTCTTTGTGAACATACTCCTTTTTTTTGACGATTTCAGCTGGGTAGTCGCAAAAAAACCGAAGATTTTCCCCTTCGTATGTCAGATTCGATCCGTACGGAATCTGTTTCATTATATCTTCCAATGCAGAGATGTCAAGAAATTTCACCATTATCTGTCTTGGGGGGAACTCAGGTCTTGTCTGAGCACAACGAACCTGGTGAGCCACATCTATTCTCGGGTTTTCCGGCAGCTTAAAAACTTGTTTAATTAAGTTAGCCGCAAACTCTCGGGGGGGCATTCCAGCCTCCCTCCCTTCCTTTACTCCAACAATTCTTGAGTTCTGCCTTCTCGATCTCGCTTCCAAGTCCAAGCATTTGTCAGTTATTTTAACAAGTTGCCCCCGAGCAGCTTCTTGTGCCTTTCTCAGTCTCTCTATCTCCTTAGACATCTCACTCATTGCATCTTCCATTTCTTCCATAACCTTGTCATACTTTTGAGTGGTCTTGAGAATAGAATCAAACTTCTCATTGCAGACTCTTTCCACCCGCTTAATTTCTGAAGTAAACTCCTTCTCAACTACTTTCACACGTTTCTTTAGAGTAGCAAATTGCTCAATAATTTCATCGTTACCTTGTTTAATTTTTCTAGACAGATTTTTCTCCAGTGTGACGTTCCCATCCAGTATCATTTGAGAAATCATTTGAGAAATGTCTTTAGTAACTGAAGCTCTTACCGATTGTTCCAATTGTTCCATCTGTCTCTCCTTCGCAGTCATTTCAAAAGGTAAGCTTTGAGAATCATCTTCTTCTTCAGCTGCTGTTTGCAGAGGTTTGCTAAGTTCTTTAAGATGGCTTCTTGTGGCAGGTCTTTCAGGTCTCTGAGGAAGATCCTTTTTTCTCATTTAAAACTATCATTAATCTCCGTTATTTTGCGGCGATTTCTGATGATGTCACATACGCGACGTCAAAACAGCCCCGGTGAGTGTTTTTAAATCCATCCTGTCTTCCAAAACAGCTTTTTTGCGATTTTAACGGGAGCAGAGCTCAATGCAGCACCCTTACTGCTCCATGGCGCCACCGGAAGTCTTAAAACCCATTTTTTTAAACTAGCTTACACATTTTAAATGCAAAAACTGCATCTTATTTTATATCAATCTTAACTCGTGCTATGCTTTGTTGCTTTTTGTATGTTTTATTGTTGATTTTTTTTAATTAATGGTGCTTTGTTGCTTATTGTATGTTTATTACTGATATTATGTGATGTGAGGTGACCTTGAGTGTCTTGAAAGGCGCCATTAAATAAAATGTATTATTATTATTATTATTATTATTATTATTATTATTATTATTATTATTATTATTATTATTATTATTATTATTATTATTATCATCTCAACTCAAAAACAACTCAAGGACAACCACCTGGATCTCTATCCAGGCTGAACTGGCAAACAAGCTTCTAGGCTACTTTCCAAGCTTAGCAGAACTAGATTTTTAATCACTTTTCAGAAGCCGTTCGAATTAAAGCGTTCCAGCTTCTGAATTCAGCATTGTATAATATATGTTCTACTCGTGATTCTGTGGTAAAGTCTTCAATCTTCAGATAAGTCATGATAAATCTCGAAGCCTGTCTGGCTGCGATCTATTTTCTTCAGTTCCTATCCCTAGGAACCGGTCTTCAGTTCCTCTTCTGGAACTAATTCTTCTGACATAATCTCTCACCAAAGATCCAGCCCAATCTTCTGTTCCTCTTCTTTGGGACGGATTCTACCACCTCCTGTCTGTGAGGTATCATTCAACTCGATAGAGTGGCAGATTATTATATCGTTCAAGGAATTGCTCATATTAGCCACTAGGAGAAAATAAGGGGTAAGGAGATAGTGTCCTTTACGCATGGGAGCTCGCCACGAGACATTCAAAGCCTCTCGAAAGATAAATCTTCATAACACAGTCTCTTGATTAATCATTTCTTTATTGTCAAAGAAAACAGTAAGATATTCATCCAACCTTCTTCTTGATAAGTTCATTTTAACCTTAGTCAAACTCCTTATGTGTCCGCATGGATCTGCATGGTTGAAAGATATACCTTCTCACCATGCTTCCTCCGAACTAAGCTAAAAAACTAACAGCTTCTGCGCAAGAATCCCAGCAGAGACTTCCGGTGGCGCTATGGCAACTGGAGGCGTGCGCCATTTAGCTCCGCTCCACAAAATTCGGAAAAACGGCCGGAAATTTAAAAACAGACTGAAGAAAACCACTTACCGGCAGATGCCTGTTGTCGCGTAAGTGACCTGAGCAGAAATCGACTCGACTCCGGTATTTTAAATGACCGATAGACGGTACCCAAAAAGGAATCTTCCCACACTTCCTAAAAGACCCAAAGTCACATGGAAAAAACATCAAGTGAAAAGTGAGGACGTTTCTGAAGTCTCTGAGGAAGAAGTCCCTACTTTGACTATCGAACAAGAGAAAACATCAAGACAAGCTTTGGTGGAAGATATTAAATATTTATTGGGTGAAAAACTTGAAAAGCTGGAAACGAAACTGGGTGAGCAACTTACTGTTGTAAAGTCGGATATCGCTGCTGGCAGAGCAGAAGTATGTGATAAGATCGATAAGGTACAAGTCCGCATAGAGGAGGTGAATTCCTCTTTGAGGGGGGAAATCAAAAGGATTGAAACTGACATCAGCAGCAAGTTAGAACCCATTCTCGTTACTTCAAAAAAACACAGCGAAGCCATCCAAGAATTGGAATCTGCTACTACAGAAATCACTCAGCACAAAGACTGAAGACGGAATTGGAGCGTGTTTCTGGGCAACTTGCCAAGATGACTGAAAAATGTCTTGATCTCGAAGGGCGCTCTAAACGCCAGAATTTAAGGATTGTCGGGGTGAAGGAAGGAAAACAAATTGGTAAAGACACTCGTGAATTTGCGGCTCAACTGCTCCAAGAGGTACCTGGATGAAATACAAAAACTGGACCGGGCGCACAGAACTCTGAGAGCCCAGCCAGGACCCACAGCTCAACCAAGGCAGCTGATTCTGAAGATACACCAATCCTACATTCTAGAAGACATCATGAAGAAAGTAGAAAACAAAAGAAATCTGATCTTTGAAGGGGATAACATAAGAATCTTCAGAGATTACCCAGCCGAAGTTGTCAGGAAAAGAGCACTCTTTACCAAGTCGAGAGTCATTCTGAGGGACATACAAGATCTCAGATATGGTCTAATGTACCCAGCCAAACTGAGAGTCACATATAAAGGGACTGAACGCTTCTTTACTGATCCTGAGGAAGCATTTATGTTCGCGCAAGACACTGCGGACTCCAAGGATAAGTAACTATTTTATCTAGCTATGTTACGAAGTCACATTGAGCTTATCTTACAACGCCAATCAAGAGGACTATATTCTATTTACCCTGAAGTCATACTGTGTTTTTAATTCATTCTATCTGTATCCACTCATATAGTGGTTATAAAAGGGGTTAGGGTTTATACCGGGCTTATAATTATTTTATATTGTATGCATTTATATTGTGATTAGGTCTAAAATGTTCTTATAAGATGGTCGACATTATTGAATACATTTTGCTAAGTCTGGGGGAAGTTTAGAGATTGAATTGGAATGCATGGAAAAACTGGGGGAGGCATAGACAGGCAGAGTGGGAGGGAGAGAGAGAGAGAGAGATTATTCTGTCTCTGTACACCACAGCTGTATCAACAACCTGCTACAGGCTCTCTCACTCCGAATTTTTTAATAGCTTATTTAATATACTAATATAAATAAGTTATGCATTAAGTCGTGTATTTTACCTTAACATCTAATATTTAATTACCAAAGTGACCAGATTTATGTCACGATTTTATTGTGTGTTCATACTTAATATGCGGTTATAAAGTGGCCGATGCAAAGCTGGTTAAAGGGTCAAACATACCTCCTGACAGATTGCATGACAGAGCGAGAGGGAAAATGGCAGAGAAAGGGAGTGGTAGGTTTAGAGCAGTAGAGAGTTAGAGGTAGAGGCAGGAAGAGTGAACATGGGAGAGTTATAGAGAGTCATCGCAAGTGTGAATTAGTTAGGGGAAGTCATGGAAAATTAGGGGAGTCTAAGCAGTGACGGGGAAGGTGAGAGGCCCAGGGAGAGGGCAGAGGTCAAGAGAGAGAGAGGGGTCGAGTAAGTGTTGGGAGGTATTGAGTAAGTTGTGGCAAGATGTGGGGAAGTCTAGAGATTGTATTGAAATATGTGGGGAAGCTGGGGGGAGCTGAAGAATGGTAGAGAGGGAGGCAGAGAGAGAGTACTTGCTCTGTCTATGCAACTGCAGGTCGAATAAACAAACTACTATAAGTTCACCGACTTTGAATCGGCTAATAGATTGACATATCGATATCAGTAAGCTATCTAACAAGTCTTATATATTAATCTAAATACCAAATATCCACTTATTTACTCAGTGTACAAAAAGATATCTAACCTTTGGGAATTTGGTTTCGTCGACGATGATTTTTTTAAATTCTGCTCTGTTCCGTCCTTTTTTTTACTCTTTAAGGAGCAGAGTTATTTGAAATTAACATCTACGGAAGTTGACACGAATCACACCACCATGGGGTGGCATTCACTCGCAGCATGTCTCTATGCTGCAATTTCTGTTGACTTTTTTTTTCACCTTTTAGTTTTTCTATTGGATACTTTATCTATCTTTGTTAATGCACTTTTTCTGGGAGATACCTGCAGGTGATAGGAATAGGGCTCACCCTCCCAGCAAATAAAAGCTTCATTTTTAATATTGTGTTGGACCATTTGAAACAAAGGAAACCATGTGAGCATTAAAATGCAAGACGATCCCACGAGGAAAATTGGAGGAATTACGTTTTGTAGTTTGAACGTCAGGGGCGTTAATGAGCCAATTAACAGGGGTAAGGTTTTAGCCCACCTAAAATCTATTAATACTGATATAATATTTTTACAGGAGACGCATCTCAAAGATGGAGCTCATAGCAGGCTGAAGGCTAACTGGATTGGTTAATTATACCACTCTACCTTTCTATCTAAAGCAAGAGGTACTGCAATTATAATTTGTAAAGGCACACCAATTAAACACAAATCCACTATAGCCGATAAGGAGGGTAGGTACATTATAGTATCTGGGGAGCTACACTCAACCACACTTATTATGGTGAATATCTATGCTCCTAATTTTGATAACCCACAATTTTTAATTAAAATAATCAATATAATTTCAGACTCCAGCCAGCAAAATCTGATAATCGGAGGAGACTTAAATTGTGTATTGGACCCATATTTGGACAAATCTTCACAGCAAAGGAGATACATTACAAAATCAAAATCCAGTGAACTTTTAAATACTTACATAAAAAACACAAACATAACCGATGTATGGAGGATTGACAACTCATCTGGAAGAGAATATTCTTTTTATTCAGGTGCTCACAAAACGTATACATGAATTGATTATTTTCTGGTGGACACAAAATTGATCCCTTTTACAATCAATCCTAAATATCATAACAATATCATTTCTGGCCATTGTCCATTAATTTTCTCCTTAAAACTAGAAGGAATGCATAACAAAAAAACGTTTTGGAGATTTAATCCACAAATATTAACTGAGACAGGTTGCTGTGATTATCTGAAGCAACAGATGGAACTATTTTATGAGACAAACGACACACCTGGTATTTCGGCTTCTTTATTGTGGGAATGTGTTAAGGCCTTTATCAGAGGCTCTATTATTTCATATCAAGCTTATCAAAACAAAAAAAAACAGGTCGGAACAACTGGATTTAGAAGAACAGATTAAACAGCTTGATTCAGAAAATGCGATTGATCCATCTACTGTTAAACATAATAAGATAGCAGCATTAAAATTTAAGTTAAATCAAATCCTCTCCGCAAAAGTTGTTAAGTTATTTCAATACACTAAGCAAAAAAATTTCGAATTTGGTGATAAACTGCATAAACTTCTGGCACGCCAGCTGAGAAAAATGGAAAAAGATTACACCATTCAAAAAATCAGATCAGAAAAAGGTGAGCTGCTTACACTTCCTAAAGATATTAACAAAAGATCCCTAAAATTCTATCAACATTTTTATGCATCTAAACCTTCAGCCGAATCCGCAAAGATCAAAAACTTTCTTGACAATTGCAACCTTCCATCACTCAATGAGGTGGAACGAGAAGAATTAGGAGCGGAGATTACAGTAAAAGATATTGAAGAGACTATCAAATCACTGAATAATGGGAAAATGCCAGGTCCAGATGGGTTCAGTAACGAATTCTATAAAAAATTTCATGATATAATTTCCCCACGCTTACGAGTCCTTTATATACACACTTATAAAGAACAGACGTTACCACAACCCTTAGCCGAATCAACCATTACATTGATACCTAAAAAAGATGAACATCTTGAAGAGCCTGGATCATACAGAGCAATAGCTCTTTTATATAGAGATCAGAAAATATTAGCTAACACTTTGGCAAGAAGACTAAAAGGCCTGTCTCACGAGTATGCGGTAATTGGCGGCGAAACAGGAAGAATCTACCGCTCCTGGGCTGCTATAGACCGTGCACTCAGTCAAACGCACAATTCCGGGGCCGTGCGGCATTGTTCCCAACACCGCACGGAGCTAAAATAAAACCAACACTGTTCAAAAATATGTCCCTACCGCACAGCCTCCGCCAGTGAGGCACGAGTGCGGCACGGCCGCCGCCACAGCCGCCGCCAGTGTGGCTCGAGCGCCGTGCGTCGAACTTGCACCGCCACAGCCTCCGCCAGTGAGGCACGTGTGCGGCACGGCCGCCGCCACAGCCACCGCTACAGCGCTGCGATCAGGACGGCAGCCGCCACAGCCCCGCAGATCCAAAATGACGTCATCGCAGTCGGCCCGCCCTTTTTTTTACTTACCGCAAGCTCGTGGGACCAGCCGTATTTAAATCACTCGGCACCCGTGCAGCATCCGTGCGGCGCTCCCGTGGCATAGGCTCGGCGCTCTCGCCGTTGCCGTGCGGTCCACTCTACAGGCGAAGCCGCGCTTCACCGCCGATGACCGCAACACCGTGAGACGGAGCCTTAAGTTCGTACATCAGTAAACTAATACACTGAAACCAAACTGGGTTTATACCTAAGCGACATTTGTTTTATAATTTGAGACGTCTGTTTCATATAATGTACTCACACAGAACGATAAATGAAGATTTAACAATTATGTCATTAGACGCAGAAAAAGCATTTGATCAAGTAGAATGGGACTATCTCCTTACAGTGTTGGAAAAATTCCAACTAGGAGAAAATTGTATCTCATGGATAAAGTTGTTATATAACAATCCGACTGCCAGAATATTGACTAATCAAATTCTGTCACCAAATTTCAATTATCCAGGGGTAATAGACAAGGATGTGCTGTTTCACCAATGTTATTTGCCCTTGCCATAGAACCCTTAGCTGAAAGTATAAGAGTACATCCGGGCATTCACGGTTATAATACTAAACATACCAATAACAAGATTTCGTTATATGCAGACAATGTATTTTATATATTACCAACTCTCAAGTCAGTATCCCAAATACATCAAACCTTATAGAACAATTTGGTTCCTTTTCAGGGTATAGAATAAACTGGAATAAAAGTGAAATTATGCCAATAAAAGCTCAAGACCCTTCACATCTCCAAAAATTTCCCTTTAGAATTGTCACTGAAAAATTTAAATACCTTGGTGTTTACGTGACTAGAAAATATACCTCTCTATTCCAAGCAAATTTTCCACCATTAATTAATCAATTAAATGCCCTTATTCAATTATGGAAAACACTCCCTATTTCCCTTATAGGTAGAGTAAATGCCATAAAGATGATTTTCCTTCCACAACTCCTTTACCTATTTCTATCAATACCGATTTATCTCCCTCAAAGTTAAAAAAAAAAACTTGACTGTTATTACAAATTTTATCTGGGATTATAAAACCCATAGAATTCACAAATGACATTTATGTAAACCTAAAGAAAATGGTGGATTAGCACTCCCCAATTTTCTTTTCTACTACTGGGCAACTAATATTAAAATTTTAATCTACTGGATGGATGATACATGTCAACAGGTAAACTGGTTTAAAATGGAGAGGGAAGACTGTTCGCCTTTTAATATAGGCGCGATTCTTCTTTCTCCAATACATCTGAATAAATCAATGTATGAGCAAAATCCGATAATTCATAGCACCCAACGAATTTGGAAACAGTTGAAATCAACTCTCAAACTGAGAAATTTCTCTCTCCTTTTACCAATCGCTAACAATCCCTTGTTTAAACCATCTACTTTAGATAAGGCATTTGCACAATGGAAAAACTCAGGAATCAAAATGCTGGGATATCTTTACGAGAAGGGGATTTTCCTCTTGTTTGAAGAATTACAGTAGAAACATCATTTGAAAGCTAGTAATTTCTTTAGCTATCTTCAAATCCGAGACTATGTGAAAACACACACACAAGACTGTCATTCTATGGGCCCAGATATATTAGACGAATGCATGAATAGAAAGGCGGATACAAGTAAGTTAACATCCTCCATTTACAATACCCTTTTAACTGCACACATCTCATCTTCTGAAATGATTAGGCGAGCATGGGAAGATGAATTGGGTTTACTAATCTCAAAGGATAGTTGGGAGGAAAGCCTTTTATACATACATTACTGCTCTCTTAATTTTAGGCACTCCCAGATACAATTTAAAATACTGCACAGACTCTGTTATTCAAAGTCCAAATTGAACAAGATCTTCCCAAATGTCTCTCCTATTTGTGATAAATGTCTCCTCCAAGAAACGACTACAACCCATTATTTTGCTTCCTGTACAAAGTTACAAAACCTCTGGGGGGGAATATTTGATACCTTTTCCTAAATACTTAAAATTAAATTGGACCCATATATAAAACTGATCATATTAGGTATGTCAGAGGCCTGCTCTAAGCTAACGATATTTTAAAGACGTTTCCTCAAATATGGGCTAATAATGGTGAAAAAATTAATACTTAAATTTTGGAAACAGACAACAGTCCCCACAGTGAAGATGTGGATTACAGATATGTCCGAGACACTACATTTGGAAAACATTAGGCTTATCTTGGCGGAAAAAACAGATACATTTCTTAAGACATGGATACCCTTTACTGAATGGTTAAACACAAATTTAAATTTCAATCCGATGCTATGATGGGTGAGGGGGGGGGGGGGTAAGGAATATCTCCATCTTTTCTTTTCTTATTTCCTTTTCTTTCTTCTGCACTGCTTTGGTAGTTTAGGGGGTTTTCCTGCTCTTTACTACTTTATCTCTTCATTCTTTCTTTTCTTCTTTCCTTGTTTTCCTTTTTTCTTTTCTTTTTAATTTTGGTTATAAGGTTAAAAATGAAATTTAAAAAAAAATTGCTTCTAATAAAAAAAATAAAAAATAAAAATAAAAGAATCCCAGCAGCAAACACGCCTCCGACTATGTAATAAATCCCACCCACAAAATTACAGGCAGACAAAATTTAAAGGCAAATGCCATAATTTATGACACACAAATTTAAGCCAAATGGCCACGATATATAGTATGACATGTGATCATTGATATATTCCCAATGTCAAGGCTTTTGCACCAGTAGGTTGCTCCCAGATTTGAATACAACATAATTTCATCTTCTGTGTATGAAAGAACTGCAGATGCTGGTTCGTCAGTTTGGGGTGGGGTCTCAACCCAAAGCGTTGCCAATTCCTTCTCTCCAGAGATGTTGCCTTGCCCTCTGAGTTGCTCCAGCATTTTGTGTTTACCATCATTTCATCTTCTTGCAGTATACCATGAATGGAAGACTATGCAAATGCCATGGAGAGAAGGAGAAGCTGGTTGAAGGAGGGATCTGAACAGAAACCAAGTATTCAGGGTGCAATTCTCTGCCAGGAGATAATGACTGTCATGTCTGCAGTTTAAAAAAACCCCATCATCATTGAAATCTGCCATCAGCTCCAGTCATACCTTAAATCTCAGAGCAGAGAGAGAATCACATTGCCAACTAGCTACCTACCAGGGGAATATCTCTAATTATTCTGGGAACCTATTCATAATTAGTGAGAAATAAGAACAAAAATGGGCAAATTCACAGTCAGATCAGTGGTAATATTTCACTGCTATTTACAATTAAACCTAATGGGAATTAAATTCTGGCTGAACATGCTGGAATAAAATTGTAGTTTAATATAGGTGGAACTGTCAGCATTCATTTGGATTATTCAGTAAAACTGACAGGCACTTCAAGCAACTGCACATTTCCAGCTAAATGGAGGAGTCTAGCAGTTTCTGAAAGTGATACCCTGTTCCTCCACCGATGGGCCTTTCCAACTGTAATCAGTTCAAATTGATTAACGCGTCAATATTTAATGCACTCTTTTTGCAGTATTAAACATATACATATTTAAGCACTGATGGGGGTGATTCTGGGTGCTCAGCAGAGTTCAAATCATAAGTAACATTGAAGATCCTCTCTGGTTCCAAAAACCCTCTTTTAGAAGTAAAAATTACCATATTTATTTTTGTTAATTTCCATGAAAATTCACCTTTTATGTTTATCCCATGCAGATATTCCAATCCTTATTCTGGTTTCTGCAAAATGATAAAGAAGTAAATTGAATTTCTTGGTTTTTACTTTTTGATTTATGCTTCTTACGTCCATCTCGTAAGAAAATCCATTGCCTATGAGATAATGTCGCTGGATATTTGAGATCCCACGTATATCAAGCCAGTTTGAAATCTTTTTCAAAGAAGTGACCTGACCAGAAACATCCCTATCAATGTTCTCCATGGATGCTGAGTTACACCAGTATTTTGTGTCTTTTTTTGGGTAAATCAGCATCTAGAGTTCTTTGTTTCTACAGTTTGAAAGTCGCATCAGAATGGAGGAAATCAATATTTTGGAGATTGTATAATATTTGTAGGTCCTTTCTTCAAGATTTGCAGAGAGCAGCATACCTTCATTGCTACAGTAATTAAAATCCCAGACTAAAATTGTAACCAACCACATACAGGCTGGGAATAAACTGTGACTTACTCAATATAGGAAGAGGTATCCGAAGGGCTTTCAAATGGTTCTGTTGAATGAATGAGAACACATTTAAAGTTAAAAAAAAATTTACAGCTCTTGTATAAAATTACATGAGGCATTTAACACTTTCATATGTCATACTAATCTTTGGTATCCACATACGCCTTCTCACTGTGTACTGACAATCACATTGGACCACTGTGTGAGGGTGAGTGTACTGCTTCTCTGATTAGCATTTGCAATGCATATCCATTTTGCTAATGTCAGGTTTCACAGAATCAGACTGAAGTACAATGAGACAAACTGTTTTGTTTTATTATTGTAAAAAGACAGTTTATCTGACAGCACAAATTGTGCTCCTTGAAGCTATAGTTATTATCAACCAAAGTAAAAGTGTTATTGGAGGCTTCATTGATTAACTCCAAACGTAGATCCTGGTCCTTGATTAACATTCAATGATTCATTGCACTGCGGGAATCAGGTTGAACTGGTTCTTCCTGCTGATTTCTGTGATTGTTGCTCGCAGCCTGTGCAATCTGCATCATCAGGGTGCTTAATATTAATGGTGGGTACCGCTGCTTAAAGACGGATTCATGGAAGCACCCAGCAGAAATGCCACAAGCTTGGCAATCCAAGTGGTGAGTTGTTAATCTTTAATTATGTTTTGGCTCTCGGAGAAATTGAATGGCGTAATGGGCAAAAGAACATGCTGTTACATGATCAAATCACTGGGTAAAACAATAGGCAGCATCTCTCTGACATTGCAGTGAGAAAATTGGTTGATGTAGATTCTCAGCAGATATTGCCTCTTCCTGACCTCCCTGCAGCTCCTTCAACTGGCTTGTCCAGCTCACTATGACCTCTCACATTCTCACATACTCCCAGAAAAAAAACCTCTCCCAGCCCACCCACAACTAATCCCAATTTATTCCAAGAAAATTACAAAAAAACTACAAAAATACTGCCTGGAAGTTAGATACATAGAAACTGCTGAAACCTTTGCTTTGTTTGCAAGGTGATTGGGTCCACACAGCTCTGAAGTGATTGCTGAATGGCTGACCTTCCAGCCTCCTGTCTGATTATAAAGTTAGATGGTAGAAGGTGATTTGATTTAATTTTAACTATTTCTATTGAATGGGAAATCTGAGACAAGGGGACATAGTCTTAAAATTAATGCCCAGCATTTCAGGAAGGTCAAAAAACACCTCTACACTCGACGGATAATAAATGTTTACAATGTGAATCCACAAATAGAGGTTTTGAGCCTGAGATGATAGCTTTATATTGCACAAAATAGAGAATGAGGAAAACAGTAGTGTGTATGCAGTTGGATCTCAATTATAATTGAAATGGCTCAAAGAGTTTAACAGTCAATTGATTGATCATATTTTTTTACCATCCAGGCCTTTTTCTTTAGAGTAAACGTTACCCCATAAAAGTAAACTGTTTTTCAGCAATTGCACTATAAGCAATAAACATCGATCTAATGAGCAGTTAGTGATTTATTTTAAAAAAAATACATGAGTGAGGGTTCCTTGTGTTTTTAAACTGTGCTTATATATGCATAATTAAAGCAGGGCAAATGTTAAGTGCGGACCAGCAAAATGGCTATTGCATTTTCAAATCAGTGCGGTACCATAAATTACAACATTTTTCCACCATGCAAATCATCAGCCATCGGGAAACTGCTGAAACCTTTGCTTTGTTTGCAAGGTGATTGGGTCCACACAGCTCTGAAGTGATTGCTGAATGGCTGACCTTCCAGCCTCCTGTCTGATTATAAACCTCAAAGCATGGAGTTTAATCTTTTGTTTGTGCTTACTAGGAAGGTTATCCTATCGGTGAGCCAAGCTCTCCTGAGAACTTTTTGGTTTGCCTGAATTGCTCAATCTCATGAGGTTCCTGAAAGTAACAGATCTCTGTCCTGCTGTGATACATGGGGCTGGGGAGGTCTGATATAGCATCTGGGATGGGCAGGAAGCAAAGGTTCCCATTGGGGATGATCAGGGAAGCAAGATAGTGCTGACATATTGGTCTCAGTTGGGAGAACCTTTATGCATCCTAAAAGAGGACAAATAGGTGTAGGGTTAATTTAATACATATTTGCCTTTCCCAGGTGATTTCCAAGGAAACCCTTGGTGATGTTTCTCAGCTGTGTACTTATTTGTAGTTAGGATGGATGTTATCCACTCCCACTACCAAAAGAGACAGTCAAGAAATATTTTAAAAACATTTCCCTGCCTGTTACTCAGTAGGACTAAGCTTACATGTGATCAGAAGTCTCACGTCATCCCTATCCTTCAGAAGCTCAGCAGGTTCATTGGTAAACATATTTCAGCTACATCCTATTTTCGGAGTCACAGACATGGGCCAAGCTGCCCAATATCTCAATGCTCCATGTACTTCCAGCAGTCTTAATCCCAATGCAGTTACAAACTCCCTTACCAACATGGTAGAAATTAGCATAGAAGCAATTTTGAAAACTTATGTTGCAACATAACTATTAAAAAATGGGCACCACACAACAAAATCAAGCCTCAAAATCTATATGATTTGTGTTTCCCATTTTTGACTGTGTTTGGTTATCAGTCTTCCATTCCTTGTGACTTCAACATATCAGTAAATTCATTGGAATTACAGGCAATGATCCATTCACAAATTCTGCTAAACAACCACTCCGTGCAAGAAACAATCAGATTTTGCAAATAAGCTAACTTACCATATAAAACAGAGCACAGAAGTTCTGGAGGAACTCAGCAGGCCAAGATGCATTGATGGAGGGAATTAACAGAAAAGGTCTCAGATCAGGATGCTTCTTCTGACTATTTGTCCTGACCCAAACCATTGTCTGTCCAGTCCCTTCCACAGATGCTGCCTGACCTGCTGAGTTCCTTTACTTTGTGTTTGGGTCAGCATTCCAGTATCTGTAGTTCCTTGTGTCTCCATATAGAAGAGGCTATCACCCAGCTTCTATTTTGATTCTTTATCTGCAAAAGGCTTTACTTTATCCTGTGAGAATCTGTGAACTGGCCACATTTTTGCTAGGTTAGATTTTGTTCCCTTCTGTAAATTGGTCGATTGGCCCCAGAGCAGAAGCGTCCACGTCATGGGGCTGGAAACTGGAAGTATCCTGAGCTAATTCTGCTGCCACCATCATCTATTGCGACATGTGATGGCTCCCATTGATTGTCGCCGGAAGCTTGCGTCCTTTTCAGGATGGACGATGACAGCGAGGTCAACATTTGTAACAAGATGGACATGAAAAGAAGAATGGGTTGATTGTAATCATGTACTGTCGTTCCGCTGACTGATTAGCACACAACAAAAGCTTTTCACTGTATTTTGGTACACGTGACAATAAATTAAACTCAAACTCAAATTCATAAGTAATTAATGGAATGATGGAGAGTTTGTACATAGAGCCTGTCGTTATAGAATTTGTTCTTCAATCTTGCACATGTTACTGCATATCATTTTACAATGACCATTTTTATATCCTCTATAATAGAATGATTTTGAATATATAATGAAACAGCTGGATCAATGCATTTTCTTGCTCTATTACTGTGCTCACAACCATCTTCATCTGAAGATGTTCTGAAATACATCCCCCTCTCTCTGTTTTCTCCACTGGCAGACAATTCAGCTCAAAGCATTTTGAGATAATGATCACAGCTTGGTCATGCACAAGATTTCCAGCTGCAGTCTTTCTGGCAAATCCTGTGATATCATTAAGATCTCATTTGCATTTGATTTTACCTGGAAGACTATAATTTGCCTTCGGCTGTACAAGGCTGATGAGGTATAGCCAGCTGGGTGTATCCAAGATCCAAATGTTATCATGATTTCTTCCAGCAAAAAGTCATTTTTAACAAATATAACCTAAAGTTTCTCTCTTTGAATTTTTACTCCAATTTTAATAAAACAATGCCAGTCATCAGAAAAAAGCATATTGCTTCCATTTTAGTTGCCAAACATTGCATTGTCGTTACCGGTTATCCGTTCAGTTGCCTTGGGCATAAGCTAATACAATCCCTCTGCAATCATCCTCATTTTTTCTATCTCCCTCTGTCCTCTTTTATAATATTCCTTAATCTCTTTCACAAAGCCTGTATTAATCCATCCGTATGTTACTTGATGTCAGGCTTTGTTTGATGAAGCACTTTGGAATTATATTTTTTCTTATTATAAATGCTGTAGAAATACTAATTATTGTTCCTTGATTTGCCTGTTTTCCACAATTTTAATATTAATATAGACACTTACCAGTATTATATTTATCAGTATTCCAAAATAGGCAATTGCTGGTTGAGTCATTTTTGTACATCTGCAGTGTAATTCATAGGATCATTGTTTGCTGTAACAACGGGAAATTCAGTAATGGGCCCTTCATTGCAAACTTCAAAAGTGCCAGAAGCTCATGACTCAATAAAGAATAGACAATGCACAATAGGTGCAGGAGTAGGACATTCAGTCCTTCGTGCCAGCACCGTTATTCACTGTGATCATGGCTGATCATCCACAATCAGTACCCCGTGTAGTGGCAGATTATTATATCGTTCAAGAGATTGCTCCCTCTAGCCACTTAGGAGACAACATGGGGTCAGGAGAATGTCCTAGCCCCATGTTCCTGTCTTCACTACACCCCGTTCCTGCTTTCTTCCCATATCCCTTGACTCCGCTATCTTTAAGAGCTCTATCTAACTCTCTCTTGAAAGCACCCAGAGAATTGGCCTCCACTGCCTTCTGAGGCAGAGAATTCCACAGATTCACAACTCTCTGGGTGAAAAAGTTTTTCCACATTTCTGTTCTAAATGGCCTATCCCTTATTCTTAAACTGTGGCCCTGGTTCTGGACTCTCCCAACATCAGGAACATATATCCTGCCTCAAGCATGTCCAATCCGTTAATAATCTTATATGTTTCAATAAGATCCCCTCTCATACTTCTAAATTCCAGTGTATACAAGCCCAGTCGCTCCATTCTTTCAACATATGACAGTCCTGCCATCCCGGGAATTAATCTTGTGAACGTATGCTGCACTCCCTCAATAGCAAGAATGTCCTTCCTCAAATTTGGAGACTAAAACTGCACACAATACTCCAGGTGTGGTCTCACAAGGGCCCGTACAACTGCAGAAGGACCTCTTTGCTCCTATACTGAACTGCTCTTGCTATGAAGGCCTACAAGCCATTCGCTTTCTTCACTACCTGCTGTATCTGCATGCTTACTTTCAGTGACTGATGAACAGGACACCCAGATCTCGTTGTACTTCTCCTTTTATTAACTTGACACCATTCAGATAATAATCTGCCTTCCTGTTCCTGCCACCAAAGTGGATAGCCTCACATCTATCCACATTAAAGTGCATCTGCCATGCATCTGCCCACTCACCCAACCTGTCCAAGTCACTCTGCATCCTCATAGCACCCTCCTCACAGTTCACACTGCCACCCAGCTTTGTGTCATCTGCAAATTTGCTAATGTTACTTTTAATCCCTTCATCTAAATCATTAATGTATATTGTAAATAGCTGCGGTCCCAGCACCGAGCCTTGTGGCACCCCACTAGTCACTGCCTGCCATTATGAAAGGGACCCGTTAATCCTCTTTTTTTCCTGTCTGCCAACCAATTTTCCAACTATGTCAATACCCTACCCCCAATACCATGTGCTCTAATGTTGCCCATTAATCTCCTATTTGGGACCTTATCAAAGGATTTCTGAAAGTGCAGGTAAACTACATCCACTGGCTCTCCCTTGTTCATTTTCCTTGTTACATCCTCTAAAAATTCCAGAAGATTAGTCAAACTTGATTTCCATTTAGTAAATACATGCTGACTCGGACCGATCCTGTTACTGCTATCCAAATGTGCTGCCATTTCATCTTTTATAATTAACTCCAGCATCTTCCCCACCATCGATGTCAGGCTAACTGGTCTATAACTCATGATCTATGACTCATTAGGAGTGCTATTAGGAGTGCTCATAGAAAACATGCTATTAGGAGTGCTCATAGACAACATGTTTCTTCAATTCTTGAGGGAGAGCAACCCAAGGCTTTTGGAGATATGTGAAATCTAGACGGACAGCCACACTCTGCCCTCCATCGACTCTTTTAAGTCAAGACTAAAAACTTATCTATACTCCCAAGCCTTTCCTGACGTCCTCTGAGTGAGGGCTACATGGATATATGTATGTAGTTTCTTTTGTTTATGCTATTCTTATAACAAATGTAAAGCACTTTGGCCAACGAGAGTTGTTTTTTAAATGTGCTATATAAATAAATGTGACTTGTGACTTGACATTGGTGTCCAGATGCTTAAAATGAACAACTGTCTGGTCACTGAGGACTAGGTGAAAGCAGAAGCTCTTGCAAACCAATTTCAACACGTTTTCAACTGGGAAGATACGGAGCCATTCCATTTTGCAAATTCATTTCACTTGCACTTTATGTGCAATGTGACGAATAAAACCGTATTGTATTGTATTGTATTGCCTTCATCATTTCCAGATCTACCACCCAGCCTGTATGCTGATATGCCTGCTATTAAAATTGAGGTTGAAGGTGTCAAGAAGTTATTGCTCAACATCAATACCACAAAAGCTATTGGACCAGACCAGATACAGAAAGGGGGGAACCGCTTTTGGTCGCCTCCTCCATGGAGAGGTGACTTTTTCCAAGTTGCCTCCCTCGCGGCCTAACACCATGGATTGGAGCGGCCTTTCCCGGAGTCGGGCCCGGAGCATCGGCAGCAGTCGCAGTGCGGACTTTCCATCACGGAGCGGACGAACCATTGCTGGGGGTCGCCAGAGAGGAGTGCTCCGATCACTGGCCTGGTGGCCTTGGCATCATGGGCCTGTGGTCCAAGGAGCTTCCAGCCGCGGACGGGGCATGGACTTACCGTCTGGAGCCTGAGATCCCTCGCCGGGGATCACCGGAGAAGAGCTCCGACCACTGGCCAGCGGCCTGTGGCATCCTGAAGCCGCGGTCTCCGGTAGGGAAATGCCGATTCGGGACCTCCAAGCCGTGGAGTGTGTACGACCATCCCTACGTCGGAGTTTTGATCATCCCGATGAGAGGGTCTGTACATCGGGCCATCTGTAGCGGTGACTACGGAGGATTTATGGCCCCGACCACGAGTGAACAATGGAGGACAGGCTGAACTTTGTTGCCTTCCACCACAGTGAAGAGTGCTGTGGTGGATGTTTGTGTTAAATCTTATTGTGTATTTTGTGTTCTTTTTAAGTGTATCGCTGCTGGCAAATTCATTTCACTGCACCTTCGGGTGCATGTGATGAATAAAATTAACTTTGACTTTTTAGAATCAAGCCCTAAAGATTGCAGCCGAAGAACTGGCTCCAGTTTTGTAGTTCATTTTCCAACATTCGCTTGACTCAGGTGATGTCCCGCTGGATTGGAGGAAGGCTAACATCACTCCTCTCTTTAAGAAGAGTTCAACCACCAACCCGGCGAATTATCATCCTGTTTCATTAACAAGCACTTGTTTTATATGTTCTCCCTGGGACTGCATGGGTTTTCTCCGGTTGCTCTGGTTTCCTTCCACATTCCAAAGATGTGCAAATTGTCCCTAGTCTGTAGGATAGAACTAGTGTATGGGTGATTGCTGGTCAGCATGGACTCGGTGGGCCAAACAACCTGTTTCCATGCTGTATCTTTAAACTTAACTAAACTAATCAGTGTAGTGCACAACTCTAGTGATATCTGTAGTTAGTGGTGTTCCCATGCATCTGACGCCTTTAACATTCTTGGTGGTAGAGTTCAAGGTTTTGGAGGTGTTATCCAAGTAGTTTCAACAAATATCTGCAGTTGTCACATGGGAGGGCAAAAAATCAGGGAATAAATGTTTAGGATAATCAATGGGTTTAAATTAAATCTGGCTGCTTTGTCTTGGATACAGTTGAGCCACTTGAGTATCATTACAAAGACACCCAGCCAGGCATGTGGAGCACACTCTTAACTTGTTTCTTCTTGATGGTAAAAATGGTTTTGGGGTGTCAGGAGGTGAGTAACTTGCCACAGGATACCCAGCCTCCAATCTGTTCTTATAACCACAAAGTTATTGTAGCTGGTCCAGCTGGATTTCTAATTGATAAAAGAGACTATTAAAGTGTTGATGGTGGTGTACCCAGTGATAGCTATGCCATTGATCATCAAGGGTGAACTTCCATTTGCTGGAGATGGCATTTTGCAGTGTAGTTATCACTTTGCACATATCAGTCCATGCCTGAATGGGATGCTTCATTTGTCAATGAGCTTCAATTGGATTTAAACAACAATTAAACATTTTTTGACCTTTTGATGGAAAGATGGTCATTGATCAGGCATTTGAAGATGGTTAGGCTGAAATCATTGTCCTATGGATCTCCACCATGTGGTCATCAACAGAATCCACTGTAGTTATTTGCTTAAACTATTTAGATACCACCTACAATCTCCAAAACTCAACTACCAGTACCAAGAATGTTAAAGACATCAGATGCATTGGAATCACTTTGACTGTGATATAGTGGGTTTGGGATTCAACATCCACAATCATCTTCCTTTATTGGTGACATGAGTCATGCCTATTGAATTCAGTTTTTCCAGGGCCTGCTTGGTCAAATGTTGACTTGATGTCAAAGAAAGTCACTCTCACATCACCTCCACATCCAACTTCTTGGTCCATGCTTTGATGAAGCATGTAAAGAGATCTGGAGCTGAGTAACTAAGAACAAATCTATCACCTGCTGAGAGCATATAATTGGCAAATAAGAGACATCTGATAGCATTTTGCTGATGAATGAGAGCAAATCAATTGGGTCGTTATTACCCAAAGTGGTTCTGTCATTCCTTTTATGAACAGAACACACCTGGTTTACTATCCACATTGTTGGGTAAGAGTTGTGTTGTAACTACTGAGCAGCTTGGCTAGAATCACAACTAGCTCAAGAGTGCAAATATTCAGTATCACAAATGGAACATTCACTGAATCCATTGACTCTGCAGTGAACAGCACTTTCAGTCAGTTTTCATTGACACATGGAGTTTATCAAATTAGTTGAATACTAGCTTCTGTGAAATATAAGATTTCATGTGGAAACTGAGGTGAATTGTCCACTTGACTCTTCAGGTCAAGCCTAGCACCTACATCAGCCTCCTATTTTTTTTTTTGTACCATAGTTTTGCCTTCAATACCATAATCCTAACCAAATGAATCTCCAAATTTCTGGAGCTAGGAGTCAGCATGCCTTTTACAACAAAAGAATAGACAATAAACTTACTCCAAAATAATTCTCAATACGACACAAATGTGTTTTTACGCTGTTGCTATACTCCCTATACACTCACAACAGTGTGGCCAAATTCTCTCTGTCTTCAAGATGGCAGCTGTGGCACAGAGAGGAAATGAACAATGTATGTGAGCAGCCTCGGGGCTTACCACATGTGCCCTTAGAGGCACTAGATGGTGCTCGGGGTCGGCTGCCAAAGGTGCCCCAGGGTACAGAGGCTGAACGATGGCTGTCGGAGGGTTCATGGGTCAATGTTGAGGTGTTGGAGTGGAAGAGTCAGTGCAGTGGGCTGCTGGAAGCCTTGCAGCAGCCGGAAGCCCTTTATATAGTGCATGCACCATTCCAAGAGCCCAAAAATCTGGATCAGACATTGCCTGCAGCGGAATGGAGCGTTGGAGCAGTGGTAGAGGACATTGACACGTCACCTGGCTAGGACGACCCCTGCAAGTCCGACCAAGTGCTGCTGTCAGAGCAGTGGGCCTTTATGGCCAAGTTAAGACTCCAAAATTGTTTTTAAACTTTGGTCTTGAAGGGTGCAAGTTGTCGCCTGAAATGTTGCAACTCTTGTGTACTGACTCAGTGTGGTCTACTATTTTACACTCTTGTACTGAGTATGATGTAACCGAATGTTGAGTAAAATTATCACTGAACTTGATGCAAAAAAACAATTCACTGTACATAGGCACATGTGCCAATAAAGTACCGTTAAACTATTGAACCTAGGTTATTCAATAACAACGGGTTTTTTTGCAGTGAAGTTCTCTCCTGCATAGTGACTGCAGGTACACCAAAATGCTGGAGAAACTCAGCGGGTGCAGCAGCATCTATGGAGCGAAGGAGATAGGCAATGTTTCGGGCCAAAGCCCTTTAAGGGTTTTGGCCCGAAACTTTGCCTATCTCCTTCGCTCCATAGATGCTGCTGCACCCGCTGTGTTTCTCCAGCATTTTTGTGTACCTTCGATTTTCCAGCATCTGCAGTTCCTTCTAGTGACTGCAGGGTTGTGCAACTGAACTTGAGAAAAAATATTTCAAAGGAGAAAAGTATGTCCTCTCCACTCTCTCAGGAATTAACCTGTTGCCCAGGATCTTGAAGACCTGACGATCATGTACAGCTTCAGGTAGATTGCCATTTGTTAAGTTGCTGTACAAGTTATTGGTGAGACCACACTTGTGTGTGTGTGTGTGTGTGTGTGTAGTACTAGTTGCCCAGCTATAGGAATTATGTCATTAAGTTGAAAAGGGTGCAGAAGAGATTCACAAGAATGTTACCAGGACTTGTGGGCTGGAGTTATAGGGAGAAGCTGGAGAGGCTAGGACTCTTTTTCTTTGGTGTGCAGAAGGCTGTGGGGTGACCTTGTTGAAGTATGCAAAATTAAGAGGAGCACTGATTACATGAATAACATGGTCTATTCCCCAGGGTAGAGGATTAAAAAACTAGAGTGCATAGCCTTAAGGTGAAATCTCAGGGTGACTTTCTAACTTGGAGGATAGTCTGAATGAGCTGCAGAGGAAGCTGTAAAATTGGCTTCATGGAAGGTGACAGAGGATGATGATGGAAAGTTGTTTTTCAAACTGGAGACATGTGACTAGTGGTATGCCTCAGGGATTAGTGCTGGGCCCCTTGCTGTTTGTGGTTTATATCAAAGATTTGGATGAGAATGTACAAAGCATGATTAATAAGTTTGCAGATGTCATGAGAGTTGGTGGCATTGTAGGTAGTGATGATGGTTATCAAAATTTGCAGCAGGATCTTGATCAGTTGGCCTGGTGGGCTGAGGAATGGTTAATGGATTTTAATACAGGTAAGTGCGAGTGTTGGGAAGGCAAACCAGGACAGGACCATCGCAGTGAATGGCAGGGCTCTGAGGAATGCTGTAGAGTACAGTTCCTTGAAAGTGGTGTCATACCGTAGGTGGTTAAGAGTATTGAATAAAGAAGTTGGCATGTTATGTTACAGTTGTGCAAGACATTGATGAGGCCACATTTGGATTACTGTGTTCAGTTTTGGTCACCCTGTTATAGGAAATATATTTATAAGTTGGAAAGCGAGCAGAGAACACTTACAACAATGTTGCCAGGAATCAAGGGCCTGAGCAATAAGAAGAGGTTGAGCTGGCTTGCACTTTATTCCTTGGAATAAATGCAGGGAAATGAGGGGTGAGGACGATGATGGAGGTGTATAATATCATGAAGGGAATTGATACGGTAAATGCACAATTCCTTTCACGCAGAGTAGAGGAATCAAGAAGCAGAGGGCATAGGTTTAAGGTGAAAGGGGAAAGATTTAGTAGGAACATGAGGGGTAAAATTTTCACAGATATGTTGATGGCTATATGTAATGAGCTGCCATGGCAGCACAGTGGCACAATGGTAGAGTTGTTGCCTTACAGCGCCAGAGACCCGGGTTCGATCCTGACTATGTGTGCTCTCTGTCCGGAGTTTGTACGTTCGCCCTGTGACCACGTGAGTTTTCTCCGAGATCTTTGGTTTCCTCCCACACTCCAAAGACGTATAGGTTAGGTTAAATGGCTTGGTATGTGTAAATTGCCCCTAGTGTGTGTAGGATAGTTAATGTGTGGTGATCTTTGGTCGGTGCGGACTCAGTGGGCTGAAGGGCCTTTTTCCACACTGTATCTCTAACCTAAACTAAACTTAAGCAGTAGTTGAATTAGGTATTATCACAACATTTAAAATACATTTGGACAGGTACATAGATAGGAAAGGTTTAGAAGGATATGGGCCAACCACATGCAGGTGGGACTAGTGTAGATGGGGCATGTTTGGCCAAATGTCCTGAATCCATGCAGTATGACTATGTTTAGGGATTAGACTATGAAAGAATGATTGAAAAGGAAGAATAAAGAAGTGCATTTTTAAGACTAAATGCATTGCTCAGTTTCTTTACTTTACTTGAATCGCATTAATAATAATGTTTATTATCAATTTCTCATCATGTTTATATTTCAATGTAAATTAGTATGTGGCAATATCTGAGAGTGATGAGGAAGACATAATTTCATGGTGTCCAATGTGCTAGATAATTTTGCAGCATTTTCTTTGCCTTGTGTGTATTGGGTGGGCTGCTGTGCAATGGGGTGGTAAAAAGACTCAATGACTGCAATTAACCCACTGATGAGACTGAAGTGAACACATGCAATAAACAGAATAGATACAAAATGCTGGAGTAAATGCTGGGTCAGGCATCATCTCTGGAGAAATGGTATGGCACGAGCTGGCACAGTGGCAGAGTTGCTGCCTTACAGCGAATGCAGCGCCAGAGACTCGGGTTTGATCCCGACTATGGGTGCTGTCCGTACAGAGTGTGTACGTTCTCCCCATGACCTGCGTGGGTTTCCTCCAAGATCTTCGGTTTCCTCCCACACTCCAAAGATGTACAGGTTTGTAGGTTAATTGGCTTGGTAAATGTAAACATTGTCGCTAATGTGTGGGATGATGTTAATGTGCGGGTATCGCTGGTCGGCATGGACTCAGTGGGCTGAAAGGCCGGTTTCCGTGCTCTATCTCTAAACTAAACTAAAAAAAAGGAATATCTGCCTGATCCGCTGAGTTACTCCAGCATTTTGTGTCTATCTCCGGTGTAGACCAGCATCTGCAGTTCCTTCCTACACAATAAACAGGACATTCATGTCGCTTTGTAAAGTGGGTGATGCTTTGCCCATTCTGAGCTATTTGTGACCATTAACCCACAACACAACATGATATGCATAGGTCATAAAACATACAACAGTACAATATAGGAATGGGCTCTTCGGCCCACAGTGTTTGTGCCGAACATGATTTCTAGTTAAACTGCTATCATCTGCCTATACATTATCCATATTCCTCTCTTGCACTTTCATGTGCCCATCTAAAAGGGCTTTTTGTAATGTACTTTTAAACATGTACTTTTTAACTGCCCTATAAAATGGCCCACTAAACCATTCAGATTGGGGCAACGTGGGACAGATAATTAATAAAGTCATAAAGAACTTCAGATTCTTAGGGATCTAAACACCAAGTGCTGGAAAACCTCAGTGGGTCAGGCAGCATTGTGGAGGAATTTTTAGGCCACATTTTGGCTTGGGACCCTCTTCAGTCAATTAATGCTAGCTTTAAGAGCCACACCCACATCCCATGAATTAATTAAAAGTGAACAGCAACATGAGGAAGATAATTGGATAAATATTTGAAAGGAGAAAAACTATGCGATTATTTGCATTGCCTGTTCCTTTCTGACTCACTCCATAGTTTTATGATGTGCACATATCTGATGAAAGACTGCCAATGATAAAACAAATAAAGTTGCTTATGAGACATATATTTTGTGATAATATTTTTTATTGGAGGTAAATACATATCATATTAAAATCATTACCAGTCTTTCATTTCTAAATTCATAATATTGTCAAACATTATTCACATTGTCTCCAATGATTTTTTTTTTAAGTAAGTAGAAATAAAAAGATAGATGAAAGAAAGAGAGAAAAGAGAGAAAAAAAAAGAAAAAAAAGAAAGAGATAATAAAGAAGAATGGAATAACTTACTAAGAAAATAAACTTAATTCGAGATATATTCGTACATTTCAGAGTATAACATTTCATCTATTCCTTGGCTCGAGTGCTAGTCAGGTTCCCGTGCTGAACCATTCTGACCCTTTAGATAATCAATAAATGGAGACCATGCTCAAACAAATAATTCTTGTTTGTCCAACAGGACAAGTCTAATTCTTTCCAAGTGTAAGGTCTCCGTCATTTCTATAATCCACATTTTGATTGTGGGGGTTATAGGACCTTTCCAAAATTTTAGAATTAATTTTTTCCCAGTTATTATACTATAATCAATAAAGTTTCTTTGAGTTGTAAATATTTGATTTGGTTCTAGTATTCCTAGTATTATTAATTTTGGATCCGGGTCCAATTGAGTGCTAGTAACTATAGATATTATTCTAAAAATATTTGCCCAGAATGTTTTAATTTTTATACAATCGCAAACGTACGAGTTAAGTTAGCATCTAAATGTTGACATTTATCACATATAGGGGAAATATGTGGGAAGATTTTATTTAATTTTGTTTTAGAGTAATATAACCTTTGTAGTACTTTGAATTGTATTAGAGAGTGTCTGGCATTTAATGAACATTGATGTATGTGTTGTAAACTTTCTTCCCAAGTATCTTTCGTTATTATTTGATTTAGTTCTTTTTCCCATTTTTGTCTGTGTAAATCCGTCGATGGAATCTCGCTATCTAATAAAATATTATATATGTAAGATATTATTTTTTCTGTATTAGGGTGTTTATTCCAACAGTCATCAAGAATTTCTGAATTTCTAATTCTAAAGTTTTGAGTACTTGCTTTTACATAATCTCTAAGTTGAAGATATCTGAAAAAATCATTTACTTGAAGTCCATAAGTCTGTTGCAGCTCCTGAAATGAAAGAAAAGTGCCTTCTTTGTAAAGTTGTCCCATCATTTTAATTCCATAATTTTTCCATTGTGTGAAACCTTTATCCAACCATGAGGGTTTAAATAAAGGATTATTCACAATTGGAAGAAAAAGTGATAGATTATCTAATTTTAATGTATTTTTTAATTGTTTCCAAATTCGCATAGCACTATATATTATAGGATTTTCCCTATACATTTTTTTGTTTAATTTAGAAGTAGCAAATAGTATCGAGCCGATTTCAAAGGGTAAACAATATTCCTTTTCCATTTTTAACCAATCTGGTTGTTGATATATTTCTTCCAACCAAAAATTCATTTTTTAATGTTAACTGCCCAAAAATAAAACAAAAAGTTTGGTAGAACGAAACCTCCATTTATTTTTGATTTGCACAGATGTTTTTTGCTTATCCTATGATTCTTATAATCCCAGATGAAGTCACTGATAATGGAATCCAACTTTTTGACAAAGTTTTTTGACAAGTATATCGGAATTATTTGAAAAAGATATAATATTTGCGGTAAGAAAATCATTTTTATGGCATTAATTTTACCAACCATTGAGATAGGAAGTGTTTTCCTGTACTGAATATTCTTATGTAGTTTATTCAGTAATGGGGGAAAATTTGATTTAAATAATGATGTGTATGTCTTAGTGACATAAATTCCTAGGTATTTGAATTTTTCGTTTACTATTTTAAACGGGAATTGTTGTAGTATATGTTTATTATGTTCCCTTATTGGCATAATTTCACTTTTATTCCAATTTATTCTGTATCCAGAGAGTGAACCAAATTGGGTTATTAGCTTTAATAAATTTGGAATACTAATTTCTGGTTTTGTAATGTAAATTAATACATCATCTGCATATAGAGAAATTTTATTCACTGTGTTCTTTGTATTATACCCATATATTTCCGGGTGGGTCCAAACTCTTTCTGCGAGTGGCTCAATAGCAAGCGCAAATAATAGTGGAGACAACGGGCATCCTTGTCTGCAACCTCTAAATAGGTTAAATTTAGATGATAACCTTTGGTTTGTTAATATTCTAGCCGTTGGGTTGGTATATAACAGTTTTATCCATGCGCAGAATTTCTCGCCCAGTTGCAATTTTTCCATCACCGTAAATAAATAGGGCCATTCAACCTGATCAAAAGCTTTTTCGGCATCAAGTGAGATTATTGCTAGATCTTCATTAGTAATTCTCTTTGAGTATATTATATTAAATAATCTTCTCAAATTAAAATATGAATACCGTTTCTGAATAAAGCCTGTTTGGTCAGGGTGTATTAATTTATTCATCACTGAACTTAATCTGTGCGCTAGAATTTTAGTTCGTATTTTCTGATCTGTATTTAAAAGTGCAATTGCTCTATATGATCCTGGATCGTCACGATCCTTATCAGCCTTTGGAATGAGTGTTATTATAGATTCGTTTAAGGTATCTGGGAGTTTCTGTTGAGTATAAATATACTCATACAGCATTTGTAAACGTGGAGAGAGCAAATCGTAATTGTTTTAATAAAATTCAGAGCCTAAACCATCTGGACCTACTGGTTTACCATTTTTTAAAGATCTAATAGACTCAATATCTTTAATCGTAATTTCAGCTTCTAATAATTCTCTATCTTTTGAGTCTAAACCTTTTAAATTACATTTCTGTAAAAATTCTGCTATTCCTTCCAGTTGTTCTACAGTTTTAGCTGAATAAAGATTATGATAGTATTGGAGAAATCTCTCGTTTATATCCTTGGGCAGTTTTAATAATTCTCCCGTATCTGATCTAATTTTATGAATTATTTTTTCCCCCTCCAATTTTCCGAGCTGACGTGCTAATAGTTTTTGTGGTTTGTCTCCGAATTCGAAATGTAATTGTTTAGTGTGTTGATAAAGTTTTATTACTTGTTCTGAATACATTTTGTTTAATTTATATTTCAATACAGTGATTTTATTATGTTTTAACATAGATGGCATTGTCGCATTTTCTATATCTAGTTGCTTTATTTCCCTTTCCAATGTCTGTTGTTTAATCTGGTTCTCTTTGTTATAAAATACTTGGGAGGAAATTAATGCACCTCGTACAAACGCTTTAAATGTTTCCCAAATAAGAGAAAGAGATGTGCCAGGGGTGTCATTAGTCTCGAAAAATGTTTGAATCTGTTTAATAAGATATTCCTGGCATGATCTTCATTCAATATTTGTGGGTTAAGTCTCCAATATGTTTGTTTCTTGGCCATTCCATTTAATTTAATCATAAATGTTAAAGGTGCATGGTCTGAGATTATAATATTATGGTATTTTGAATTATAAGTAAATGGGATAAACGTTGAGTCAACTAAAAAATAGTCTATTCTTGAGTATGTTTTATGTACCGGTGAATAAAATGAATATTCCCGTCCAGTTGGATTTTCAATTCTCCAGACATCCTTAATATTAGTGGTATTAATAAATGAGTTTAAAAATACACTTGATTGAGATTTTCTTTTTTTTTGCCTTGATGCTCTAACTAAATAAGGGTCTAATGTACAATTTAAGTCTCCTCCAATTATTAATTATATTGTGCAAATTCTGGGATTATATTAAATGTCTTATTAAAAAATAGGATTATCAAAATTAGGTCCATATACATTAAGAAGAATCACTTTTTTTCCGTTTAACTCTCCAACTAATATAATATATATCTACCATCTATATCGCTATTGTTGATGAATGCGTAAAAGATATTCCTTTACGAATTAATATTGCAACTCCTCTGGATTTGTGTGAAAAAGAGGAATAGTACGATTCAGCAATCCACTTAGCTTTTAGTCTATATTGTGATTCCTTTTTAAGGTGTGTTTCTTGGAGGAATATTATATCTGTCTTGAGTGAGTTTAAATGTGCTAAAACTTTACCTCTCTTAATTGGTTCATTAATTCCCTTAACATTCCAACTACAAAACGTTATTCCTTCACCCCCTCTTGTCATATTACCATCTTGCATATTGTTTCTAGGGTGGTCTATAGCCGAGCAGAAGGTACAACACACAAGACCTGATCCTGTCCCCGAACTTCAGATAGATGTATTTTAAATAACATACATCGCTCTTCCAAACACATCTCCTTGAATTAATCTTGTAGTTCCATTCAAACTTAAAATTATAACAATATTTAAAGTGAAAGAAGTAATATAATTGGTTAGTATAGTGAGAGAGAAAAGAAACTACATCTACAAATAGTGTAGTTAGTGATAGCCACACTAGCGTGGCTAGAATTCTAAAGACTTCCATAGCCTTTGTAAAAGAAAAAATCCTAGCTCCGTGCTTTCCAAAAAATAATATATATATATATTTTTAACAATAAAATAATTTCTTTGGGAGTAACAAAAAAAATTAAACAAAAGGATTTCTTAATTCCTTAGTTAACAACATTATTATTCTCTAAATACCGTGTTAATATCTTCTTTAAGTATGTATTTTTAATTTTTAGTTGAAAAATAAAGAGAAAAACCATCAAGCCTTATTAATACATGGGCTAAATTAACTCTTACTTTTAATCATATAGCATATATATATATAAACTATTTCTACGTTAACCAGAAACTGTTAGTTATTAATCATTGTTAGTAATCATACGCAATAGTGAATATTTATGAATAATATAGATGTTAATCATTTTAGTAGTAATATTGATATTTAATAAGTATTAGTAGTTAAATGTATGATTAAATATGAATATACTAAATAGTAATAGTGATTAGTAACAATTTACAATAAGTGTGATATTATTGTTCTTGAAATTTATACTAAACACGAAAAATGAATATAAAAATGGAGAAATTAAGAGAGAAAAAAAACCCCAGGTTTTCTCCAATGTCCATTTCAATTTTCAGTAGTCCTTAAAGTTCTTAAAAGTACTTTAAAGATCCTTTTAGACCTGGCAAGGTCCCGTTGCTCCTTGACTCCTGGGGAGTGATGTATATTGTTCAGTCTGTGGTCACATTCCCGATGCCTTTGGCATATTCCAGTGCTTTTTCATGGTCTATAAAAAGTTGCTCCTTCTCTTTGTAGGTAACTCTTAATGTTGCGGGATAAATCAAGCTGTATCTCAAATCAGGTATGTTCCTCAGTATTCTTTTTGCCTCAATAAACAACGCTCTCTTCTTGAAGACCTCCGCCGGGTAGTCTCGGTAGATACTTATCCTCTCTCCTTCAAAATAGAGCTCTCTGCTACGGACAATTTTCTTCATTATATCGTCAAATTCGTGATCAAGTTGCACCTTTACTATAATTTGTCTTGGGTGAGCATCATCTCATGTACGACGCCCCTGCGCTCTATGTGCTCGACCAAGTAAAGGTTTTTGATCCAATTTTAGGACTTTTTGTAGTAAATCTGCCGCAAAATCCCGAGGGCCAATACCCCTCTCTCTTCCTTCTTTAACACCTACAATTCTTAAGTTCTGGCATCTTTGACGCCCCTCCAGGTCAGTACACTTTCCACTTAGTTTAGTCACCATTTCAGAGAGGCATTGATTTTCGGTAAGGAGTCGATTTACAGTTTCCGCACTTGTCACAGCACATTTCTCTAGTTCAGTTATCGCTGTATTTTGTTGATCCAATATCAGATGGATGGGGTCCACCTTTTCATTAAGGTTCGATTCCACCGAAGTGATCCTGACTTCCACCTCTTCCATCTGATCCTTGACCTCTTCTTCCATCGAACTCTTCCAAACCTCCAGTATGCCATGGACGGTAGAAATCATTTCTGCTTTGAAATCTACCTTAAAAGAGTTAAGTTCCTCTTTAAAATTCAGCTTTTCTTCAAAGGCTTTCAACTGTACTTGAATATTTTTAATTTCAATGGTGAGAACGTTTTTAAGTTCTTCAACTTCCGATTTTTTTTTGCCTTGTTTTCTTCAATGTGTCTTCCTGGGACATAGTTGCACCTGAGGCCGAGGCCTCGGTTGGGCCTACCTCTTCCGTCGGTTGTTTTGCTTTACCGGCCTTTTTTGTCCCCCTGGGGGGGTATGTTGCATCGACATACCGGTAGAGTCACGCGCCTGATGACGTCACTCGCAGCAGGCAGCCGTTCAAATCGCAGTCGCCACAGGTAAGTCCCGATTTTTCTCCCGTTTTCAGATTTTTCAGCACGGAGCTAGTTGACGCTGGGCTTATGCCTCCATAGCGCCACCATGAGACATTTATGATTGTATAATCATTAACAGTGCATGAATTACTGAGGAATTTTCATCGTTTGGCTGAATGATGGTTATTAGCACCCTTCTGCTGTGCTAACAACGATTGTCAGTTTATATTTCTTTTTGATGATTGTTTTACATGGTTATTTATTCTCATAAAGTGTTCCCTCATCTGGGTGACATTTTGCTTGTTCCTCCTGGGTCATTGAACATGAAGAGGAGAAATAAAAAACAAAAACATAAATGGCAACAAAATGAAAACAAAGCCAAAAAAAATCAGGTTTAAAAGCATGTTGCGTTTGTTGGGGAAGTCCAGGACAAGGGAGCACAGTTTAAGGAGTAAGGGGAAACCCTTTAGGACCGAGATGAGAAAAACATTTTTCACACAGAGAGTGGTGAATCTCTGGAACTCTCTGCCACAGAAGGTAGTTGAGGCCAGTCCATTGGCTATAGTTAAGAGGGAGTTAGATGTGGCCCTTGTGGCTAAAGGGATCAGGGGGTATGGAGAGAAGGCAGGTACAGGATACTGAGTTGGATGATCAGCCATGATCATATTGAATGGCGGTGCAGGCTCGAAGGGCCGAAAGGCCTACTCCTGCACCTATTTTCTATGTTTCTATGTTTCTATGTTTCAGTACGATAACTGTTGAATCTAACCTGGAACCCAGGGAACACTTCAATATAATATCAAGAGGGGGGGGTAGTGTGTGTGTGTGTGTGTGGGGTGGTTAGTGTGTGAGTGTGACGCCACAGGCCGCACCCCCCCACAACTGAGCGTTGAGGGGACGGGACCCAACGGGTCCCACTTGGTCTTGTATTAAATAATATTAAAAGTCTCATCTTGTACGTATGTATATGTGCGTGTGTGTGTGTCCGTATGTTTATTTCTACCTTTGTCAAAACGCTAAGCAGTAGCGCATACGTTTTTACACATTCTGACTCACATTTTCCCCATCCACGCAGTAATCAGGTTCACTTAAGATTTCATCCTATATTTCACGTTATTGACGATTCAAATTTAAAAAAAGTCAAAAAACGTTTCCCACACACAGCCTTTTTCCAGGACTTTCCAATGATAATGTCACAATGCCACTCACAGTGCACCAATCAAAATGGGCTTTCAAGCTGCCGAGTGCCACAATGACATTACAATGGGATGTTGCTAACGGTAACCACAGCTTGTCACCGACAACCTTTTTTCCAGGAGCTTCCAATGATGATGTCACAATGCCCTCTCAGTGCACCAATCGCAATGGGCTCTCAAGATGTCAAGTGCCACAACCCCGCCCCCTCCCCCCGGGTTATTCACACCCCACCCCATGTTATTCACACCCCCACCCCTTCCCCTGGGTTAATCACACCACCCTCCTTCACTCCCTGCTGCTTCAAAAAGGAAGCAAACACCCGCCCCCTAGGTTATTCTCACCCCCCCGCCCCCCGCGGGTTATTCACACCCCTCCCCCCCTGGGTTATTCACACCCCCGCCCCCTCATCCCTGCTGCCTCAAAAAGGCAGCCAACAACCCTCCGGGTTATTCACGCACCCGCCCCTCCCCCCAGGTTATACAACCCCCCGCCCCCGGGTTATTCACACCCCCCGCCCCCACCCCCCACCACCTCCCCCCAGTCCCTCAATAAGGCAGCCAACATCATCCACACCATCCTGGCCACAAACTCATTTCACCATTGCCATCGGGAAGAAGGTACCGGAGCCTGAAAAATGTAACGTCCAGGTTCAGGAACAATTTCTTCCCTACATCCAAGCAACCAAGAATCCTCTGCACCTAATGAACGGAGGGGCACTGAGTAAGATGGCCAAAAATCACAGCCGTAAGTGGTAGCATTTTATCTAAAATCAATATACAGTGCAAACAGGAAGTTGTCAAGTTTAGACCACCAACCATTTGCAGTGCTTTTTACTTCAACCCAACACCCCCCAACAACCATTTGCAGTGCTTTTTACTTCAACCCACCCACCTCCACCAACCATTTGCAGTGCTTTTTACTTCAACCCAAAATTTCCCACCAACCATTTGCAGTGCTTTTTACTTCAACCCAAAATCCCCACCCAACCATTTGCAGTGCTTTTTCCTTCAACCCAAAATCCCCACCCAACCATTTGCAGTGCTTTTTACTTCAACCCAAAAAACCCACCCAACCATTTGCTGTGCTTTTTACTTCAACCCAAAACCCCACCCAACCATTTGCAGTGCTATTTGCTTCAACCCAAAACCACACCCAAACATTTGCAGTGATTTTACTTCAACCCAAACCCCCAACAACCATTTGCAGTGCTTTTTACTTCAACCCACCCACCTCCACCAACCATTTGCAGTGCTTTTTACTTCAACCCAAAATTTCCCACCAACCATTTGCAGTGCTTTTTACTTCAACCCAAAATCCCCACCCAACCATTTGCAGTGCTTTTTCCTTCAACCCAAAATCCCCACCCAACCATTTGCAGTGCTTTTTACTTCAACCAAAAAAAAAACACCCAACCATTTGCAGTGCTTTTTACTTCAACCCAAAAACCCCACCCAACCATTTGCAGTGCTTTTTACTTCAACCCAAAAACCCCACCCAACCATTTGCAGTGCTTTTTTCCTTCAACCAAAAACCCCACCAAACCATTTCCAGTGCTTGTACTTCAACCCAAAACCCCACCCAAACATTTGCAGTGCTTTTTACTTCAACCCAAAAAACCCACCCAACCATTTGCTGTGCTTTTTACTTCAACCCAAAACCCCGCCCAACCATTTGCAGTGCTATTTGCTTCAACCCAAAACCCCACCCAAACATTTGCAGTGATTTTACTTCAACCCAAACCCCCACCAACCATTTGCAGTGCTTTTACTTCAAACCAACCACATTTTCATTTTCAAACCACATTACGGGCTCTCGAGGTCAGTAAAACCACACTCACAGTTTAGTAGACATGTGTTCAGTGTTATTCCCAGCTCAGACTGAGAGACGTGACCCTCTCACTTCTTCCATCTTGCAGAGACTGACTGTGGCACAACACTTCCAGGGTTTAGAGTCCCTCCCCCCTCCCACCAGCAGGGGCAGCAGAGAGAATGTCAACATTTTAAAAACATTAATAACACTTTTATATTTCATCGTTGGGAGAACTCCTCTTGTCCTCCGCAGCGGAGGGGGGCTCTGAGTAAGTTGGCCAAAAATCACAGCCGTAAGTGGCAGCGTCTTTTCTAAAATCATGAAACTGAAAAACAGGAAGTGGTCAAGATCTTACTTTTAGTAATATAGATAAATATAATTAATCTTCAGCATATAATTATGGCAATGTTGCCCCTAAACTGGCAATGCGGCAGATGGAATTATGTAACAGAATTCAATTGTTAATTTTGTAACAAACTGCTTCTGCAACTGAACCTAAATGAAATAGAGAAGCTGACATGAGATAGATCAAAATGATAGAACTACATGTGAAAGTGCTGACTAAGCAAAACAAAATAATCTGTGGCAGGACCAACTGATAGAACCAATTGACAAAACAACAAACCAAGTTTACTGAATTAGGAGAAGAGCAATCTGATCTGTGCAAACTTTGTGACCTCACAGTTGCAAGCTAAATTGAGACCTGATGAGGTTTACTTTGAAAATGCAAATATAGGGTATTTTCTTTTTGCACAGATTTTCCACAAAACATAAAATTACCATTTTGGTAGCAATATTTGCTGGGATGTTTTACAACACCATTATTTACTCAGCATTGCCCTTCACTGTGATTGACGTTGGACAGGAGGTACTGGATAAATAAAATAATAGATCATTATGAATGCCTTCTTACAAAATTCTGCTTGATTAAAAATGTTGATATTTATAGGATTTTGGATGAGGTACATTGAAAACAAAGGATCATCACACGAAAGGCAATATGCACCATTCTGTAGTTCCTCTTGCTGTTCAGCTGGACATATTAATTGGATGTAAAATTGGTTAGAAAGTAGGAGTTAGAGGGTACCAACTCACAAGCTCTTATGGTGTGGGAAGAAATCAGAGTAACCTGGGGAAGGCAACACAGACAGCATTGGATATCAGAATCGAGCCAGGGTCTCTAGGGCTGAGGTAGTAGATCTAAAAGATGCATCATCATGTTATCCCCAAGGTGGCAGAGTTTATTAACTCCTTCATGAATAGAGCCAATATCTTTCTTTTTTTTTTGTATTCATTCAAGGGATGTAAGATTTGCAGACTGAGCCAACATTTCAATCCTCACCCTTAGCTGCTCTTTGAGAACATGGTGGTGAGCTGTCTTTTTGAACTGCTGTACTCTTTGTGGAGTGAGTATACCCAATGTGCTGTTAGGGGGGAATTCCTGGATTTTGACCCAGTTACAATGAATGAACAGCGATAGATCTCTAAGTCAGGATGGTGTGTGATTTGAAGGCTAACCTCATGTAATGGTGTTCCCATGCTTTTACTGCCTTTGTCCTTTTGTCCAGGGTGGCCATGGTGCTGTTGAAGAAGTCCTCATGAGTTTCTGCAGTGCATTCTGTAGATGGTAGCATTGCTGCTCCTGTATCTCAGTGGAGAAGTGAATGAACGGTTGTGGTTGAGATACCTTATAAAGTGAGCTGCTACATCGTATATGGTTTAGTTTATTTTAGTATATTATTGCCACGTGTACTGAGGTACAATTAAAAGTTTTTGATTGAACGCTATCCAGTCAAAGAAAAGACAATACATGATTCCAATCAAGCCATCCACAGTGCACAGATAAAGGATAAATAGTATGACATCTAATGCAAGATAAAGTTAGATAAAGTCCGATTAAAGATAGTTGAAAGGTCTCCAATGATGTTGATGGGAAGTCAGGACCACATTCTAGCTAAGGACCGTTCAGTTACCTGATAACAGCTGGGAAACAAATGTGGCTGTGCCTGAATCTGGAGGTATGCATTTTCAAACTTGTGTACCTCTTGCCGGATGGGAGATGGGAGAAGGGGGAATGAGTGGGGTGTGAATGGTCCTTGATTATGCTGGTGCCCTTCCCTAGGCAGCCTGAGGTGTAGATGGAGTTAATGGAATGGTGAATGGATAGTGTGATTGTCTGGGCTACACCCACAAATCTCTGCAATTTCTTGTGGTCTTCCATGGAGCTGTTCCCAAACCAGGCTGCGACGCATCCTAATAGGATGCTTTCTACGGTGCATCACTAGAAGTTGGTGAGAATTGTTGGGGATATGCCAATCCCCTTAAGCCTTCTAAGGAAGTAGAGGCATTGGTGTGCTTTTTTGGCCATACCTTTGATGTGGCTGGTACAGGACAAATTGTTGGTGATATTTATTCCTAGGAAATTGAGGCTTTCAACCATCTCTAATTCGCTGCCATCAATGTATACAGATTAATACATTGTACACAGCTTTGCGTTCATAAGTCGATCACAATTGCATGGATTAGAGGGTTTCAGCTACAAGGAGAGGCTGGATGGAGTTGGATTGTTTTCTCTGGAGCATCGGAGGTTGAGGGGACGCTTGATAGAATATATATAAAATTATGAGAGGCATAGATTTGGTAGACAGTCAAAACCTTTTCCCCAGGGTGTACATGTCCTATACTAGAGGGCATGGCTACATGGTGAGAGGGGGGAAGTTTAATGGAGATTTGCAGCGCAAGTTTTTCGCACCGAGGGTGGTGGGTGTCTGGAACAAATTGCCAGGGGTGGTGATAAAGACAGATACAATAGTGGTGTTTACAAAGCTTTTAGATGGGCGCATGGAAGAGCAGGGAAAAGAGCGATATGGATTACATGCAGTCAGTTGAGTTCAGCTAGTCATCATGTTCGCCACACACATTATGGGCCGAAGGGGTAATTCCTGTCCTGTAGTGTTCTATTGGCATGGAAGAAGTCCTGATGTAGCTTCACCTGCTTGATTCCTCATTCTGAGGTATACAAGGTGGTGCTTCTGGTATGGTCTCCTGCATTCTTTATTGAATAAGGGTTGATCCCCTGGTTGAATGGTGATGAGGGACAGGGAGATACGCCTGGCCACAAACTTGCAGATCATAGTTGATTACAATTCTGTTGCAGCTGATGGGCCACGATTTCTCATGGATGCTCGGTCTTGAGCTATTAGTTGTTTTCATGTTCTGTCCCATTTAGCATGGCAGTAATTCAACATGAAATAAAGCATATTTTCACTGTGAGGATGGAATTTTGTCTCGACAGGACCATGTAGTGGTAACTCCCATCGATACTGTCATGGACAGATGCATCTGTGGCAAGTAGATTGGTGGGGATGAGATTAAGTAGGCTTTGCCCTTTTGTTGGGTTCCTCATTTCTCTCTTTGTCTCATCTCTCTCTCTCTCTCTCCTTTTCTCTCTCTCTTTTTGTTGCTCACTCTCTTTTTCTCTTTCTCTTTCTTACTCAATTTCTCACTTTTTTATTTGAAATCTTTTAGGCAGCCATAACTTTCCATCAAATATTATTGAAGTTGTTAACTCTATTTTGATTGCCCTGGCTGGGGTGTTAAGTGAATGCAGATTACATTTGACTGTGGATAAAATGTTATCTATCCTGAATCATTGTTGGAGGAATCATTGAGAATGTCCATTATCTGATTAAAATTATATTAAAAATAAATGCAATTTTTTGCTTAGTGTTTGTAACTGTGCACCTTTTCAGATTCATTTAGATTACACTGGTTATCCTTTTAGAGGGTCGTGAATGTTTCTATAATCAGCAGGTGCTTTTCTTTTCTCTGTGAGATTTGTAGGTTAAGATTGGAAAATTGTAAATAAAAAAAGTTAATTTCACATGAAAAGAGACCTTTATGTTAGATTTAGTTTCATCGATTAATTCTTATGTTAAAATCTTAGAAACATTAGACTGTAAAAACATCCGAGCAGAGGTTAGTTGCAAGAATTAAAGGTTGGTTACAGGTTGATAACATTAAAAAATAACTTACTGTTCAAAACTGAAGACTTATTCCTCCCTTATTGGTTTACTGACGCAGATAACCTATGTTATCTATCTGATTTTAGGGATAAAAGACAGTACAATAGAGAAAAAACATTCAATAATATCTTGACAGCTGTAAGACTACAAGGGAAGGAATACAGCTGAATTAGCCTTTGGATGCATGCGACTACATTTCTAGCCATAAAAAAGAAAGAAAAATCACAGAGCGAAAGAAGATCCAGCTCTATTGGATTAGCATGCTACTCCTCTGCAGCATAGCTTTAGGTTATCACTAGACTAAGTGGGACCTGTTGGGTCTCTGTTACAAAGGAGGCTTGGTACTCCAATGCAATATTCCACCACTCACCCATAGCTCCCAACTGCACAGGTGCTGCTCATTTCCCCTCATCCCTAGCACTCTCTCCCCCTCCTCCACCCTCCCTCTTCTTTCCCCTCTCCTCCTTCCCTCCCCAATCCCTCCCCCACCTCTCTCTTCCTCTCCTTTCCCCAACCCTCAGTCACTCCCTCCCTCCATAACTCCTCTCCCCTCCCTACCCCCCTCCTATCCCTCCTATCCCTCTAGCCCCCATCTCCCCCACTCCTCACCCCCTATCCTCCCCACTATCCCTTCTCACCTGCCCCAATGCCCTCCTCTCCCTCTATTCCCCAATCCCTACCTCCCCCACTTCCTCCCTCCTCTACTCCCCCCGACTCTCCCTTATTCCCCCTCCTACCCCATTCTCCCTCCTCACCTCTGCCCTCTTCTTTTTCCTCTCCTCCTACCCTACACAAATCCATCCCTCATCTCTCCCTCCTTTTCCTTTCCCCTACCCTTAGTCACACCCTACCTCCCTCCCTCCATTACTCCTTTCCCCTACCCTTCCTCTCCCATTATCCCCTCTTCTCCCCCACTCTCCCTCCCCAGGATCTCGAGGTTGCCGCTGCTCTCCCTTCTTGCATGCCCCGGAGGAGCATCAGCCATCGGCGCTCTCAGAGCCAGGCCTCGGATCGGCCCGGAAGCACCAGCAGCTACGGCCACGCCGGCGTGTGGGTGGGAGGGGGGGCAGGGAGAGCTTGGAGAAAAGATGGGGGAAGAGTGATGGGGAAGAGGGGGATATCACGGAGGAGGGGGCAGTAGCCAGCAAGGGGGACCAGTGGGGAAAGGGGTGGAGCTGTGGGGCATTGTGATGGCAGTGTGTTTGGGACTTACAGCGGGCGCTGGATGCTCTCCTCTGCCGGGATCAGACTCTCCGCTTTCCATTTGGTGACATTGCCACGCTGCTGCGCTGCTGCTGGGCTGCTGCTTGGGGCGGGGTTGCTTCGGATCCCTCCGAAAGTCCGGTTGGAAACCTCTGCTGGATTTCCTCAGCTCCAGTAAAGACGTGATGGCGCAGGAAGGCGTGGACCATCCCGGGGAGTGACAAGGGAAGAGTCTAATCCACGCGGCGCTGGAAGGCAGGAGAAGAGATCGATCCGCACGCGCATTTTTAAAGATTTTTAAACCTTGCTAACTTGGACGACATTCAACCGATTGGAACAAAACTTGGTGGACTCGGTGCATAGGAGGACTGTGAGTGTACTGGCGAAAAATTGTAGCGCTATCGCAACCTTTTTTGGGGCAAATAGAATGACTGCCAAACTGGAAGATAACAAGATCAGAGTTTTAGTTATGTATAGATAGATGTACTAGTTGTGGGCCGTCCATGTGTTCCGTAACCATAAGCCTTGGTTGAATCAGGAGGTCCATAATCTACTGTGCACTGGATCATGGGAATTCAAGTCTGGCGATGCAGAATCACATAGGATGTCCAGGTGTGACTTTGATAAGACAATCAGAAAAGCAAAGAGATGTCTTTGTTCAGCAATGTATGTTCAGCAGATTTGGCAGGACTTGCACGCCATCACTTTCTACAAGGAGAAATAGACCAGTAGCTGAAGCAACAGGGATGAGCTCAATGCTTTCACATTCACATGAGAGGGAGAATATTCATGCATCTTCTCAGATCTCATAGCCTCAGGCGACACTGTAATCTAAATCACTGAAGGGCCTGTCCCACTTGCATGCAATTGCATGTGTCTGGCGCAACCAAACGTGGTCGCTTGAGGCGTACAGGCCGCGCGGGGCCGGTCCCACTTCGAAGCGCGGAGGTGTATGTTGTGAGAGGCTGGTCCCGACATCGCGCGGGGCTCCGAAAATCCCGCACTGTCCGAAAATTTCGCGCGCCAACGGCCTGTCGGCCCGCAGGCACATTGAGGGCGTACGCAGCATCATGACGGCGTACGCAGCATCTTGACAGCGTATGCCTAGCACGTGGTGTTGCGTGATGACATCACTGCCCGGCATGGCGTTGCGTGATGATGTCACCGCCCGACGCCATGCGACGCCCAAATTCAATCGGCCCGCCTCCTGCCCAGCTGATTGGTAAGTATGACGCAAATTGCGTCACGCGCGTACTTAGCGTGTACTTACGACGAACTTAGCGCGAACTCCGCTTCCGTTTGGTCACGCCAAACGCATGCAATCGCATGCAAGTGGGACAGGCCCTTGACTCATATGTCAGGCTGTTATTCATTGACTACAGCTCGGCATTTAATACAATCATCCCCTCCAAGCTGGTTACCAAGCTCTCTGATCTGGGTCTCTGCGCATCTCTCTGCAATTGGATCCTCGACTTCCTCATCCACAGACCACAGTCTGTCCATATTGGTGGAAATGTGTCATCCTCGATAACAATCAGCACGGGAGCACCTCAAGGCTGCTGGCTCAGCCCTCTGCTTTACTCACTCTATACGGATGACTGCGTAGCTGGGCATAGTGCGAACTCCATCATCAAGTTTGCCAATGACACCACTGTTGTGGGACGAATCACTGATGGGGACGAGTCAGAATATAGAAGTGAGATCGACCAATTGACCAAATGGTACCAGCACAATAACCTGGCTCTCAACGCTAGCAAAACCAAGGAACTGATTGAGGACTTTGGAAGGGGTAGGATAGGGACCCACAATCCTGTTTACATCAACGGGACGATGGTGGAAAGTGTCAAGAACTTCAAATTTCTGGGCGTGTACATTTCTGAAGATCTTTCCTGGTCCCAGCACACTGATGCAATTATAAAGAAAGCACATCAGCGCATCTACTTCCTGAGAAGACTGCGGAGAGTCGGTATGTCAAAGAGGACTCTTGCGAACTTCTACAGGTGCACAGTAGAAGCATGCTGACTGGTTGCATCGTGGCTTGGTTCAGCAACATGAGCATCCAGGAGCGTAAAAGGATGCAGAAAATTGTAACCACTGCCCAGTCCATCATCGGCTCTGACCTCCCCACCATCGAAGTGATCTATCGCAGTTGCTGCCACAAAAAGGCAGCCAACATCATCAGGGACCCACACCATCCTGGCCACGCACTCATCTCTCCGCTACCATCGGGCAGAAGGTACAGGAGCCTGAAATCTGTTACATCCAGGTTCAGCTTTTTACTGGTTACATTGAACACTTAATCGGTTTCAGCATAAAATGAAATATTGAATATCCTTATTCATATTTCTGTTATTGAAACAAGAGTTTATTAGCAAGTGGCTCCTTCTGGACTCACAGAACACACGTTTAGTTAAAAGTCATCATGGTGATTCATCCAGCCTGAGAGTAAGACCAATTTGATGAGCAGAGGCAGCTCCAGAGATTTTTAGACTCGTACAAATGTTTAGTGGAAATTTAATTTCCATTGTATATAATGTATGCTTGAAATGTCGCAATTTTTTGCACAGCTTTGATTGATCTATGTAAATTACCTCTTATTTTAGCCTAGAAATGGCCTATCTTAAATACTAATATTGGATCTATTTGTTCTGCTTCCCTCAATTACAGGAAATAATGGGGGAAATGTGGCTCCAGTAACCTGCAGTTAATGCAGAGGATAACCATGAATGGACATTGTATGAGTGGGTGGCGTTTTGGACTGGGACCCCTCTTCAGACTGAATAAGACCTGACCTGAAACGTCATCTATACATTTTCTCCAGAGATGCTGCCTGACCCGTTGAGTTACTCCAGCATTGTGTTCCATCTCTGGCATAAACCAGCATCTGCAGTTAATTTTTATTACAATGTACATCGTATTCCATTTCTGAAATTTAGTCAGATGATTTAAAGTAAATACTACATCCGTATGTTAGTAATGTGTGTATTTTGTGCATTTCTCCATGTCTGTCCATTAACTCTTTTTCCAGTATTAACAACTGCTCATAACCTCTTAAGGAAATGGATAGTCAAGGAAATAAATGGTATGTTTATCCATTCTAAATCAGTAAGATTTGGTGATTCTGTGCTGTAAGATCAATAGCAACACAAACATTTTGCGGTGAAATGACTAAAATTGGACATAATACTTACAAAGATCATTGTTTTAATTATTTTTTTGGTTCCCACGCACTAGGTTTTTATGATTTGAACATCTGGATTTTCTTATCACTCCTTCTCCAGCCTTTTAATTAGAAAATGCTGCAATATATGCAGAGTGGTTTGCAGTCTTTGTCTATGCATTATTACAAGAATAACATTTTAATGTATACTTAATCCCAGTTTCACTGCATTTATCATTTACTGTCTTTGTTTACTGAAACCATAATTAGCATTCTGATGCACTTAAAATAAAAATCTTAAAGATTTTCATTTTATCTCCAATTAAAATGCAGAATCACAATTAGTCCCAACACGTCTCTTTAGCTGTTCCTGTAGTCATATGATATTTCCTTTTTTTAAATGTGCAGTGTATTTCATCTACATTGATGGATTAATCCCTCTAGACAAAATGTATTAGTGTTCCGTATTGTTACAAGGAAATTAGTGTCATTAGTTACATTTCATTGCTTCAGGTTTTACAGATGTATAGATATATCAAAATGATGGACATCATTATTAATGTACACTAGACCAAGTGTGGACCCGTTGGGTCCCTGTCACACGGAAGTATTACTACAAAAGGGCCTCCTATTAAAAAAATCAGCAAATGCACATATACATGTTCTGTCTTCAGAAAACGTGTTATAGGTGTATGACCATTAGTAGATATTTTTATTCCTGGTTCAAACCTATACGACCCGTGGAACCCTTTGGTATAGAAGTCACAGGTTTAGGAGGTAGTCTGGGAGAGTACATGCAGTTCATAGATAGCATACACCACAGCCATTGTGTGTCAATGCTTAGGATGTTAATATGGAGCTAATGATGGAGGCTGCTTTGCCCTTGATGCTGTTGAACTTCTTGAGAGTTATTAGCCCTGCACACATCCAGGCAAGAGGAGTCTATTCTTTCACACTCCTAACTTGTGCTTTGAAGATGAACTTGTGCTTTCCAACAACCAGAACCATCTTCTCATATGAGCCATGACCCCAATCCTTCTTCCATTGATACCTATCAACCGCAGTTGTACAGCACTCCTTGATGCCACATATTAAGCAGTTGCTCTCACTGTTGGGAATCGCTTTAGTTCTGGGATATAGCTAAAATGTTTACTTACCTTGCTGCCACCCAACATGGTAGTAAGACTTTAAGACAATGTTGTCTCAGGAGTTCCCATTTAATAAATGCCCACAATATGGCCTAGGTACCCTGCTAGGCTCCTGAAAGAGGATTTCAAGGAGGACAAGCACGGGGAGATTTTCAGTTATTTCAAAATCCGCTCGCGCGGATACCGGGCTCACTGCGCATTCGCAGTCATTTCAAATACCGCACACGCGGATACTGGACCCACTGCGCACGCGCAGGGAGATAGCAACATTTTGTATTGTGAGGCGGCTGACGGGCCCCCGTTGTGACGCCAGAGATTGCCGTTGTGACATGAGTCAAATGGTGATTTCAAGATGGTGGCAGGCCAACTGCGCAGGCACGAATGACGATCTCAAAATGGCGGCGGGACCAGCAACCCCCAACTGCACACGCGTGGATAGCGGGCCTGGCAACCCTCTCCAACTGCGCACACGTGGATCTGGCAGTCATCTTAGCATTGTGACGCAAGATGAACCTTTTGGGTTCCCATTGTGATGGCAAAAGTGGCTGATGGGCAGGGCAAGAAGAAAAGTGATTATTTAAAGATTAAAATGTCAATAAAGTAAAATATAACATCAATCTGAACGAAAATTGCTACTGTACATCACAGGACAATGGTAAGTAAGGTGGGCCTAAATTTGTACTGCCATCGTGTACCATTTTGGTGGAGTTTCGGGAACACACATATACACAAACAAACAAACAAACACACGAGATGAATGTTTTAATAATATTATGTACTATTATTACTAAATATTACCCATTGGGTCCCTTCACATGGGAGGTCTGGTCCCCCAACGCAACCCGTTCCCTGTAGATTAGCCCTTATTAATCCATGCCATTTATAATCTCCACAACAATCTCTCTATGCGCTCGAGCCCACACTTCCCCAACAGCAGTTCCAGCAGAACCATGACCGCAGCACCTGCAAGAAGACAGCCAAAACATACATTCATGTGTACCCGACTCATGGTCTAAAAACAGTGATCCCATGACAATGCTCAGTATCAACAATACCAAAGTTGCTGCAAAGATAGATACCAGGGCACAATGCAATGTCCTGTCTTTATCAGACTTCCAAAGAATTCACAACAACGAAACTGTCATGAAAAACTAACTCCAAGTTACATCCATTTGATGGCGGGGAGTTGCAACCGGTTGGTAAGGTCACATTACAATGCCATCTAACGTCTCAAGTTTACAATCTGGAATTTTTCATCATTAGAGGGGAAGTGCCCCTCCTTTTGGGCATCTTTGCATGCTGTGATATGAACCTAGTCTCCTTCAGCAAAACTGTGTTCCAGCTATCTACCTCTCAAAGTCCCACCCAACAACTACTCAAACAATACAAAGACCTTTTTGATAACCAGGGGAATTACAGACCAGGTAGTCTAACATCGGTAGTGGGGAAACTGCTAGAGTCAGTTATTAAAGATGGGATAGTAGCACATTTGGAAAGTGGTGAAATCATTGGACAAAGTCAGCATGGATTTACGAAAGGTAAATCGTGTCTGACGAATCTTTTTTTTTTTTTTTTTTTTTTTTTTTTTTTTTTAATTTTTATTTATTAGAAGTACATTACATCACAGCCACATACATTAATACTCGTCATTTATATCTTCTTACAATTAATGTACTCCCTTTATTTATTTTTTTTACACTAAAGAAAGAAAAGATTGAAAGAGAGAAGAAAGTGAAGGAAAAAGTGCAAGTGTAGAAAAGTGTAGAAAATGTAACAACAAAAAAAAAGGACGAGGACCCTATGAGAGCGAAATTAAAAACAAAAAGAAAAAGAGTTAAGAAATAGGCCCTAAGAAAAGAAAAGAGAGAGAGAAAAAAAGAAAAACAAATGTTTTTTTTTTGAGCATCACGTAAATAGGACATACCAACTCTTCAACTATCATCCCCCCTTACCCGACCTCAATTTTTTATTTTTTTAAAGTACTTTTGCACCCTATGTTTGTAATAATTCTATAAATGCAGACCACGTCAGGTGGAAGTGATCTGGTTTACCTGCTAGGAGGAGTCTTATCTCTTCAAGGTGTAGTGTTTCAAACATATTTGAAATCCACATATTTATAGTTGGTGTGTCTGACGAATCTTATAGAATTTTTCGAGGATGTAACTAGTAGAGTGGATAGGGGAGAACCAGTGGATGTGTTGTATCTGGACTTTCAGTAGGCTTTCGACAAGGTACCACATAAGAGATTAATATACAAACTTAAAGCACACGGTATTGGGGGTTCAGTATTGATGTGGATAGAGAACTGGCTGGCAAACAGGAAGCAAAGAGTAGGAGTAAACGGGTCCTTTTCACAATGGCAGGCTGTGACTAGTGGGGTACCGCAAGGCTCAGTGCTGGGCCCACAGCTATTTACAATTTATATTAATGAGCTGGATGAGGGAATTGAAGGCAACACCTCCAAGTTTGCGGATGACACTAAGCTGGGGGGCAGTGTTAGCTGTGAGGAGGATGCTAGGAGACTGCAAGGTGACTTGGATAGGCTGGGTGAGTGGGCAAATGTTTGGCAGATGCAGTATAATGTGGATACATGTGAGGTTATCCACTTTGGTGGCAAAAACAGGAAAGCAGACTATTATTTAAATTGTGGCCGATTAGGAAATGGGGAGATGCAGCGAGACCTGGGTGTCATGGTACACCAGTCATTGAAAGTAGGCATGCAGGTGCAGCAGGCAGTGAAGAAAGCGAATGGTATGTTAGCTTTCATAGCAAAAGGATTTGAAGTTCTACTGCAGTTGTACAGGGTCTTGGTGAGACCACACCTGGAGTATTGCGTACAGTTTTGGTCTCCAAATCTGAGGAAGGACATTATAGCCATAGAGGGAGTGCAGAGAAGGTTCACCAGACTGATTCCTGTGATGTCAGGACTTTCATATGAAGAAAGACTGGATAGACTTGGCTTATACTCGCTAGAATTTAGGAGATTGAGAGGGGATCTTATAGAAACGTATAAAATTCTTATGGGGTTGGACAGGCTAGATGCAGGAAGATTGTTCCCGATGTTGGGGAAGTCCTGGACAAGGGGTCACAGCTTAAGGATAAGGGGGAAATCCTTTAAGACCGAGATGAGGAAAAACGTTTTCACACAGAGAGTGGTGAATCTCTGGAACTCTCTGCCACAGAGGGTAGTTGAGGCCAGTTCATTGGCTATATTTAAGAGGGAGTTAGATGTGGCCCTTGTGGCTAAAGGGATCAGGGGGTATGGAGAGAAGGCAGGTACGGGATACTGAGTTGGATGATCAGCCATGATCATATTGAATGGCGGTGCAGGCTCGATGGGCCGAATGGCCTACTCCTGCACCTATTTTCTATGTATCTATGTAACCAGCTGGGCAAGCTTCCCACAGAATACAGCAATGTAACTGACAAGGAAGTCATATCTGTCGTTCGTTCTCCTCACCGAATCCCGCACGCAATGAAGGACCGCGTCAAAACTGAACGTGACAGAATGGAAACACTGGGCGTGATAGCCCCTGTCAATGACCCCTCCTCCCGGGTCCACCATGGTCGCAGCAGTCAAGAAGAACAAAGACGAAATAAGAATTTGCATGAACCCTAAAGATTTAAACATTGCCATCAAACGATCACACCACCGATGCGGACGGTGGAAGAGGTAGCAGCCAGTCTGGGTAAAGCCACAGTCTTCTCTGTCCGAGATGCAAAGAACTCATCTTGGCAAATACCGCTGGACCATGTGCGATGCCCTTCGGACGCTACCGATTCTTACGAATGCCATTTGGCATCAATTCAGCCAGTGAAGTTTTCCAACATACTGTGGAACAACTCTTCACTGGCTACCCATGCAACATAATCATGGACGACATCCTGATCGCCAGGCGTAATGCACAAGAACATGACTCAAACCTGAAGCATGTCCTGGATTGTGCCAGAGAGGTAAATCTCAAACTCAACCCTCTCAAGTGCACGTTTCGGGTCGACGAAGTGACTTACGTGGGCCATGTGTTCACCAACAATGGACTCAGGCCAGACCCGTCTAAAACCATTGCCATCAACGAAATGCCAGCACCTATGGACGTGACAGCTCTACAACGATTTCTAGGCATGGTAAACTACCTGGGAAAATTCATCCCAAACTTCAGCGAGCTGTTAGCCCCGCTGCGACAACTGACCCACAAGGATATACACTGGTCCTGGTACCAACACCAGCAGAGGGCATTTGAAACCATCAAACAACTAATGTCTAGCACTCCAACCCTCACATACTTCGATGCCGAGTTACCCATCACCCTCAGCTGTGTTGCCTCCCAGTATGGACTGGGCGCTACTTGCCTACAAGACGACGGGAAGTGTCCCAGACCAGTTGCCTATGTCTCCTACACCATGACCGACACTGAACAGCGCTACGCTCAAATCGAGGAGCTACTCGCAGTAACTTTTGCCTGCAAGAAATTCAAGGACTTTATCTTTGGCAATCCGATCATGGTTGAAACCGATCACAAGCCCTGGTCAGTATTCTCAGTAAACCGATCCACACGGCACCAGCACGTTTACAATGCATGATGATGGAACTACAGAGGTATGACATCAGACTAACCTACAAACGCAGTAAGGACATGCACTTAGCTGACACCCTCTCACGGGCACTTTGCCCAACCTGCGAAAAACACCTGTCTGATGGTGAGCACGAGGGGTACACGGTTATGATGGTCTCCTGCCTCCCATCCGCGGGCTTAGATATCCTAGTGGCACAAACAGCTGCAGACGAAACGCTACAATCGCTGGACACTGTCATCCGCCGCGGCTGGCCAGACAAACAGAACCACCTGCCGCTGGCTATCCGCCCATTCTACCCTGTCCGCGATGAACTGGTCATTCAAGATGGCATTATAATGAAAGGACATAAGGCAGTCATTCAGACATCTATTCACAGTAAGTACTTCGATATTGTTCATGCTGCAGAAATAACCCTCCAACATGCAAAAGGTATGGTTTTCTGGCCTGACATAGCTGACTACATTCTCGAGAAAGTTGCTGCCAGCCCGAATTGCAATAGCCTGACCCCGCACCAGCAGAAACAACCACTTCTCCCGCACCCCACACTGGACTTAAAATTCATTCAAAAACTCACTTGCCACTTTTCTGTCCACAGAGCACCTCTCAAGCTACTCTCAAACAATGGAACTCAATTCTCCAGTCAGCTCTTCAAGGATTTTGCGAAATGCTGGGACTTTCACCACACCACCAGCAGCCCCGGGTACCCGCAGTCCAACGGCCTGGCCGAGCGCATGGTAAGAGCTGCAAAAGAACTAATGGAACGCTCACACAGGGCCAGCTCTGATGTCTATCTCGACTTACTCAACCTACGGGCCCTCTTACTCAACCCCCGCGACCCTCTCCTGGGATCTTCAGCCGAATGGCTCATGTCATGGCGAACCCACTCCACCCTGCCTATGGGCAAGCAACTACTAGAACCACAAGTTCGTGCACCATCAGTGATCCAATCCCAGCTCCAATGCAGCCGCGACATACAAAGAAAATACTATGATAAAACCAGTTCTCCGCTTCAACCGCTCAACAAGGGACAGATTGTCCGCTTACGGTCACTCCGAGGTTACGACCGCCTCAGAGTCATTCTGGGGTCAACCGCAGAGCCACGCTCGTACCTGGTCAGTATTGACAACAGCACCTATCGATGCACCCACCAACATCTCCTCCTGGTTAATGAACCGGCACCACCATGTTCTTAGCTGGACCAGCCTGCCGATCTTCCCTCATGCTCCGCGAATGCCACTCCTCTATCGGCGCCAGCACCATCCTTGTGCCCCCATCTCCACTGGTGTCTTCTCCTGCGTGTTCACCTGATAAGGGACTTACTCTCTCAGAGGCGGATGAGGCACATGACCGGTACTACCATACATGTGCAGGTCGTGTCTGCAAGCCAAATCCGCTGATTGGAAAATTCACCAGCTATACTTGAACTTTGCATGACCCGTTTTGTTTTATGTGCTCACATATGCACAAGCATGTACACGTAAAATAATAATGCCCACACCCTACACTGGTGTTTTACAATATGCTCCACTAACCTATATATGCTTTGCTTCTTTACGAGGAAGGATGTAGATTAACCCTTATTAAGCCATGCCATTTATAATCTCCACCGCACATATATGCATGCCACCCTTTACATGATATTACGGTACAACACAGCTTTACACTAGCAAGGTCAGCCGGATCTCAGAAGCCACGCCGAGCTGGAAGTGAATGGCTGGCAGTTTAAATGTTCCTGATTGCTTATGGATTAAAGATTGATCTTTCACTATGTGTGTTGTTGTGGATCATTCACAAACATTGCCCCAACGCAATATTCCACCACTCATCTATAGTCCCACGGGAGGCTGGGTCCACCAACGCAACCCATTCCCCAACACAATATTCCACCACTCACCCATTTTCCCAATGCAACCCGTTTCCCTAACGCAATCTTCCACCAATCACCCATAGCCCCCAACTGCGCAGGGGTGTCCCATTTTCCCTTATTCACCCTACCCCTTTTAAACTTTAAAAAATCCAATTGCACGTGCTGCCAGGGAAAAAAAATCCAATTTCACTTGCTTCCAGGACAGTGTTGTGGGATTTGCAGCATTATAGTGGGCAGGGCTACAATCCCATTGTGACATCATAGCTGCTAATTGCCAGTGCAGATGGAAGAGATTTTTCTCAAAGTGGGATTTTGTAAAGTTAAAAATGTGAAAAACTTGTAAAATATAACATGAATCTGAAAAAAATGTTGATAGACCACACCACAGAACAACGGTGAGTAAGAGGCCCAGGAACCGTTGGTGTGGGAGGAGCGACGTCCGGGCTGTGAGTATAATTCTTGACCGAGGGGCTTTTTTTACAGAGGCCCAGGAAACGTTGGTGTGGGAGGAGCGGCATCTGGCCTGTGAGTATAATCCTCGACCACGGGGCTTGTTTTACAGAGCCCCAGGAACCGTTGGTGTGGGAGGAGCGGCGTCCGGGCTGTGAGTATGATCCTCGACCGCGGGGCTTGTTTTACAGAGGCCCAGGAACCGTTGGTGTGGGAGGAGCGGCGTCCGGGCTGTGAGTATAATCCTCGACAACGGGTCTTGTTTTACAGAGGCCCAGGAACCATTAGTGTGGGAGGAGCGGCGTCCGGGCTGTGAGTATAATCCTCAACCGCGGGACTTGTATTACAGAGGTCCAGGACCCGTTGGTGAGGGAGGAGAACCTAAATCTGTAACGTTCCAACGTTCCACTCGCATTCCACAGTTCAAAACAAGTGGGCTTGAGGAAGCCGCAGATTGGTGGCAGCGGAAAAGAGGAAGCAGCTGATTGGGTGTCAGATCCCTGCTGATTTCTTCCAGCAGTTTGTATTGTATTGTATTGCACTTTGTATTGTATTGTATTGCACTTTGTATTGTATCCAGGGTAAGGGAGGAGTATGAGGGCCAGGGCAGTTTACTGTTCTGGATGTCAGATGTGGGAAGTTATGGAGTCTGATAGCCCTCCAGACGTCCACATCTGCGCCAGGTGCATCGAGATGGGGCTCCTAAGGGACCGTGTTAGGAACTTGGAGCAGCAGCTCGATGACCTCCGTCTGGTCAGGTAGAGTGAGGAGGTCATATAGAGGAGTTATAGAGAGGTGGTCATTCCAAAACCACGGGAGACAGACAAGTGGGTCACAGTTAGGAGGGGCAAGGGGCAGAGGCAGGGACTAGAGAGTACCCCGGTGGATGTAAACCTTGACAAAAGTACTCCTGTTTGAGTACTGTTGGGGGCGATAGCCTACCTGGGGGTAGCGACAGCGGCCGGGCCTCCGGTACAGAGACCGGCCCAGTTGCTCAGAGGGGTAAGGAAAAGAAGAGGAGGGCAGTAGTAATAGGGGACTCTATAGTTAGGGGGTCAGACAGGCGATTCTGTGGACGCAGTCGGGAGACCCGGATGGTTGTTTGCCTCCCTGGTGCCAGGGTCTGGGATGTGTCTGAACGTGTCCAAGATATCCTGAAATGAGAGGGAGAGGAGCCCGAGGTCGTGGTACATATAGGTACCAATGACATAGGTAGAAAAAGGGAAGAGGTCCTGAAAGGACAATTTAGGGAGTTAGGAAGATAGTTAAGGAAAAGGACCGCAAAGGTAACAATCTCAGGATTACTGCCTGTGCCACGCGACAGTGAGAGTAGGAATGGAGCGAGGTGGAGGATAAATGCGTGGCTGAAGGACTGGTGCAGTGGGCAGGGATTCAAGTTTCTGGATCATTGGAACCTCTTTTGGGGAAATTGTGACCTGTACAAAAAGGACGGGTTGCACTAGAACCCGAGGGGGACCAATATCCTGGTGGGGAGATTTTCAAAGGTTACTGGGGAGACTTTAAACTAGAACGGTTGGGGGAAGGGACTCAAATAGAGAAAGCTAGTAGAGAGTGTGTGAGGCAGGAGGCAGAGAAGGGAAGCACTCAGACCCAACACGTAGGGAGGAAAGAAGAAAAAGATAATAAACAGAGATTAAGAGGTGGTGGGTTTCTTAAATGTGTGAGCAGAGAGACAGAGGGGTGTAAAATGAGGGTAGAAGAAATAGGTAGCAAGGTGAAAAGTAAAAGTGGTAGGCAGACAAATCCAGGGCAAAAATCAAAAATGGCCATTTTTCAAAATAATTGTATAAGGGGTAAGAGTGTTGTAAAAACAAGCCTGAAGGCTTTGTGTCCCAATGCAAGGAGCATTCGTAATAAGGTGAATGAGTTGAATGTGCAGATAGCTATTAATGACGATGATATAGTTGGGATCACAGAGACATGGCTCCAGGGTGACCAAGGCTGGGAGCTGAACATCCAGGGATATTCAATATTCAGGAGGGATAGACAGAAAGGAAAAGGAGGTGGGGTAGTGTTGCTGGTTAGAGAGGAGATTAACGCAATAGAAAGGAAGGACATTAGCTTGGAGGATGTGGAATCGATATGGGTAGAGCTGCGAAACACTAAGAGGCAGAAAACGCTAGTGGGAGTTGTGTACAGGCCACCTAACAGTAGTAGTGGAGTTGGGGATGGCATCAAACAGGAAATTAGAAATGTGTTCAACAAAGGTAAAACAGTTATAATGGGTGACTTCAATCTGCATATAGATTGGGTGAATCAAATTGGCAGGGGTGCTGAGAAAGAGGATTTCTTGGAATGTATGCGGGACAGTTTTCTAAATCAACATGTAGAGGAACCAACGAGAGAGCAGGCTATTCTAGACTGGGTATTGAGTACTGAGGAAGGGTTAGTTAGCAGTCTTGTTGTGCATGGCCCCTTGAGCAAGAGTGCCCATAATATGGTTGAGTTCTTCATTAGGATGGAGAGTGACATAATTAATTCAGAAACAAGGGTTCTGAACTTAAAGAAAGGTAACTTTGAGGGTATGAGACGTGAATTGGCCAAGATAGACTGGCAATTGATTCTTAAAGGGTTGACGGTGGATATGCAATGGAAGGCATTTAAAGGCTGCATGGATGAACTACAACAATTGTTCATCCCAGTTTGGCAAAAGAATAAATCAGGGAAGGTAGTGCATCCGTGGATAACAAGGGAGATCAGGGATAGAATTAAAACAAAAGATGAAGCATACAAATTAGCCAGAAAAAGCAGCCTACCAGAAGACTGGGAGAAATTCAGAGTCCAGCAGAGGAGGGCTAAGTGTTTAATTAGGAAAGGGAAAATAGGTTATGAAAGAAAACTGGTAGGGAACATAAAAACTGACTGCAAACATTTTTATAGATATGTGAAGAGAAAAAGATTAGTTAAAACAAATGTAGATCCCTTGCAGTCAGAAACAGGTAAATTGATCATGGGGAACAAGGACATGGCAGACCAATTGAATAACTACTTTGGTTCTGTCTTCACTAAGGAAGACTTAATTAATCTGCTGGAAATAGCAGGGGACCGGGGGTCAAATGAGATGGAGGAACTGAGTGAAATCCAGGTTAGCCGGGAGGTGGTGTTCGGTAAATTGAATGGATTAAAGGCCGATAAATCCCCAGGGCCAGATAGGCTGCATCCCAGAGTACGTAAGGAAGTAGCCTCAGAAATAGTGGATGCATTAGTGATAATTTTTCAAAACTCTTTAGATTCTGGAGTAGTTCCTGAGGATTGGAGGGTAGCTAATGTAACCCCACTTTCTAAAAAGGGAGGAAGAGAGAAAACGGGGAATTACAGACCAGTTAGTCTAACATCAATAGTGGGGAAACTGCTAGTCAGTTATTAAAGATGGGATTGCAGCACATTTGGAAAATGGTGAAATCATTGGACAAAGTCAGCATGGATTTATGAAAGGTAAATCATGTCTGATGAATTTATAGAATTTTTCGAGGATGTAACTAGTAGAGTGGATAAGGGAGAACCAGTGGATGTGTTATATCTGGACTTTCAGAAGGCTTTTGACAAGGTCCCACATAAGAGATGAATATACAAACTTAAAGCACACGGTACTGGGGGTTCAGTATTGATGTGGATAGAGAACTGGCTGGCAGACAGGAAGCAAAGAGTAGGAGTAAACGGGTCCTTTTCAGAATGGCAGGCAGTGACTAGTGGGGTACCGCAAGGCTCAGTGCTGGGAGCCCAGCTATTTACCATATATATTAATGATTTGGACGAGGGAATTGAATGCAACATCTCCAAGTTTGCAGATGACTCGAAGCTGAGGGGCAGTGTTAGCTGTGAGGAGGGTGCTAGGAGGCTGCAAGATGACTTGGATAGGCTGGGTGAGTGGGCAAATGCATGGCAGATGCAGTGTAATGTGGATAAATGTGAGGTTATCCACTTTGGTGGCAAAAACAGGAAAGTCGACTATTACCTGAATGGTGACTAATTAGGAAAAGGGGAGATGCAACGAGACCTGGGTGTCATGGTACACCAGTCATTGAAAGTGGGCATGCAGGTGCAGCAGGTAGTGAAGAAAGCGAATGGTATATTAGCATTCATAGCAAAAGGATTTGAATATAGGAGCAGGGAGGTTCTACTGCAGTTGTACAGGGTCTTGGTGAGACCACACCTGGAGTATTGCGTACAGTTTTGGTCTCCTAATCTGAGGAAGGACATTCTTGCCATAGAGGGAGTACAGAGAAGGTTCACCAGACTGATTCCTGGGATGTCACGACTTTCATATGAGGAAAGACTGGATAGACTCAGCTTGTACTCGCTGGAATTTAGAAGATTGAGGGGGGATCTTATAGAAACTTACAAAATTCTTAAGGGATTGGACAGGCTAGATGCAGGAAGATTGTTCCCGATGTTGGGGAAGTCCAGGACAAGGGGTCACAGCTTAAGGATAAGGGGGAAATCCTTTAAGACCAAGATGAGGAAAAACGTTTTCACACAGAGAGTGGTGAATCTCTGGAATTCTCTGCCACAGAGGGTAGTTGAGGCCAGTTCATTGGCTATATTTAAGAGGGAGTTAGATGTGGCCCTTGTGGCTAAAGGGATCAGGGGGTATGGAGAGAAAGCACGTACAGGATACTGAGTTGGATGATCAGCCATGATCATATTGAATGGCGGTGCAGGCTTGAAGGGCCGAATGGCCTACCCCTGCATCTATTTTCTATGTTTCTATGATGGTCCAAAATTGTAGCACTATTATGTACCGTTTTGGCATAATTCAGGGCACGACGGACACACATTTACAATATACATCAATGATTCGGATGAAGGGATTCAAAGTAACATTAGCAAATTTGCATATGACACAAAGCTGGGTGGCAGTGTTATCTGTGAGGAGGATGTTATGAGAATGCAGGGTGACTTGAACAGGTTGGGGGAGTGGGCAGATGCATGGCAGATGCAGTTTAATGTGGATAAATGTGAGGTTATCCATTTTGGTATAAAAATAGGAAGGCAGATTACTATCTAAATGGCATCAAGTTGGGAAAAGAGGAAGTACAACGGGATCTGGGGGTGCTTGTTCATCAGTCTATGAAAGTAAGCATGCAGGTACAGCAGGCAGTGAAGAAAGTGAATGCCATGTTGGCCTTTATAACATGAGGAGTCGAGTATGGGAGCAAAGTGGTCCTTCTGCAGTTGTACAGGGCCCTAGTGAGACCACACCTGGAGTATTGTGTGCAGTTTGGGTTCCCTAATTTGAGGAAGGACATTCTTGCTATTGAGGGAGTGCAGTATAGGTTTACAAGGTTAATTCCCGGGATGGTGGGACTGTCATATGCTGAGAGAATGGAGCGGCTGAGCTTGTACACTCTGCAGTTTAGAAGGATGAGAGGGCATCTTATTGAAACATATAAGATTGTTAAGGGTTTGGACATGCTAGAGGCAGGAAACATGTTCCCGATGTTGGGGGAGTCCAGAACCAGGAGCGACAGTTTACGAAGAAGGAGTAAGCCATTTAGAACGGAGACGAGGAAACACTTTTTCTCACAGAGTTGTGAGTCTGTGGAATTCTCTGCCTCAGAGGGCGGTGGAGGCCAGTTCTCTGGATACTTTCAAGAGAGAGCTAGATAGGGCTCTTAAAGATAGCAGAGTCAGGGGATATGGGGAGAAGGCAGGAATGGGGTACTGATTGGGGATAATCAGCCATGATTACATTGAATGGTGGTGCTGGCTCGAAAGGCCGAATGGCCTACTCCTGCACCTATTGTCTATTGTCTATTGTAACACAAACAAACATCCAATTAGACAAGATGAGAGTTTTAGTAATATATACTAGACCAAGTGGGATCCGTTACGCCCCGTTCCCCCAAAGCAATATTCCATCACTCACCCGTTCCCCCAACTCAAACCGATCCCCCAACGCAATATTCTACCATTCACCCATACCCCCCAACTGTGCAGGCGCAGCTCATTTCCCCTCTTCCCCAACACTCCCTCCCCCTCCACCTTTCCTCTTCTATCCCCTCTCCTCAGTCACTCCCACCCTCCATAACCCCTCTCCCCTCCCTACAATCCTTGATGTCATTGTAAGGTGGAAGCTGCTGTTTTTTTAATGGAAATGAGATCCCATTGTGATGTCATTGTTGGGTGGAACACTGCTGGTATGCAGTTTATGTAAATGAGATCCCATTGTGACATCATACCCTGCTAACTGCCAGTGTAAGTTCAAGTGATTTTTCTCAAACTGGATTTTGCAGTTTAAAATGATAATAACTTGTAAAATATACCATCAGTCTGAACGAAACTTGATACATCACACCACAGGACAATTGTGAGAAAGGTAGACCAAAAATTGTAGCGCTATCATGTACCCTTTTGGCATAATTCAGTACATCACAGGCACACAGACAGACAGACATAATATCAAACAAGATGAGAGTTTTAGTAATATATATAGATTTATATAGATATAGATATTATCAGCATCTGGTGGCAAAGAAGGATTATCGCTTAATTTGTGAATTGCCATGAAGTAATGGACAAACTTGTTAGCTCTGCCATTAAAATTATAAACCACAATTGCGACTCAACATTCACATGGTGATGTAGCAGTTTTACATCAATTCCTTTGCAAACTTGTTGAAGAAAGTTAAGCTTAGTAATTATCAGTAAGTTCCCTTGTAGCGAGTGATTATTGTCAGTCAATCTCTCATGCCCTGAAAGATAACATTAAAAAAGTGTAATTTCTTCAGATGATATATATTTAGTAAATGTTATATTTTATTCTGACTTTTCTTTCCTTTCTGCACTATTTTCCATTATGTTTCTCCTTGTAGACCTGACCCCTGACATTAGATACATAGATACATAGAAAATAGGTGCAGGAGTAGGCCATTCGGCCCTTCGAGCCTGCACCGCCATTCAATATGATCATGGCTGACCATCCAACTCAGTATCCCGTACCGGCCTTCTCTCCATACCCCTTGATCCCCTTAGCCACAAGGGCCACATCTAACTCCCTCTTAAATATAGCCAATGAACTGGCCTCAACTACCCTCTGTGGCAGAGAGTTCCAGAGATTCACCACTCTCTGTGTGAAAAAGTTTTTCCTCATCTTGGTCATAAAGGATTTCCCCCTTATCCTTAAGCTGTGACCCCTTGTCCTGGACTTCCCCAACATCGGGAACAATCTTCCTGCATCTAGCCTGTCCAACCCCATAAGAATTTTGTACGTTTCTATAAGATAACCTCTCAATCTCCTAAATTCTAGTGCATTGAATGCACTAATTCAATCTGGTCTTAGTCGTTCTCTATTTGGAGAAAGGACTGAGTCCGATGCTGTTTTTTTTCCACACATTAAATGGATACCTTATCTAGTTCATTAGATTCCAAGTTCACTCATGTGCCATTAACTTGGAATTCCACAAATGTTCGGGCAAATCAAACTAAATGAACAAAGTATGTTACAGAATATAAGGGCTATGGTGAGTCTTTGCAATTGTACCAATTGTCTCTGATGATAAAGTCTATGGATTAACTTCTTTGCATGTATTTTCTCTCTTGATTAACGGCGGTCTGTTCAAATGTTTTACCAGCATGAAGTGACATAAAATAATTGTTCCTCTGAACTTATTTCCACTGTGTTTCATTAGATCGCATTAAACCAAAATGATATGTTGCCTCATTTCCAATCAATGACAATGTTAATCTGCAAGCACAAGTAAATACGGTGAATGGAAGCGTTGGTTCCATTAGCATTGATTCCTTGCTCAATGAATTCATCCCCAGTGTGATATTCAAAAAGTGCTAGCATTTCAAAGAAGACTGATGCAGTAGCAACATTGTTTTTAATCCTCCCTACTGCTTAAAAAAATTCATATTGAGGAACGTAAATTTTGTATCAAAGATTTAAATGTATTTTGTTTGTTTCATGGATTCCTTATTGTTGTTAATATTTTTATGCAACACATATTGTAGCAATGTTACAAAATTTTGAGATTTAAAAAATCAAGTCTGCAATTTATCCCATCAGTTAAAGCATAAAAATACGTTTAATTTGACACCTAATTCATTTTCATATCTTCAGTATTAAAAACGTTATGGCCATTTTCATACTCGGAAATTAGCATCTTGTTCCCTATTGCTTTTCCATTGACTTAACACAAAAGCTGGGATCGAGGACAGTCAAAAGCCCATAAATTTCTTAAACATTAAGAGAACTGAATGAAATTTTCAGTTACTATAGATTGATGCATTCTGAAACAAATATAAAACATCTTAATTGGATGACCTGAAAGTAAAGCATATAATAGTAAGATTAAACGAGAACTTACCAGTTTGAAGTTTGATCTTTATTTTATGAGGAGTTACGTTGGTGATTACGTGAAGAAGACCCGTCAGGGCGAATGCGCGTCAATCTTCAAAGCAGCGGTATGAAATCACAGACAACACAATATTTGAAGTAACATATTAAGATGAGCAACATGAGAACTACCATATGACCTTTTTTATGAGAGAGGGTTGGGCGTGGCGGGCACGTAATCACCAACGTAACTCCTCATAAAATAAAGATCAAACTTCAAACTGGTAAATTATCGTTTAATCTTACTATTTTACTTCGGAGTCACGTGAGTGACTACGTGAAGGGTTCAAAGCTCTGTGATTTTATGCCGCAGATCCAAATCCCGGCCTCACTGCATTGATTGACTTTCGATGAGAAACAATCAATAATGCGTTAAACATGAAATGTTAATATCATGCAGTAACAATTGATTTGAATAATCAAAACAAACAGTAACCCGTCTATCCCAGGGGAACTAAACAGGACTTAATACTGAATTTGCAAACAGCCTCTCTCCGATCGGCGATCGGCCGATGGTATTTAAAAAAAAAAAATTCTTTTGACCACCCGGCACCTATAAAAATATGGCCGCTGTGAACATCCATCGCCCTAGCCGACGACGTTGCTGCTGCACTAGTGGACAAAGGATATATACACTTCAGTGTTATTACCTGCCTTAATCAACATTTGCTTTAAACCACCTTGAAATAGTCTGCACTGACACTCTCCTGTGTGGCTTCATGTAACTGATAAACAATGCTGTTTCCACATTTCTTAAGGTCTTTATAACTTCAATATAATGAAAATAAATGAGCCATTACACATAAACATGGATCAGTAGGTTATGCTGAAACACAATTTTAACAAACCTGTGACACCTGGCCTGCTCTGCTTAAGCAGGACGCAATCATTTAACATAACATTCTCTTCAGCAACTTCCATCCTGTCTAGCAGAAGTTTTTGAAAAATCTGCACTTGCTATGCTGAACCAATGCCAAGAGCATAACCACTTTCATGATTAGTTTGGCAAATTCAGAGTCATGACAGGAACTTACTGTCGAAGCATCTTGATGACCTCACTTACATCCCAGATCGCCATATACCTGGGTTTAGGAGGTTTAGAGTTGAAATTCCTTTCATCAATCAATATGATGAAACTCAATAGGATCTTTCCTGACACCATCAAAACCATCAAAACCATACAATGACAAAGCACTTAAAGCTGTATTAATGGTGCTATAACTGATCATCGTAGAGTGTCAACAGGAACTCTAAAATATCCACAATACCTGCAGTACTATAGTCAATATTATTTTGTACACAATATTGCTCCCATTTGTTTACATAAGTAATATACCCCTTTTGAGTACTCTTTCTCCAGGCTACAGTGAGCATGTCCACCGTTCAACCAGACAGTCCGTGCTCCAGGTATGGCCTTCTTAAAACCTGCAAATTAACAAGTCAATACAATCACATAACAGATGACTTTCCCGTGTTAGCGGATGCTCCAGTCAATTCCTACGCTTGGGAACCACCAAAAAGAGGTTGGATCCCTAACTGTAACATCAAAGGGAAACCAGGCTTGATTCGGCCAATTAGGCATTACAAGCACCCCCAAAGCGGCATCCTGCTTGATTTCTTGCAGACTCCGACCTATTAGGCAAAATGGTAGGAAAATATATAAAACATACAACCTCAATGTCAAAGTATCAATTGCAACTGCCACCTTGTCTGGTTCCCATGAAACCTATTTAGGCATCTGATGGTTGAACCTTGATGGAAAACAAATCGATATCTGGCATTCATATACAAGTACTATATTATTGAACACCTCCTGGTTCAACATTCAATCTATGTTGTCATGGAACTTTCGTGACTTGGCGCCTGCTACTATGTAGAATCTACCTGGTAGATAAATAGCTGAAATATCTTTTCCAATGCACCAGGCCCAAATTTGATTAGCCAATCTGTCACAAAATACCGACTTGATTCCACCGATGTGATTAATATATATGCCACTTGCATAGTATTGTCAATCTGAAACTGAACATGCAGATTACATTTGTTAGAGCAATAAGCCTTGTCCAAAAAACTTCTTAATAGTTAATTGCCCATGTCTGCAGAAGCGATGCCTCTTGCTCAGTCCATCTGCCTCCACAGCTGAAACTCGTATCCGTGACACCCCACCCGAGTGCACTGACATTCATCTGCAAAATCATGGAAGGCTGGTCAAGCATTACCTTGCTATAACTCTTGGACACATGGTGAATCCACCATTGCAAATCACAATAGCCTTTATTGATAACTGCATAGGTCTATTATAATGACCCGAATGTATCCTTAATGCCTCAATTAGCTTGATACAGCTGTCAATTATCTCTACCCTCTTTTCCCTGGGCAGAGTCACTTAATTGAATCAATTGTGACCCAAATAGTCAGGTGTTAATTTGGATTTCTCTGGATGGATCAGCAATCAGCAACTGAGCAGCAATTTTAGAGGCAAACGCCCACTGCTTACCCTCATGCATTCAGCATGGGATCCCGGCACATAGCCATGTTTGGATTCCTGTTTGGACTTAATCCATACTAACCTTAGATACTCTTTTAGAGTGGGACTTATCGAAGCCGAAGCAGGTATCACCATCCATCTCCTCCATTTGCTTGTACATGCCTCTGTACCAAGCATGTTGTTCGACACCATTCCCCACAATCTTATCACATATGTGTGTGGCTCCGTCTTCATCCGCTATACATCCACGTGGGAGGACTTATGCAACCAGGAGCAGGAGCTGCCCCAGGCCTGCGTGCATGTATTTTAGCACCATCTCGACCACTACGGAGAACCGAGTGGGAGTAATGGCAACCCTGCAAACAGGTGTTGCTTCAGGCCCATGTGCATACTCCTGTAGCACTCTCTCAACCACTCCCTTGAGTGGGGGGAATTTTGCAACACTTTACTAGGTGCTGCCTGACATGCCTTACGATGGAGCATTCTTGGATTGCAACGAGACGCAATGTTGTCTGACATTGATACCCCTGGCTTGGCACTCACTCTGAGTTGGGTTTATCAGGTTGCTGCCTACAGCAGCCACCATGACTAGCCATGCAAATCGATACTCTGTTGGTATCCTCCTTCTCCAAAAAGGCTGCATGTGCTAGCGACTCCAAATCGTGCTCCTTCCCGATGCCAACGCCATCTATAAGGAAGAATTGTAGCGCCTCTGGCCCCCATACATCAGACATAGTGGGAAATGCTGGAACAAAACTTAACAGTTATTTGTCATAGGCAAAGACATTTATGTGAATAAAGACGCCCATCCCAGTTAAACCTGGGATTTATTTACTTTTAATATGTGTAATCCGGCTCTTCGGGAAGAAACCGTGCACAGTCCCTTTTAATGTGCAGAATTACTATGACGCCACCTGGTGTAACTGACAGGTGACTGATAATACAGCTCAACAAGGCTTCCCATTTCCTTAATTTAGTAAATGATAATCATCTGTCTCGGTATAATAGTCACAATGTGACCAAGTGGTAACTATACTGTCTACCCTTTTGAACGCTTCCCAAAATTGCGTTCGTCCTTAATTTGGAGGGCAACCTGAAACCTCCACAGAATTAGCAGAAAATGCTACTGCCATAGACACATAAGGGTGATAAACCACTAATCTCACTTCCTGAGTTGGGGTTAGGGTCAGCCACACACTGACCCCTTGTACTCCTCTCCTCTGAGGAATTGGTAAGCAGCCCTGAGACATTACTCCTCTCCACTGAGGACATACATATATAACAGAGGGGACACTCCTGGCCAGGCTCCACATAGGTTCCAAACTCATATGGGCTGCCAAAGTCGGGGTCCTTGCCTCAATGAGCCGGGTAGTTACCCGACGACCACGCTCAGTCTGCACCCCGAATATACTCAGCGACTCTAACAAGAAGTCCGACGGCCACCGGCTCCCCACTTTACTGCGGACCGTAGCCGGTATCCCCGCAGTCTAGAGAAACCCCGCGGCCCCTATTTAAAACATATCTCTGGAGTCGCTGACCTGCCTGTCAGTGACTTGAAATAACAAGCCCAACAGCCACCTCTATCTTGCTTAACCCGCAGTCTACAAAAAACCCGCGGCCCGAATTAAACCTCGGGAGTTGCGGACCGTTCTGTCCGCGACTCAACCAGCAAAACCCACCGGCCGCCTGCTACCGCACTCCCGCGGTCCGAAGCCGGCATCCCCGCGGTCAACAATTTCCCCATGGTCCACCGGGTTATGCTGAATTTCATGTCCAGCAGGAACCTGCGAGAAAAGACTCCTGCAACGGACAACCTGAAAAGTAAGTTTAAACTTAACTGCAGGATTTTTCAAACTTACCGCTGGAGAACTTTGTTCCTCCCAGCCTGTCTGCGCCAATGCGACCGACGTAATGACGCAAATGCGCCCTGACGGATCTTCTTCACGCAGTCACTCACGTGACTCCGAAGTAAAATTAGTTAGTTGCCTAATTGTAGCTAATTACAAAATTAACCGTTGTGACAGAAATAGTAATAAACACCTAGACTGCCTTGAAAATTCAAAAATGTGAAATACTCAAGATCAGAACTTTAATATTATTGTATTATATGCTGAAAGTCTGTAACAGATAGGTAAATAAATTACAATTTCTAGCAATAGACCAAGTCTTTATGGAGAAGATCAGTTGCTAGCTGGTACATTGGCATACCATAATCAGTAGCATCATCATACTCCTCAGATTGTAACCAATAAGCAACTCTGTACACCTTGTTTTTCCTCAACTTTTCAATTTTGGCATTGTAAACTACAAGTTTTTGCTCTTCAAACCACGCATGACATGCCTTTCTGCCCACTACTTTCCCAATAAGAATGTCCTGTAGATTCCATTTCTTAAGAAAATGATATATTTTTTCAACAGCCTAAGTATCCAAATAACAAACTAATCCCATTCGCACAAGAATTCACAATATAACATGATTTTTAAATCTCACTGTCATGAACAAGGGCCAAATGGTAGGACTTTAATGTTTAATTCCCATAAATTAATCCAGAAACATCCACTCAAAATATAATCAAAATTATTGTTTTTTGCACAATACATGTGACTCAAACTGTTGTGAATATTTAGTTTAAAAATAATGATCATGGAGAAAGAATAACACAAAATATAGACAATTTAGACAGCTTATGACATGATTGTCCAAGAAAAAGAGCATTTTAATCATCTTGCGAGTGGGTGATTCTGGGACACGATCGATTGGAACGTTGTATTTGCCGTGAATTTGAACCCCATATCGGCAGGAAAGACACTACCGGTTCGTATGGGGCCCAAATCACATTTTTGCAACGTAAAATTAGCTTAAAGCCATCCCAAGAAGCAATAGAAGAAGACGGCTTACTGTTTGTTTTGTCCCGTTCTTGTGATCCGACACGTTGTAGGCGTTGAAGGCGTTAGAAGTCGCTTTTTATTTTAATCCAATTATTAAATTGTCCAGCGAATTTGTTTCAAAATAAACCGGGAACGGAAGTCTGATCGATTTTTCTTCATCGACTCGCAGCCCGAGGAAATCCACCTCCGACAAGCACTACAAAACTGCATTTTAATTCCGCCCCCCCTCAAAGGCACCAGTCGCGCACACGGCCAGTGGCAGAACTGCAGCGCCGTTGAAGGTAGGCTTTGTAACATTGCTACATATTGCACTGATATGATGTGCTTTAGATATTTTATTCATATTGAAATAATTGGTACAAAGATATTCACAATTTATGTTCCCTATGATAATGCTGGCAAATAAAGTTTTATCAGTTTTCTTATGAGATGAATTTGGTGACACAATCACATACTGGGAAATATAGCTTACAATTGATTTCAATTTAATTCCTGCCCCATGAAGCAATGGGATAGTGTCATGGTCTCAACTGCTGGGCCTCACTTAATTGCCACAGGTCAACCTCTGATCTAGATTGGGCATCAAGTAAATTTGAAGTTGATCGGAATAGCTGTATGTCTAGCACTACTGATAATTAGTGACACGCAGTATCCAATCCAATATCAATAAATAATCCAATAAATGAAGTTGTCCTGAACAACATGTGGCTATGGCTGCTTTCTTTTAATCTCAACCTGCAACCAACTATTCTGTCTAATTGTCCATATGTTGGAAGGAAATAGAAAGAAATGATAACACGATTCTGCCATGACCATTGGCAGGATTTTTCTTCATCCCTTACTTCCCTACGTTCATCAGCTTTCCTTTGATGCAGAAATTCCATTATGTGACTCACACATGCATGTTTTGCACATTGTGTGGGGTATATGTATGTTATTCTGTGCAGAACAAATAGCATTGCAAGCCTTCTGTCGTTATTCATGTCCATTTCGGGAGATCAGAGAACATTTGAGTAATTATAGCTTTCAGCCTACTGAGTCCACACCAGCCACACACTCAAAACACCCAGTACTACATTAAGTAAATATTTTTTCTTCCAACATTCCCATCAACTCTTTCCAGATTCTACCACTCACCTACACCGAGAGACAATTTACGGTGTACAATTAACCTAACAAACCTTTTTGGACGTGGGAGGAAATTAAAACATTAGATACAGGGAGAAACTGCACACAACACTGGAGTTCAGGATAGAAACTGGCTCACTGGAACGTGAAGCAGCAGTTCCTACTAGCTGTGCCATTGTGCAGCGGTTGGATTCTGTGTTTAGTTAAGGTTTGTGTTTAAACTTTGATCTGAATAAGGCCTGGGGGTTTGGTACTAGTAAATGAAAAGAAGCAAATATTTAAATTTACACTTGCAAATAAAAAGGTGAGATTGGTGAATGGCTGGTACTCATTCTTGGAAGATGCTCATTTGAGTCAAACAAAGGGAGGAAAAGTCTGCAGATACCTATCTTTTTATTCAATCAGCAGATGTGAGTTATTGGCAAATACAGCATTCATTGTCATTGCTAACTGCATTTCAACTGATTCACTCGATCATCTCAGTGGTCGAAAGAGAGATCAGCATTACTGTGGGTCTGAAATCACAATGATAAAATTCAATGATACTTCATTGTCACATGTAGAGTGAAATGCTTTATTTTGCATACAACCCGATACAATCATGTTGCAGACCTCACCTAGGCAGTACACACGTGTCGCCATGTTTTGCCGTCAACAAAGTTGCAAAGATTCACTGACCAGTCTTATCTATTGCCTGCAGCCGCATATGGCGGCAGGTTCCCGCCCTCCCCCACCCCCTTCGTTCTCAGCACCTTCTCTCTGCTGGGTCCCCCCATTCTCAGCACCCCACTCCCGCCGGGTCCCCCCTTTGTTCTCGTTGGCCCCCCTCGCTCTTAAGGCCCTGTCCTACTTACGTGTCCTTAGCATGCAAATTACGCGACCTCGTCATTGCGTTGAGATGCACGGGCATCGTGTGGCCGCGCGGGGCCGGTCCCACTGAGAAGCGCGAACGGGTATGGAGTTGTGCGCGGTATCACGCGCCGCTCCGAAATATTGAAGCGAACAAAATCTTTGAGCGCCTGTCGCATAACTGTCGGCCAAAGTGGGACAGGCCCAGGACCCTGGCGCGATGCAACGTCTCACCTCCAACAGCAGCAGAAGCAGGCAAACGATCGTCGAACTCAGCCTGGGGCTCATGGCCGTTGCCGATCCGGATTCTCCCACACTTCTACTCCCAGAGCGGGGCCAAGAAAATTGAAGACAGACACAAAATGCTGGAGTAACTCAACGGGACCGGCAGCATCTCTGGAGAGAAGCAATGGATTGCGTTTCGGGTCGAGACCCTTCTTTCAGACTGAAGAAGAGTCTTGACCCGAAACATTACCCATTGCTTCTCTCCTGAGATGCTGCTGATCCCGCTGAGTTACTCCGGCATTTTGTGTCCATCTTCAAATGACGTCACACGCTCCAGATGGCTGTGCCGATGCATGAAGTCGCGCGTGACCGTCGCGGGACCGTCGCGGGACCGTCGCGCCTCAATGCGACCATGACGTAGCGTAATTAGTGTGCCAAGGACACGTAAATGGGACAGGGGCTTTAGATGAAACTCCTTGCTCTCAAGTGAACCATGTTGTGTGTGAGGCCAGCAGATTACCTTCCTGAAAAGATAAGAGAATCAGAGAGGTTTTTATGACAACCATAGCTTTCATTAATAATAAGATTGAAGATCTTCAGTCTGAATATTTGTGGTCCAGAAACATTGAAAATTAAAACTTCATGAAACAAGCTTTGAGGAATATTTATGAATGTTAATGAATCCAATAAATAAATGTGGTTAATTTTGTCCAGTTCTATAGTATATGTTTCCTGGTGAAAACAAACATGCATTTTCTTGTCCAATCTGTTTATGTCAATAATCCAAATAATGCTTAGTTTCAAGAAATTTGAAGATCTATTGTATCTATCATCTGTATTGGTGGGACATGACACATTTATTCAGCACATCAGTCTAGCTCTGTTGATTCCTAGTCCAGCAATGCACCTCTGATAATCTGGCCTTCAAACTTTGGTGATACCAAAGTTATCTGGACTCTCATATTACACTCCTATTGATATACCAACACACTTTCAATTCACTTTTTTTCACATCACACAGAAGTAAAATAAATTCTCCAGTGAACCATGTGAGCACAAAGAGGGTGTGGGAATATTGCTTCAATGGATTTAACAGGAGAGTGGAATACGCCCCATGTAAATTGAAAGAGAACATGGGAAACATGGCCTTACAAGTTTAAAGCAAATATAGGAATAAGATCCCAGTGAATTTATTGGGGACATGGGAAAGCAAACCATGTGAGCCAGTTGCCGAACCATTGGGATTTATGAAAAATCAGCAGAATTTGACTGTACTGCCATCACACCAAATGCCATGTACTAATAAATTAAATCAATGAGGGTGAGAATTTTAGTTTCTTTACATTCTGCCAAACCATTTCTCTTGGTACATAACAGGAATCATATCACAAAAGTAATCTGTCACCTGGAATTGGATTTTGCTCTACATTTCATTCTTTTAATTTTATTGTAATTAATATTATGCTTCAGAAAAATTTAAATATTTGGGAATTGAAATTACTAGAAAATATAAATCTTTATTTAATGCAAACTATATGCCCTTACTCAATAAACTAAACATACTGATTAAATTCTGGAAAACTCTCCCGATGTCTCTTGTAGGCCGAATAAATGCTATAAAAATGATCTTTTTACCACAAATTTTATATCTATTCCAGTCATATACTTACCAAATTTTTTTTTTTTTTTAAATTGGATGCTGATATTACAAACTTTATATGGGACTATAAATCCCACAGAATCCTAAGAAAACATTTGTGCAAACCTAAAGAATCTGGCGGATTATCACTCCCTAATTTTTTATATTATTACTGGGCCACAAATGTCAAAAATATGATTCACCTGTTGGACAATTCGGCCCAGCAGGTGGATTGGATAGTAATGGAGAGAGAGGATTGTTCCCCTTTTAACATAGGAGCGACATTCATTCAATAATTTGAGACGTTTGCTTAACATAATGCACTCACATAAATCTCATGACCAAGAGTTATCTATCATCTCACTGGACGCAGAAAAAGCATTTGATCAAGTAGAATGGGATTATATGATTAAAGTATTGCAAAAATTCCAATTGGGAGAGAACTTCATTGCATGGATAAAACTATTATATAACAAACCTATGGCTAGAATACTAACTAATAATATATTATCCTCGAAATTTGAACTATCAAGGGGCAATAGACAAGGATGTTCATTATCACCGTTGTTATTTGCTTTGGTAATTGAACCCCTTGCTGAAAAAATAAGAACACACCTGGATATTTACGGTTATAATACAAAATATTCAAATAACAAAATATCCCTATATGCCGATGATGTACTACTGTACATCACAAAACCACAAATTAGTATACCAAATATACTAAATTTAATTGAGGTCTTTGGATCCTTCTCAGGATATAGAATAAATTGGAACAAAAGTGAAATTATGTCGATAAAACCAAAAGACTCAACACACCTCAGGAAATTCCCCTTTAAAATAGCTACAGAAAAATTCAAATATTTGGGAATTGAAATTGCTAGAAATTACCAGGATATGTTTCAAGCCAATTATATCCCTTACTTAAGAAATTAAATAATTTGATTAAATTCTGGAAAACACTTCCGATGTCTTTAATAGGCAGAATAAATGCTATAAAAATGATTTTCTTACCACAAATCCTATACCTATTTCAATCAATACCTATATATCTCCCAAAAAGGTTTTTCAAAAAATTGGACTCAGACATTACAAATTTTATATGGGATTATAAATCCCATAGAATACAAAGCGCACACCTTAATAAACGAAAAGAGTTGGGGGGTCTAGCGCTCCCTAACTTTATGTATTATAATTGGGCAGTAAATATTAAAAATATGATTCACCTGCTGGACAATTCTGCCCAGCAGGCAGACTGGATTGTAATGGAAAAAGGGGACTGCTCCCCGAGTAATATAGGAGCGATTATTCTCTCTCCAATAAATTTGAATAATAAAAATTATAATAAAAATCCAATTATATATAGCACAATTAGAACATGGAAACAAATAAAACAGAATCTAAAATTAAGAAACCTATCTCTCTCAATACCAATAGTCAATAACCCATCGTTTAAACCATCAATCATAGACAAATCATTTATACAATGGGAAAGAATGGGAATCAAAACGCTCGAAGATCTGTATGAATTGGGAAAATTACTATCATTTCAACAACTACAACTGAAATATAATTAGAAAAATAACCAATATTTTAAATATCTACAAATTCGTGATTATCTGAAAAAATACACAAAAGACTATCATAATATGCCTTCCGACTTACTAGATGAAGCAATGAAGACAAAGGCGGAATCAGCTAATCTAATATCGTATTATATAATATCATTTTAAACATAGAAATACCCACAACAGATGGAATTAGAAGAGACTGGGAACAAGAATTAGCTATAAAAATTTCAAAAGAGAGCTGGGATAATCATTTACTACAGGTGCATAAATGTTCGATCAACGTACGACATACGCTCATCCAATTCAAAACATTACATAGACTATATTATTCAAAAACTAAATTAAATAAAATCTTTCCTAATGTTTCACCAATCTGTGATAAATGTCTGTGTCAAGAAGCTACAAGAAGCTGTTTTTTGTACAAAAATCCAAAAATTCTGGTATGAAATATTTGATATTTTTTCAAAATTAATTAAAATAAAACTGGTACCAAAACCAGAATGGATCATTTTTGGAATATCGGAAGGTATCCCTGAATTAAACGTGTATCAGAAGAATTTATTCAATTACAGGGCTAATAATGGGAAAAAAGCTCATACTTAAATTCTGGAAAAATGCGCCCACACCAACAATAAAAATGTGGACATCAAATATGTTTGAAACATTACATCTGGAAGAGATGAGATTCCTCTTAGCAGGTAAAGCAGACCAATTCCAAAAGACGTGGTCTACGTTTCTGGACCTATTACAAGCATGAGGTGCAATAGTAATTTATAAAATAAAGAAATAAATAAATGGTATCAGGACCTGGTAATGGGAGGTAAAACAACAAAAACAGACTTGGTTGGTAGTCCCCTTTCTGCGGAATATAATGTCATAATAGAGCGATTGTTCCTACTTTCTTTTTTTTTCTTTTCTAGGGTCTACTTTCTTACTTTACTTCCTTCTCTAACTTCTTTTCTAAGGGGCTTTCTTTTCCCAACACTCTCTTGCAATTCACGACTCTTGCGCACTTTCCTTACTTCTATCTTTTTCTTAAAGCTCAAAAATATGAAGCGGTACAAAAAATGTATTAAGATATATGTGTTGTGTATTACTTTAATTTACCGTACTTCTAATAAAAATAATTTAAAAAAAATATATATATATAGGAGCGATCCTTCTCTCACCAACAAAAATGAAGAATAGAATATACAGTAAAAACCCAATTATTCATAGTACAATTAGAATTTGGAAACAAATAAAATTAACTTTAAAATTAAGAAATCTATCGCTTCTCTCACATATAATGAATAACCCTTCGTGTAAACCTTCTATGATAGATAAATCTTTTACAAATTGGGATAGATTAGGAATTAAAATGTTTGGAGATATGTATGATAATTTTTTTTTTTTAACATTTCACCAACTACAACTTAAATACAACTTGAGTAGTAATCAATATTTTAAATATTTTCAAATATGTGACTATTTGAAAAAATATACATGAGAATATCAAAATATGTCTCCAGACCTATTAGATGAGATAATGAATATAAAAGCGGAATCAGCTAATTTAATATCATACCTGTATAATTCCATTCTAAACATAGAAATTGCATCATCTGATAGGATTAGAAGAGACTGGGAACAAGAACTAGCTATAAAAATCTCGAAAGAGAGTTGGGATAAACACCTGTTATATGTGCATAAATGCTCGATTAACGTAAGACATACTCTAATTCAATTTAAAATTTTACATAGATTATACTATTCAAAAGCTAAATTAAGTAAATTTTACCCAAATACCTCTTCTATCTGTGATAAATGCCTAACCCAAGAAGCAACTATAGCACATTCTTTTGTTTTTTGTATAAAAATCCAAAAATGTTGGAATGAAATTTTTGAAATTTTCACGAAATTATTTAAAATAAAACTGAAACTGAATGCAGAACTGATTATTTTTGGAACAATAGAAGCAAGTTTGAAGCTGACTGCGTTTCAAAGGAGCTTTCTTAATTATGGCTTAATAACGGCAAAAAAACGTATACTGAAATTTTGGAAAAACGCTCCCAGGCCAACGACAAAAATGTGGATTTCTAATATGTCGGAATTGTTACACCTAGAAGATATGAGATTCCTCTTAGCAGGTAAACCAGACCAATTCCAAAAGATTTGGTCTCCATTTATCGACTTATTACAAACATAGGGTGCAACAAAATGTTGATAATAAATGGTTTCAGGACCTGGCGAGGGGGGAGTAAAGATATGAAGTAGGTACATCCCTTTGATATTGTCCTATCTTATCTTATTTTTTCTTTTTTCTGCTTTTGGTTTTTCCCTTTTCTTAACTATTTCTTGTGGTTTAGGTCCATATGGGTGTTCCTGGACCACTCTTTCAATCACTCACTTACTATCTTTACTAACTCTTTCTATCCTTTTCTCTTATTAAAGTTTAAAATAAGAAGTGGTACAAGAAAAGTATAACCTTACGTTTATTGGAGATCACTGTAATGTACAATACTTCTAATTTAAAAATATATATATATATATTTATGCAACAAACAAATTCCAGATGGTACAAAATGAGAATATTGATGTAATTTTATCTTCATTTTAAGCAAAATCTGTAAATCATTGGAGCATAGTACATTCTAAACCAAGAGTATATTACAATATTAATTAAAAAAATTAAAAACTGTGTTTTTAGCTCAAATATGACGTGCCATAACATACTTATGCAAATAGTGCAAAACAAAATGGGAATTTATGCAGTAAATAATCAACCACAATGTTAAGTCCCTCAAAATAATCATGAGCAGCATCTATGCCAATGAAACCTATAGAAAGGATGATTTACTTTAATGTGATATCTGAAGTACAGGGGAAGATTACAGGTAGAACACAACACAGTTTAAACAGAAGGTAGAAACAAAGAACTGCAGAATCTGATACACAAACAAACACAAAGTGGTGGAGTGACTCAGCAGGTCGGCCAGCATCCCTGGAGAACATGCAGAGATGACGTTTTGAGTTAAGAACCTTCAGACTGGGATCACTGATGAAGGGTCTCAACCTGAAACATCACCCATCCAGGTAGTAGTGTAATTTTAACATAGTACAAAAAACAAAAATAGGTCTCATGTTCTAACATTTCTTCTCTTGAGAACAAACGTTCTCTGTTTACATGAACCACTTCTGTAGTTTACTATGTGGCGATGTTTTGGAGGTTTCATTCCTAGGATCCAATCTCTAAATTTGCTGATGGCACATGCATAGCTGCTTGGCTAAACAGTGAGGAGTTTTGAAGCCTCTCTGTAGAATATACATTAAATAGTACAGAGAATATTACAATGATTCTCCAGAATGATGTAATCAATGAAAATCCAAATCTTTTTAGAACGCCACATCAGATTGAAGCCATTCCTGTAATCTCTTGGTTTAGAATCAAACAGTTATTTTCATTCAACTATTCTCAATCAACTGACTTAATTAAAATATACAATACGTCTTAGGAGTGAGTTATCAGTTGTTGCGATTCGGTCTCAATAAACATATAGATCTGAATTTAATTTATCATTTTAGATATAGATAAATACTTTATTAATCCCTTTGTCTGGGAAATTCAGAGCCAGCAGCGGTACAATAAAAAATAGGAACACACAATACACAATATAAATTTAACACAAACATTCACTACAGCATTCATCACTGTGGTGGAAGGCACAAAGTTTGGTCAGACCTCCTCCATTTTCCCCAGTGGTTGGGACCACAACCCTCCGCAGTCGCCGCTGCGGGCGTCCAGATGTTCAGACAAGGTAAGTCCAGGTAAGTCCTGAATCGGTGCCTCCCCACCGGAAACCGCGGCTTCAAGTTGGTGTAGGCTGTAGGCCGGCGGTCGAAGATTTAAAGTCCCCGCCATGCCGCAGCAAGAAGCACCGCAGACTGCAGGGCCGGCGGTCAGACCTCTTCTCCAGGGATCCCCGGCGATGGACCCCGCTCCATATGGTAAGTCCCCGCCACGCCCGCGGTAGAAATTGGCCGTGGACCGGCGGTCGGAGCTCTTCCACTCCCGGGTCCCTAACGAGGGATCCCAGGCTCCGGACGCCGCGCCAACTGGAGCTCCGCAGACCGCGGTTTCATAGATACATAGATACATAGAAAATAGGTGCAGGAGTAGGCCATTCGGCCCTTCGAGCCTGCACCGCCATTCAATATGATCATGGCTGATCATCCAACTCAGTATCTCGTACCTGCCTTCTCTCCATACCCCCTGATCCCTTTAGCCACAAGGGCCACATCTAACTCCCTCTTAAATATAGCCAATGAACTGGCCTCAACTACCCTCTGTGGCAGAGAGTTCCAGAGATTCACCACTCTCTGTGTGAAAAAGTTTTTCCTCATCTCGGTCTTAAAGGATTTCCCCCTTATCCTTAAGCTGTGACCCCTTGTCCTGGACTTCCCCAACATCGGGAACAATCTTCCTGCATCTAGCCTGTCCAACCCCATAAGAATTTTGTACGTTTCTATAAGATCCCCTCTCAATCTCCTAAATTCTAGCGAGTATAAGCCAAGTCTATCCAGTCTTTCTTCATATGAAAGTCCTGACATCCCAGGAATCAGTCTGGTGAACCTTCTCTGCACTCCCTCTATGGCTATAATGTCCTTCCTCAGATTTGGAGACCAAAACTGTACGCAATACTCCAGGTGTGGTCTCACCAAGACCCTGTACAACTGCAATAGAACCTCCCTGCTCCTATACTCAAATCCTCTTGCTATGAAGGCCAACATACCATTCGCTTTCTTCACTGCCTGCTGCACCTGCATGCCTACTTTCAATGACTGGTGTACCATGACACCCAGGTCTCGCTGCATCTCCCCATTTCCTAATCGGCCACCATTTAGATAATAGTCTGCCTTCCCGTTTTTGCCACCAAAGTGGATAACCTCACATTTATCCACATTATACTGCATCTGCCAAACATTTGCCCACTCACCCAGCCTATCCAAGTCACCTTGCAGTCTCCTAGCATCCTCCCCACAGCTAACACTGCCCCCTCAGGCTGCCACGGGCCAGCGAACGGAGCGCTCCCCTCCGGCGACCCCCGGCGAGGGCGTCCTCGCTGCTCCCGCTGCTAAAGCCCCAGACGTGTCTCCGGGAAAGTCCGCACCGATCCTCGATTTTACTTAAAATATTCATTTAAAATATCTGTTTAAAACAAGTCATGGTAAAATCACTGCACCAAATGGATGAATCTAGAATGAAAAATGGTGTACATGATATTGGAATGATATATGGTTTTAGCCTCTTAACAAAAAAGTTAATAGAAAAACTCAGAATGTAGCTATTAGGAGGGTGCAGATAATGAAAATGATGGAGAAAGTCTCACATATTTGATGTACAAATTTCCCATAGTAAATGTATTTTATTAGATAGACCCAGCTGGATCAATTCCCAAGAGAGGACTATTTTCAGCTGGGAATAGACAAGCAGGGCAATGGCACGGGTAATGGGCTGTGCAGCATTCATGAAGAATGAGAAAATAATCTCCTGAATCAATAAAACTGCAATGATAGAAATATTAAATAATCCATCATGAAGATCATATGTTGGCACCAACAGGGCAGATGCTGTTAAAATGTCAGAAAAAAAGCACCTGCAGGCAAAGCATGTTAAAAATCATTGAAGGAAATAGGCAAATTCATTGCTACTTGGAATATGATAGCCTTCAAGTGCTGATGCAATAATTCAATGGTCCGTGTTATGAAATAACTTGTAAAAAGTTAGGAACAGTCATGTGAAAACAAAACCGTGAACCACCTTGAAAAGCATGCATTGAAGATTTGTTTTCCTCTTTGGTCCAGAACTGCATTGGACAAGAAACTGCATTTATTGTGAGATACAAATAATCATAAATAATAGGAAGATTAAACGAGAACTTACCAGTTTGATCTTTATTTTATGAGTTACGATGAGGGATTACGTGAAGAAGCCCATCAGCCCACATGCGCGTCAAAGTTCAAAGCAGCGGTGTGAAATCACAGAAACAAGATACAAGATACAAGATACATTTATTTGTCACATGTGCCAGATGGCACAGTGAAATGAGATGACCATACAACCATGCAATAAAAATAAAGAACACAACACACGATAGAATTCAACATAAAAACATCCCCACACAGCAGAATAAAATGTTCCCACTGTGAGGGAAGGCACCAAAGTCAGTCATCTTCTTCTAATGTTCCCCAATGTTCGCCCGTGGTCGGGGCCTCCCCGAGCCCTCCGAAGTTGCCGCTACGGGTGGCCCGATGTTCAGGACTGCTCGCCGGGGTGATGTAAGTCCGACGTCGGGGCTGGGGGACATCCTCAGCGGCTTGGACATCAGAGTCGGCCACCTCCTACCAGAGTCCGCGGCTCCCAAAGTCCGTAGGCCGCACTTGGCGGAGATGCAACGCTGGCGGCCCTCGGCAAAGGGCCCCAGGACTCCACGATGACGGTCAGCGCCGCCCACGTTGGAAGCTCACCCAAACCGCAGATCCACAATGTTGGAGCAGCGGCCCAACGCTCCGGAGCTCCAAACGGCGACCCAGGTAGACATCGCCCACTCCATGGTGAATTCAGCGCTGAGCCGCCGCTGTTGCAGCTCTGGTCCGGTTCCCGGTCCCTGGCAGGAAAGGCCGCTACAATCCAGGTGGTAGGCCGTGAGGTGGGGGGCGAGGACGCGACTCGGAGAAATAGTCGCGTCCCTGGCAGGAAGCGATTGGGAAACAGTTTCCCCCTTACCCTACCCCCCTCCCCCACATAGAAAAGTTAAAGTTTCTACCCAAAACAGACATTAAACTAACTAAAATGAAAAAAGATTGAAAAGACGAACAGGCTGTAGGCAGAGGCTGCCGCCAATGCAGCGCCCCTAGTGCCCCATTGCTGAACTGATTATAGGAAGATTCGATAAACTAGAACTACCACATGACCTTTATTAGAAGAGGGTTGGGAGCGGAGGGCACGTAATCCCTAATCGTAACTCCTCATAAAATAAAGATCAAACTTCAAACTGGTAAGTTCTCGTTTAATCTTCCTATTTTACTTCGGAGTCACGTGAGTGACTACGTGAAGATTTTAAAGCTCTGTGATTTCATGCCACGAACATGAGTCCATGCAACACAATGCATTAGTTGACCAGAAATGTTTGAAAAGATAATGCATTCTGACATGACATAGATTTAAAACATGCTGATGTTAATAATAAGCAAATAATAAGCAAATTATTGAATAGAACTTAAAATTGAGTTGGCAAACGAACCAGGCCTAGCAATCGTCTTATTATAAAAGGTTTGGAAAATCCGCTCATTTGACCATCCTACTGTCGCTAGGATGTGGTCCAGTGGAACCTTCATGAACCTTGCTGCTGATGTTATCGCAGCCCTGGTGGAGTGAGATTTAAAAGCATCAGTGTTCACTCCTGCACAAGCCAATACAATCTAAACCATCTGGAGATGGTCTGCACTGAAAACCTCTTGTGTGCTTTTTTTGTGTGCAACAAACATTGCCAGCTCAGTGCCTCTAAGGTTCTTTGTAGCCTTAAAATATTGATGAGTATGTGTGACAACACACAATCTATGGTCCATAGGATATGCCAGAAATTCCAGCTTTAGACCCAACGCCCCCAGTCTGCTTAGTTTAATTAACTCATTTACAGAGAACGTTATTTTGTTGGTAGATATAACCATTCTGTTCAGCCGTAGCTTATGCAATGACTGGTCGCGTTGCGCTGAAACCAGCGTCATGAGCATAACTACCTTATATGAGAGCCGGGCCAAAGATAAGGATGTAGCTGGAGCCCACCGGTGAAATATTGTTAACACAATGTTAATATCCCATACTGCCATGTACCTGGGCCTGGGAGGATTTGTGTTAAAGATATCCTTCATAAATCTGGATATCAGAGGGTGAGACCCGACAGAATGGGTCCCGATCCCAGCAGCAAATATGATGACAAAGTACTTTTGGCACAGTTAATGGCACTATAACTTAATTTTTTGTCAAAGAACCATATGAAAGGAACTCCAAGGCGTCAGTTATCTGTGCCATATTATATGTTATATTAGCATTTAAACAAAACACTTCCCATCTCCTGATCAGGAAATGTACTGCTTTTTGATGCTATCCCTCCAAGCTGCAGTGATCACGACCATGGTTCGGTCTGGCAACCCGAGCCCCAGGAATGATCTACTTAGAGTCTGCAAATCAATAAATTGATTCTATCATGCAGAGGGTGGCTACCCGAGTCACGGGATGAACCAGCAATGTTTTGTGTTTGGAGATAGAACCATATAAGGTTCTATTATCATTCCCAATATCAGCGGGAACCATGGCTGCATAGGCCAGTCAGGCACTACGAAAATGCCTGAAGCGGAATCTTGCTGGATTTTTTGCAAGATCCGACTGATGAGGCAAAATGGAGGAAAGGCATAAAAGAACATTCCTCCCCAGTGTAGTGAGAATGCATCTATCGCCACTGCCCCTGGGTCTGGCTCCCATGCCACATATTTTTGCAACTGGTGATTGAGCCTAGATGCAAACAAATCGATATTCGGTGTTCCATACCTAGCAACATCTGTGTTGTCAATAAATGTACGTGACGATACACCAGCACCAAATGAGGTTAGGTAAGCTATCACAGGTATCTGACTTGATTGCACCCATGTGATTAATATATGCCACCGCCATAGTGTTATTAACTTGTAGTTGAACATGCAGATTATGCATATTCCCACAATAAGCCTTTAACCCATAGAATGCCCCCAGAGTCTCCAGGTAGTTGATACCATATAACTGAAGAATTGGTAACTCATGCACATCCCATCGACCTTCGCAACTAGAGATGGTATTAGTAGTTCCCCATCCTTGGGCACTAGCATCCGTTTGTAAATAACTGAAGGTTTACTGACCAAAATGTTACTGGAGCAATGCTGAATATGGTCATCTACCATTGTAATTCTAATAGCTTCAGCTGGTAATAGCATAGGTCTTTTAAAATTACTGAAATGGTACATGAGAGCTTGCTCCTTTGCACGTTGTAAATTCTGATAATGCAAAGGTCCAAATTGTGCAGCTGGAAAAACAGCCACTATATTGCCAATTACCCTAGCCACCTGGCGAATAGAAGGCTGCTTCATAACAACAAGGTTGTTACAGGCTTATATTAATTCTAATCTCTTGCCCCAGGGCAGAGTCACAGACATATTAATAGAGTTAAAGGTAAATCCCAAATAATCAATAACTCTAGTCAGTATCAACTTAGATTTAACTGGATGGATGAGAAACCACAATTTCTCAAATATGAGTTTCGTGGCTGAAACAGCTAATTTAGCCAAATACAGCATTTTAGAATATCATCCAGTTGGCCATAACAATGTGTTTTTGAGCTCTGAGCAGCCCAAGCACCGGCTGTAGTAATTTGGTAACTAACCTGGGAGTTAAAGTTAGCCCATTAGGCAACGCTTTAAACTGCCATAGTTGCCCCATCCAGCTAAATTTCAAACATCTCTGGTGATCCCTGTGAATGGGAACTGAATAGTATGCATCTTTGAGATAATTGCATGCCATAAAGCATCCTTTGAGAATCAGTTGTTAGGCAGTAATGAAGTTTTCCATTTTTAAATGTCTATACTGCACATGTGAGTTAAGTGTGAGTTATATCAAGGATGATCCTACATCCTCCATCATTCTTTTCTGGAGGCGCAGGGGTGTCGTCGCCGAAACGGTGAAGCTTTGCTCGTCGTGGGTGCTTTAATTAACCCAACAGCTTTTGCTTCCTCATCCAGATCTTTTACTTGTTTGGATAGGTCTTACCCAAACAGAAGATTAGATGGCTGGACATTGACTTGACTTCACGATACCCCTTTTGTGTGTAATTTATGAATTTCTGCTTGTATATCCAAACCTTCTTGTTTGGAATGAATAAATGCCCGGTGGTGTATATTGTATGGGTGGCAATGAGTTAAGAGAAAATTCAATTTGGAACCCTTGTATACTGTGCAGTATAAACTGATCTGATGTTATCCACCGCCATTTGTGCAAAAAACAAGTGTAATCTACCACCAACTTGTAACTGATCCACACACCCCATGTTCCGGAAAGAACCAGACCCACCTACCTCCATGGTTACCGGTGGTCTTATGGTAGGCACAAAGCCCCCTGATGCGGGTTCTATTTCCGTCCTCAAGATTTGGAGGATAGGACTGCTGGGGTGCGTGGATTGCACATTTTTCATGAGGGCCGGCTTGGGCCTTGGCCTAAAAGATCTCTGCCCAGAGAATCAGCTTTCGAGCTGCCACCAGCTTCAGTGAACCGCTTACTGCTGATGGAGGCGTAGGGGTGTTGTCGCCGAAACGGTGAAGCTTTGCTCGTTGTTGGTACCTTGATTAGGCCAACAGCTTTTGCTTCTTCATCCAGGTCTTTTACCTGTTTGGGTAGGTCTTCCCCAAAGAGAAGATTCGGCGGCTGGACATTGCTGGCCTTACAAAGCCTGCAAATGTGGGATTTAAGGCAGGTCTGATGGCGTTCTTCTGAAAGCAGTTCTTTTCGAAGTGTGCATTGCACATCAACGCCAGGGCATCCTGCTGGACGTCCGATAAGGGCCCACCATCCACAGATCTGGCAAATGCGATGATGCCTGAGGCCAGTAATCTTAAAATTTGTTGGAGTTTCATTTCCTGGTCTTTGATGCCCCCTCCAATGTCTCCCCAGATAGAGCTGTTCACTGCCAGCACTTTCAGGGATGCACAATTTACAGGTGTATGGTATTTTGCCGCCGTCACCTGTTCCTGTAATGATGTGACGTGAGGTAGCTGATGCTGGAAGCCAGCTCTTCTTGCAGCGGCTCCTTTGTTTGCGAGGGTATCGCAAACCTTGATGTCATGGCAGACAATTCTTGAACGTCACGAATGCATTCCAGTATGTTCCACGGACATACCTCTGAATTTGGAGTCAGTCATACACTGACCCTTGACACTCTCATCCACAGAGAGGGAGATTTTTAAGCAGCCCTGAAACAGGCGCTGCCACAGGTACCAAAGGAAACCTGTGCTGATATGTCTCCGTATCACGGAGCATATTATGATGGAGCATCCTCTCCATGAGGTGCTCCATCTGGGATAAATGCCCGAGGATGCTACCCATGTTTGTCGGAGGCGAACCCTCCTGGCCTGACTCGTCTGAGTCCACAGGCGTCTCAGACTTCCGTTTGGCTTTACCCCCTTTCGGGGTTGCCAAAGTCTGAAGTCGCTGGCCGCACTGTCAGCGACTCGGGTGGCGAACCCGATGGTCGCCGGCTCCCCGCACTTCCGTGGTCCTCCCTAGCCGTTTTCCCCGTGGCGGCCCGTCTGGATTTCGCCCTGCATATCCATATCCGCAGCAAACTCTGTAAAAGAGATTTTCCCCCAACCAAAAATACGATCTGAGAATAAGTTTAAAACTTACCTGCAGGGTTTGAAACTTACTGCTGGAGGAGCAATGCTCCTCCCAGCCAGTCGTGCACCAATGCATTAGACGTATTGACGCGCACGTGGGCTGGCGGGCTTCTTTACATAGTCACTCATGTGACTCCGAAGTAAAATGCAGTAATGATGACCACCATGATGTTTTTGTCATAAGAATAAGATTATGACAGAGTGACTAGTCAGTCTGGGCTGAGATAGAATGTTGCATTTTCATTGGCGACTAGTAGAATTGTATGAACTCCATTTCTCCTCTGTTGAAGAAACAAAACTCAGATTGGGAGATCACTTTGCGAAGCACACCATTCAGTCTGCAAGATTGACCCTCGGCTTCCAGTTGCCTGTCACTTTAATCATCTGTCTGACTTCCATTCTGATCTCTCTCTCTATGGACTCCTACATTACATCAACAATGATCAATTTAATCTTGAGAAAGAGCACCTCATCTTCTAGCATGGTATATTGAAGCCCTTGGGCTTTAATATTACGTTTAAAATTGTCAGCTAACAGCTTATTTTTTCTGCCACTCCACATTTGTGGCTGTAAGTCTCGGTGATAATTTGCCCCCATCTTTTAATCTGTCTCCAACTGCTTTGTTTTAAAGTAATTGTTACCTTGACAACTGTGGTCTGTACTTCATCACAGAAGTCCATTCTGCCTTTCTCACATTTCTCCTTCCATCAAATTAACATGCTTGTTTACTCCTTTTTTCCTGTAAATTACACAAAAGGTCAAGTGTGCTTTGCTACTGAATCTGCTTGACCTGCTGAGTACCTCTGCCAGTTTCTCTATTTGTTTCAGATTTCAAGCATTTGCAGTTGTTTTGCTCCAACCTTTATTTATTCTTGATGATTAAGGTGCCTGTATTCAACAATTCCTAATTTGCTCCTATTGACTGTGTAACTTGCAATAGAAAAAAATGTTCAAAGTAGAAGAAATTGGAAGAGTGCGTGCAGAGCAGGATGGAATGATTAAGATTCAATATTAAAATGTCACATTGCCATGAAATTCAGACAGTTAATTTCAAGGTTCCTTAAGTAACAACTGGTTTTGCTGTGCTACTGGGAAAGTATGGTTGTGTACACTAATTAAATTAGTAATTTTGTTTGACTATAATATATCCCATATAACTGGGGCTTAATTGGACATATTGGGATAACAATTATCCCAGGATGTCGAATATGATTCACTGCAGATATGTAAAAAAAAACTGAGGCTTAATTGAACAGCTTGGATGGACAGGCCATTTAATGAATCCCACATGCCTCGTCAACTCCTGTATGGAGTTCTGTCACAGGGTCAAAGGAACCCAGCGCAACCAAAGACATGGTTCAAAGACTGTATCAAGGACCACCTCTAGCACGCAGGCCTAGCCCAAAAGAACTGGAAACCTGCGCAAGTGACAGGGCTGGCTGGCGTACAACCACTCGGAAGGCAGTCAGCAGTTTCGAAGTCAATCGCCGAAGCCAATGTTAGAGACCGGAGGAAGGCTGCAACCCTAAATCCTCCCACAGTGTCTATGTGCCCCCCACTGCTCCCACGTGTGTGGCTCGTGCATCGGACTCGTGAGCCACACTCGATCCCACAAGACATGAGACTCCACAACCATGCTATCATCATCTATGATGGGCCACCAACTCATTTGAGATAAATTCAAGCTACTCTTGATTGAATGTTATAGTTCAATTTTATACTTCTACCTTTTTCTTATCATTGGTGCTTTATTATAACAAAAATATTCCTATGATCAGCAATCTATGCCGATAAATAAGCTTTATCTATGTTCACTGCTAACAATTATCCCTGGATGTCGAATATGATTCACTGCAGATTAAATGGGTTTCCTGCAAAGTCAGCATATTGCACATAAAAGAGTGGAAATGCCATGATATCAGACCAGTGCACACAAGTAGATTTATGTTATAGCTAATTCATAAATTGCTTAATGTAAGGAAAGCAAAATCCCACATCAGTTCAGTGTTTGAGCACTTTGAAAAATCAATTCCATAGGAAGTAATTAATATTATTTCTGTAAGGTGTTTCATGCATTGGTTTCTTTCAGTAGATTTGTCTACTCGTTCTACAAACTGTTGCAATGTAAGTCCTGTGTGCAATGTGGCCTCTTTTACATTGGGAAGAACAAACACAATAACCTCCAAAAAAGAGAATCAAAACTTCCGTCTACTTTCATCATCAGTTCCAACTCAACTTCTCTTTCACTGGCTTATGTTGCTTCAAAGACATTTTTTCTTTCAATCAAATAATCTCCTGCTATTATTTGCAATTAGCCAGTAACTGTATGACAGCTGATTACAAAGGTCCTCACTGGGGATTGGATCAATAGCAAATAATCAAAATTCTTTATTCTGTGGCAAAATACCTTTACTTGTGGTTTAGAGATGACAGTTCTCAATATGTGACAGCACATATCATGACATACTTTCCTTTCTATTTAACCATCTATGCTACAAGTTGAGCCCATTTGATTTTTGAACATCTTGGTGTTCAATCTGACAAAGATCCTCAAGGCATGATATTCTTGTGGAGTTGCATTTAAATTTCCGATTTATTTCATGAACCAAATTAAAATATTATTGTAGATACCTCCCAACTTATATTGCATCTAAAGGGCCTGTCCCACTTGGCGATTTTTTCGGCGACTGCCAGCATCATATCAGGGTCAGCAAAAGATTTTGAACATGTCAAAATCCAATGGAGACAAAAAAAATGTTCGGACAATTTTTCGGTGACCTGATGCCGGCAGTCGCCGAAAAAATTGCCAAGTGGGACAGGCCTTTATGGACTCTTCTTGGCCATTGGAAACAGGCATAATACCTCTGTTGCCCATCTGTTCAGCTAAGGTAAGATCCTACTAACCTCAGTCTCCTCTGTTATGTTATGGCAGGGTACTAATGTAATGAAGCTATGTACTTTGTACAGTTTAATCTGCCTTGTATTCTTTTTGTTCCCTCAACCATTTTTCCATGACGTAAAACCCAAACCTGCACAAAATACTCTCACCTGCTCCTATCAAGATCTTACATAGATTCACCAAAGCATCTAAATTTTTTATTATTTCCTCCTGTAAAATATTCCATTAGCTTTTTTATGATCTTATCCACTTGAGGTGATGCATCACTCCATCTAATAAACGTTGTTAAATTATTTCTCTATTGCTCCTATTTTCTCTTAGCAATATCACCATTTAATCACTGCCTGTTTGCTACTTAAGCACCTCACAGCTCATTTTATTTCTTCCTTTGTATGTGCAAACTGCACATTTTCATTATTCTTTTTTTTTCCTTCCCTTTGTTCATTTCTTGTTTCATTCCTATTCAGAGGCAAGGCTCTAAACAGGAATTCATTTTTTTTTCTGTTCCCAGTCAAGGAAATGAGCGTAAGTGGTGCCTCGGCCAAAGCAGAAAATGCTGCAAATCTTTGGCAAAGCAGGAAACATCTGTGGAGAAATAAACAATGTTAATGTTTCAGGCTGGATAAAAGCTCTGATGAAAATAATGTTCCCCTCACAGACCTGGCCTAAGATCCTTTTCTGTTTTATTTCCGTTTTTTAGTGTCTGTGATACTTTGCTTTTGGTTTTCTGCGCTGAATTGTTTCAGTTCATCATGACCAATATATCATGTTAAATATTTAATTATTCTTTGCCAAAACATTTTTTGAATCATAAAATAGTAAGATTAAAGGAGAACTTACCAGTTTGAAGTTTGATCTTTATTTTATGAGGAGTTACGATGAGCAATTACATGAAGAAGCCCGCCAGTGCGCATGCACGTCAATCTTCAAAGCAGCGATATGAAATCACAAATAACAGTAGTTGAAGTGACATGGTAAGATTAGAGAAAACTAGAACTACCAGATGACCTTTATGATACGAGGGTTGGGAGCGGAGGGCATATAATCGCTCATCGTAACTCCTCATAAAGTAAAGATCAAACTTCAAACTGGTAAGTTCTCGTTTAATCTTACTATTTTACTTCGGAGTCACGTGAGTGATTCTGTGATTTCATGCCGTGGAAAAGTCCACACAAACACAACTGCATCAATTGACCACAGATAAGGGAAACATTGATAATGCATACAGACATGACATGGATTTAAAACATGCCGATGCTATTTAATGAACAAATAATAATAATAGGAACCCCTCTCATCCAGGAGGAACTATAAAATAGAACCTAAAATAGAGTTGGCAAATCCCCCCGGTCTGGCTATGGGTTATTATAAAATGTTTGGAAAGCTCGTTCGTTAGACCATCCTGCAGTCGCTAGGATGTGGTCCAGCGGAACGTACATAACCCTTGCTGCTGATGTTGTAGCAGCCCTGGTGAAGTGAGATTAGAAAATATTAGTATCTACTCCTGCATAAGCCAAAACGCCGTTTTAACCACCTGGAGATCGTCTGAACTGATACCTTCTTATGAGGTTTTTCATAACTAACAAACATTGCTAGTATCAGAGCCTCTAAGGCTCTAGGTGACCTTGATGTATTGTTGTAAATGTGTGACCACACATAACCGAAGGTCCATGGGGTATGCCATGAGAACTAGTTTGAGACTTGACGCCCCTGGGCTGCTCTACTTAACTAAATCATAAACGTAAAATATTATATTATTTGCAGGTGTAACCATCCTGTCCAGTCGCAATTTATGTAGTGACTGGACCCGTTGGGCTGAGACCAGCACCCTAAGGATAACTATCTTATGAGAGCTGGGCCAAAGATAAGGATGTAGCTGGAGCCCCCTGGTGAAGTAGTGTTAACACAATGTCAATATCCCATACTTCCATGTGCTTGGGCCTGGAAGAACTTGTGTTAAAGATATCCTTTATAAACTTGATATCAGAGGGTGAGACCCGACAGAGTGGGTCCCGTTCGCTTCCGCAAATATGATGAGAAGGCACGTTGGGCTCAGGTAATGGCTTTATAACTTAATTTATTGTCAAGGACCCATTTGAAATGAACTCCAAGACGTGAGTAATCCGTACCGTATTATATGTAACATAGTATTTAAACAAAACACTTCCTATCTCCTGAAGAGGAAATGTACAGATTTTTTGGTGCTATCCCTGCACTCTGCAGTGAGCACATACATGGATTGGTCTGACAATCCGAGCTGCAGGAGCAGTCTTCTCAGAGTCTGCAAGTCAATGAATTGATTTTATCCTGCAGGGGCTGGTTTCCCGAGTCACAGGCTGAACCAGCAAAGTTTTATGTTTAGTATAACCATACAAGGTTCTATTATATTCCCAACATAAGCGGGAACCATGGCTGCATAGGCCAGTCAGACAGTACGAAAAACCCTTAAGCGGGATCTTGCTGAATTTATTGCAAGACCCATCTCATGAGCCAAAATGGAGAAAAATAATAAAAGAACATTCCTCCCCTGTGTAGCGAGAATGTATCTCTCACCACTGTGAACCACATATTTTTGCAAACGGTGAATGAGCCTGGATACAAACATATTGATATTCGGTGTTCCATCGTGCCATAATGTCATAAAATACTTTGTGATCCAACAACCATTCTGTGTTGTCATTGATTTTGGGTGATGATACACCAGCGCCAAATTAGGTTAGGTAAATATGACAGGATACTTTGACTGGATTGCACCCATGTGACCAACATATGCCACCACCACAGTGTATCAACTTGGAATTGAGCATGCAAATTATGCATATTCGCACAATAACCCTTTAACCCATAGAATGCACATAGTGTCTATAGGTAGTTGATACCAATAACTGGAGAATTGGTAACTCATGCAAATCCAATCTGCCTCCGTGACTAGAGATGGCATTCGTAATTTTCCATCTTTGAGCACTAGCATCAGTTTGTAATATAACTGAAGATTTAGTGACCAAAACCTACTGGAGCAATGTTGCATACTGTTCGTACACCATTGTGACTTTGGTAGCTTCAGCTGGTAATAGCATAGGTCTGTTAACAATGACCTACATGGCACCAGAGAGGTTACTACTTTGCACATTGTAAGTTCTGATAATGCAAAGGCCCAATTTGTAAAGCTGAAACACAGCTGCTATATTGCCAATTACACTTGATGAATAGAAGGCTGCTTCATAACAACAAGGTTGTTACAGGCTTCTATTGTTTCCAATCTCTTGCCCCAGGGCGGAGTCACTGACAAATTAATAATTAAAGGTAATTCCCAATAATCAATAACGCTAGTTGGTATCAACTTAAATTTAACTGGATGGATGAGGAACCTCAATTTCTCAATTATATTTTGCAGCTGAAACAGTTGATTTTAGCAAAATACAGCGTTTAGAATATCATCCAGTTAAGCCCGAACAAGTGTTTTTGAGCTTTTGGAAGTCCAAGCACCGGTTTAGTAATTTGGTAAATAACCTGGGAGCTGAAGTTAGCCCATTTTGCAACCCTTTAACTGTTATCATTGTCCCATCCAGATAAATTTCAAATGTCTCCGGTGATCCCTCATCGTGGTAGGTGTCATCAGTGCATTCTGCACCATTTTGGACAGTGCAATTTTTATTGTACCTTTTTTCCACCTTTCTGGTACATATTTTGGTAAATTAGTCCGCCGACTCTCACCCAGAGTCCCGCTGTTTTACCACTCTCTGGTTCCTTCCAAGTCTTTTCTGAGACTTTTCTGACACTTTGCACTACACACCACACAATCTTCTAAGTGTCTCTGAAAAAGTGACTCTGGGGAGAACTGGGTTGGGGACTGGACATTGTGCCTTCCCCCACAGTGGTAACCATTGTGGGGGGATGATTTTGTGTGTAGTGTTAAGTGTCTGTGTTAGTCTGTGTTAGTCTATGTCCAACATGGCGGTCGGAAGGGAGAGTGTACGCTGGCGCAGTTTGGCTGCCACTGCTCTCCCTTCATATTGTGTTTTCTGAATTTTGTTGTTGTCTTCTTTGGATCAAATTTCTGTTTTTAATTTATGTATTTGTGATGTCTTTATAACTTATTTTACTCTGATTATATGTTTATATGTTTCTTTGTTAAATTGTAAGGTGTCAAGATTTTAATATTGATAAATGTATTGTGATTTTATGTCCTGTAAGGTGTCCTTGGGTGTCCAGAAAGGCACCAGCAAATAAAATGTATTATTATTATTGTTATTATTATATTAAAATCGTGTTCCCAAAAGTCTATGTTGCACATGCGAGTTAAATCAAGGATGAACCGACATCCTGCATCGTTCACAATGAACAGGCCACGCCTGCCATAATTCCGTGCCTGCCTTGAACGACAACTCTGACCATAATACTGGGCCTGCCTTGAAAGACACCTCCAGCCATAATTCTGAGCCTGCCTCGAAAGACAACTCTGGCCCCAATTCCAAGCCATGCTTGGAACCCTTGTATATTGTGCAAAATAAACCAATCACATGTTATCATTTAGTTTATAAACGGATCTGAATCTCATGTTATCATTGTCATTTGTACAAAAAACAAGTGTAAATATTACCAACTTGTAAATGGTCCACATACCCCATGTTTCAGATGAACCAGACCCACCTAACTCCATGGTTACCGGTGGTCTTATGGTAAGCCCAAAGGCCCCTGATGTGGGTTCTATTCCTGTCCTTGATTGGAGAGTAGGACTGGTAGGGTGTGTGGATTCCATATTTCCTGAGACCGGCTTGGACCTTGGCCTGAAAGACCTCTGCCCAGCTTTCAAGCTGCCACCATCTTCAGTGAACTGCTTACTGCCGATGAGCCGTGGGGTGTGTCGTCGCCGAAACGATGAAGCTTTGTTCGTCGTTGGTACCTTGATTAGGCCGACAGCTTTTGCTTCCTCATCCAGGTATACCTGTTGGATAAGTCTTACCTGAAGAGAAGATTCGGCGGCTGGTTTCATTTCCTAGATTTCATGCCTCCAATGTCACCCCTGATAGCGCTGTTCACTGCCGGCACTTGTAGCGTGAGGGGAACTCAGGTCCCTTCCTGGTTTTCTGCCAACGGCTGGAACCAACACTTCCGGCAGTAACCCCTTCGTTTGCGAGTATTTCCTTGGAGCCATATGCATGTGCTCCAGTATGTTCCACGGACATACTTTCGGACTTGAAGTCAGTTACACACTGACCACTCGCACTCCCCTCCACAGAGGTGGAGATTCGTAGGCAGCTGTGCAAATAGGTGCTACCGCAGGCCCCAGTCAATCGCTGCGCCATGCGCTAGACGTAATGACGCGCATACGCACTGGCGGGCTTCTTCACAGAATCACTCACGTGACTCCGAAGTAAAATCATTGGCAGGTACAGAACAGAAACAATTCCTTTGGTCAACCAAGTCTGTAACAATAATTAAGCCTTAATTTATACTTATCCTATATAAACTCATCTTTATTCATCTCACATTCCCATCGACTACACTCCAAATTTTACCACTCATCTACACATGCAGAGCAGAAATCATAACATCATTTAACATATCTCAAAATCGGAGTCATAGAGTTGCGATTCATACTGACCATCAAACATGCATTACGTTAATTCTAAACCAATCCTTTTTTTTTTTTAAACTCTCCCAAATTTTCATCAACTCTCTCCAGATTGTACTGCTCACCCACACATTAGGGGTGACCTTCAGAGGCCAATTAACCTAGCGGCTCACATGTTTTGGGAAGTGGGAACAAACTGGAGCACCCACAGACAACCCAGATGGTCAGCGGGATGATTTCCCCAATCCCACCTCTCCCAACTCAACAAAACGCCCAATTAAATAATATATACAATATAACAGAGATGATTTTTTTTTTTAAAACATAGTGCTAGAGGAACTCAGTTGTCAGGCTGTGGATGAAAATGGACAGAAGACATTTTGGTTAGGGACCCTTTTTCAGACTGTTTAAGTAGAGTGGAAAAGGCTGCAAAAGAGAGGGAAAGATGGGGGAAAATTTGACAAATGTTAGGTGGATACAGGTGAGTAGGGGTGATTGGCAGAGGGTGGAGATAATAACAGTGGCTAGAGATAAAATGGAGACAAAATAGTGTCAGATATAAAACAAAGAGTACGAGTGATTGGTAATGTTAGAGGGAGGGCTGCTGCTAGAAGGGGACAGAGGACAAAGGAGAGAGAGGGGATAAAGGGGGATAGGTGACTGGGGAGTAGTGAGGGATGGGAAATGAGCAGAAGGAGGAGGAGAAAGGAAAAGGGTGACAGTGACGGTTGGAGAAAGGTGTCTGCACAGAATAAAAGGTTGGGGGGGGGGGGGGGGGTGAGATAGGAAGTTTCATTGAAATTGGAGAATTCAATGTTCATGCCATTAGCTGTAAGGCTAACCAAGTGAAATATGAGGTGCTGCTCTTCCAATTTGTGTTTGGCCTCATTTTGGCCCTGGAGGAGACTGAGGACAGGAAGGTTATTATGGAAATGGAGAGTGGGGTTAAAATGCCAACCAAATGGGAGTTCCTGCATGCCGTGGTGGGCAGAGGGTGAGTGTTTGGTGAAATGGTCGCCTGGTATATGCTTGGTCTCGTCTACTTTGAAGTATGCCTACTTTGAAGAACTGAAATGATACTTTCAACAGATTCATCAACTTTACTACCAGTGAGGTCACCTGAATGCGCAGATGTCTCTGGCAGAGTCTTAGAAAGATCCTAAAGCAAATCTGTTGAGAATGTTGTCACTTTGCCACTAGTTCCAAATCCAGCACTCAAACAGTCTCGTTGAAGTAGGCAGAAAATGTCTGCTACCGCCTGAGTACCATCAAATGCTGGTGTTAAGGAAATCCAGCCCATGTGGAGGTCATGTCCCCTTGCAATGTGAGCCTCCTTGATGACCTCTTCTTTTCTCTACAGTTATAGTAATTTAGGAAGGAACCAGCCGCCATCCTGGGATTGTGTAGGAAGGAACCGCAGATGTCGGTTTACACTGACGATAGACACAAAATGCTGGAGTAACTCAGCGGGACAAGCAGGATCTCCAGATTGAATGAATGGGTGACGTTTCAGGTCGAGACCCTTCTTCAGAACTCCTCAGTCTGAAGAATTCCTCAGTCTGAAGAAGGGTCTCAACACAAAATGTCACCCATTCATTCTATCCAGAAATGCTGCCTGTCCCGCTGAGTTACTCCAGCATTTTGTGTCTACCATCCTGGGATTCTTGCCTTTGTTCCTTGCATTGCACCATACACAGCAACAATACTGGTGATAGGACTATGGGAACCTATACATCGTCATGAAAAATTATGGGACATTCAGAAAAGGGAGCAGGACAAGGAGCTCTGAAAATTTATGTCAATTTACATCAAATCATTCTTCAAGGTTTCACAAACAAATGTCCAGCACAAGTCCTGTGAAGAATGTAGCTATAATACAACCTTTTGCCATATTTTCAACTATGATGTCAGTCTCCATACAATATAATCACTTGGTTTCAATTGCTGAGCCTTAGAATGTTGAATAAACACATGCAAATGGAACTAAAAATCCCACCCTGTTGACGCTGGACTTTGTAAGTGACTGGCATTTTGAAATTGCCATGCCTCCAACTTGAAGGAGTTTTCCTAAATACTCCCTTTATTAAATTTGGATGTTGGTGAGTTAGCATTGAAATTCTAATGGCTCATCCATCATGCCATTACCAAGCCCACCTCTCAAAATAATTTAAATCCTACTAGTATTGATATGCTGGCAAATAATCTCTTTGCAAGTTAGTTTGGACAGCATGTTAATAGCCAGCATTCAGATTATCTGTCACATTTCAATTATATTCTAAATTATGTTCATTTACTGCAACCAGGTGTTATGTTTTATTGAGGACAGCAATACATTTCAAATATATGTGAACTTGCAGGATAAAGTCAGATCTAATATAATGATTCACACTTCACTCTGATTGCTGCTCTGTTTCAATTTTTTCAAAACACCGTGTGACAAAAGGAAAATTTTAGCTACAGATAATGGGCCAGAGGGTAAATCCCTGACTGACATGAAACAAGCGCTTCATGTATATCAATGAACAAAACAAAATTTGTTTAATTTGGAGTATTTAATTATAGGCTTCCTATTGCAATCATTTTGGGTAATTGATGCAGCCCAGTCTTTGAAATTCTATTTTTTTTCCTTAAATAAAATGTGGTAATGAAAAATAAATTGAAAAAGCAAATTGAGTGAACTGTGCAAGTCAATGTAGAAAATCTTATTTAAAGTGTGAAGCTTTCATTTTCAGAGTAACAATAGATCCTAAAATGTGATTCCCAAATCAATGGTTAAAACACAATTTATCATATTTGGGAATTCATTTGTTAACAGAAACATTTGAGACTCCTCAAATTCCATCTCGTTGCACGTATTATTATATATATATATTTCCATTGAGGTTAACTCATGGATACATTGGTTGCACTTTGATTTATTATTCTAAATATAGATATTAATTTAAAAAACTGAAATTCTACTTGGTTAACAGCTTAACGTATAACGGCGTTACGTTCCTTTTCTGATGGTGCTCATCAACTTAAAACATACAATTTGTCTCTTTCAGTTGCTACTCTAGGACCTGTTGAGAATTTTCAGTATTTTCAGTTTCATTTTGCATAGTTCACCAGTTCAATTTGACATGACTTTTCAATATTATTCTCGCATAAATTTGATTAGCATGGTTTTCTTCTCTGGGAACTTAGATAAGTGAAAGAATGCTTCATGTTGTAATGTTGTCAAGTTGCAATAGGTGAAATTGTTGAATTCAGTGTGAAAGTACTCATTTAAAATAATAGAAAATAATGATTTTTAATATATTGTAACAGCAGCAACATTCAGGAAATTAATGTTGTGATAAGATGGATTATTTTGAAGTAAATGTTGGTATCATGTAGAACAAGATTAAAAAAAAGTCCATTATGCGTTCAAAAGAAGATTCCAAACAATAAAATCTAATTGTTGGTTTTTACATTATTTATTTTCAAATAAATCATATCAACCAAATTGCTATATAATGAATATAGTTATACGAAGAAATAGTGTGAAGGAAAGGGAGGCTAAAATACAAATTTAAGATAAGTAATGAGATGTAAAAAAATTAATTACAAAAATAAATTATTAAATGGCAGAAGTAATAACAGCATAAGACAAAAACAGACAGGATAAGAAATAAATATATAAAACCTAAAAGTAAGTTTACTTGACAAAGATATTTGTATCTTTACCAGTCACATGCGAGGTCCCGGAAGACTGGAGATATCCAATGTTGTTCCTTTATTTAAGAAGTGAAGAAAATCCAGGAAATTATAGAACGGTGAGCCTCACAAAGGTGGTAGGGAAGATTTTCACAAAGGTGGTAGGGAAGATTTTGGAGAGGATTCTTTGGGGTAGGATTTACTCGCATTGCAAGAGAATGGTCTAATAATAGTAAGATTAAACGAGAACTTACCAATTTGAAGTTTGATCTTTATTTCATGAGGAGTTACGTTGGTGATTACGTGAAGAAGACCCGTCAGGGCACCTGCGCGTCAATCTTCAAAGCAGCGGTATGAAATCACAAACAACAAGAAGAACGAAATCACAAACAACAAGACCTAATAAAACAAGTCAATTAAGAACTTCCATCTGACCTTTATGAAAGAGGGTTGGGCCGTGGTGGGCACGTAATCACCAACGTAACTCCTCATAAAATAAAGATCAAACTTCAAACTGGTAAGTTCTCATTTAATCTTACTATTTTACTTCGGAGTCACGTGAGTGACTATGTGAAGATTTTAAAGCTTTGTGATTTCATGCCGCAGATACAAATCCCGGTTTCTCACTGCATTGATTGACTCAGAACGAGAAATAATCAATAATGCATTAATAATGACATTTGCATGACAAATGCAGTAATTCATTTATTTGAATAAAATAATTAACAGTATCCCCTTTAACCCAGGGAAACTTAAGCAAAACTTAATATGACACTGACATCAGGAGGAGAATGTGGAGTGCAGGGGAGAGATAAGACTTTGCCTTCCATCACAGCGAGGAGGAGATTCGCTGTGATGGATGTTTGTGTAAATTGTGTTGTGTCTTGGTTCTTCTACTTGTTTGCATGACTGCGGAAACCAAATTTCGTTTGAACCTCAATGAGGTTCAAATGACAACAAATAAATTGTATCATTGTATCATCAATTGTATCATATAGTATCTGCAAACAGCCCAGTATTGGCAATAGGCCGATGGTAAAAGTGTTGAAACACCAACTTATTAGATCACCCGGCGGCTGCGAAAATATGGTCGACGGGACGTCCTTCGCCCTAGCCGCCAATGTTGCTGCTAAATCGAATGGGATGTAAAAACATCAATGTTCACACCTGCAGCAACCAAAACTTGTTTTAACCATCTTAAATTAGCCTGAACTAACATTATATTGTATGTTTTTTCGTGAATGATAAACAATCTTGTTTTCATATTTCATAAGACCTTTGTAGCCTCAATGTATTGCAACAAATATGTCTTAACACATAGACATGGATCCATGTCTAATAAAACACTCTTGAATCCTGTCACACCTGACCCTACTTCATTTGATGTAAAAATGTAAAACATAACATAATCCTGAGGTACTTCCATCCTGTGTATCTGTAACTTTTGTAATGTCTGCACTCTCTGTGCTTGTTACAAGTGTCATAAGCATGACTACCTTCATGCTGAACGGCCAAATCAGAATCGTACCAAGAGTCCATTGATGAAGTAGCTTAAAACAACTCTATATTCCAGATTTCCATACCTAGGTTTAGAAGGTCTGGAATTAAAATTCCTTTCATTAATCTGGAAATGAAAGAACGAGACTCAACAGGATGTCTTTCCGACCTCATCAATAAAAAACGAGGACTATGTACTTCTGGCTGAATAAATCGCACTGTAACTCAACCACTCAAATAGAGTGTTGAGAAAATCCAAGACATTTGAGACATGTGCCGTACAACATTCCATATTATTTTGTACACAGAATTTTTTTTCCCCATTCTTTACATAATGGGAAAGCAGCATTTACAGAGTCACAACCTCAGATTCGCAAATGTTCTGCTTTTGAGTGCTCTTCCGCCAGACTGCTGTAAGCATGTCCACAGTATGCCCAGACAATCCTTTTTTTAAAAAACCTGTAAATTAACAGATCCATACAGGCATATAACGGAAGTAACTCTCCAATTATTGGATACATCATTCTTCTTTTTGGAACCTTATCAGAAACTGTGTCATTAATTTCAATATCAAAGGGAACCATGGCTGCGTAGACCAGTCCGGTACCACCAGTACCCCAGAGGCAGCATCCTGCTTCATTTTAAGCAGACAGCGGATTATGAGACAGAATGATGGAAAATGCATATAAAAACATACCACCCTAATGTAGCGAGAAAACATCAATCGCTACTGTCTCCCGATGTAGTTCCCATAACACATATCTCTGTAACTGGTGATTGAGTCTGGATGGAAACAAGTCATATCTGGCTTCCCAAATCTGACTACTATATCATTATAATCTTAAGATTCAACATCCATTCTTTGTTATCATGGAAATTCCCGTAACCTGGTGTCTGCTACTATATTGAATCTACCTAGTAGATAAATAGCTGAAACCAAATATTTGTCAACACACCAAGTCCAGATTTGATTAGCCACTTTGCCACATGACACCAACTTAATTCCCCCCATACAATTAATACATGCCATTGCTGTAATGTTGTTAATTTGAAGCTGAACATGCAGATTAGTTGTATTAACAACAAGCTTGGAGCTCATAAGCCTTCCAATAGCTGTAAAACGTCAATTCTCCATGTCTGCAAAATAATGCCTGTTCCATATTCCATCTGTCCACAGATGAATACCTTTTCAGTGGCACCAATCCTAGTGCACTGACATCAGTCTGTAAGACCATGGAAGGCTGTTCAATCAGTATCTTGCTTGAACTACTGGAGACATGTTAAATCCACCACTGCAAATCAGAAACAGCATTTGTTGTTTAACTGCATGGCCTATCAAAAATGGCCACCATGCATCTTAGTGCCTTTCTTTTTGCAGTCTGTAGCTGCTGGTACTACTATGGCCCATCTGTATTGCTGGAAATAACACTAATTTCCCAAGCAAGCAGGCCACCTGTCTTAATTGATGATTGTTGCATTTTCAACAGCTTAATGCAACCATCAATCAGCTCTACCCTTACCCTGGATAAATTATTACCCTGTCAATTGAACCAATTCTGAAATTTAAAATAATCAATTGTTGTAAGTGGCATTAACCTTAATTTCCATCTGGATGAATTAAACCCAAACTTTCAAAAGTGGATTGAACAATTGAGAGAGATAACTCACTAATTATCTTGTTCGTCCTAATTAGGACATCATCCAGTTAAGCCATCAACATCTGTCCTTGGACTCTAATTAGCCCCAAAATTGGTTTTACCAATTTAGTGAAATTCTAGGAACTGAAGTTAACCCATTAGACAGAACTTTGAATTGCCATAATTGTTCATTCAGATAAAGTTCAAATAGTGTTATCTTACAGACACTAAGTAATATACATATTTCAGATCTATAAGTGCCATATAACATCTTTTGAAATAAGTTGTTTGGCAGTCACAAAGTCTCCATTTTAAAGTGTCTATACTTCACAAAATTTTAAAGACTCGTCAGATCTAAAATACTCTTCACCTTTTTAGGTCGAGAAATTTTAAACACAATTTGGTAGTTTTGATAAACTGACCTTTCAATTACTTGTTTATAGACAAGTTTTCAATTGAGCTTGAACCTCCATCACTTCTTTTTGTGAAATTGGAGTGTTATGCTTGGAACATGCTGGATGGCAAATCACTATTTGGATCGAAATAATTCGAAACCTTTGAATAATACTCAGAATAATAAATCTGAAGTAATTTGCTTCCAATATTTGGCTGTTTTTGCCTTAATATGTTCCCATGAGAACCAGGTCCACCTACCTACTTTGTCACCTGAGTGACCTGTGGTCCCTGGCTCCTGGCAGGAAAATTCCATGCTTTTTTGTTTTCCTGCTGCAGGACACCCTGCTTCAATGGTCGATTTGTTCCTGGTGTAGGCCCAGGATTTTGTATGATGTCTGAAAGGATACCTCCTCTTTGCAAACTTGACGACCATTGATGTTTTGATCGACCTTGCTGTTTTTGCCTCATCATCCAACTCTTTCCCACGTTTCGTGAGGTTTTTCCTCTGAAGAGTAAGTTGAATGACTGCACATTGCTGGGCTTTACAGAGTTCCTGCAACTTGGGATAGATGGTGGACCGAATGGCATACTTCCTGAAACAATTCATCTCGAAGTGGGCACTACATAGCAACCCTAGTGCCACTTGATGCATCTCCATCCCTGGCCTCCATCCATTGTTTTTGCAAAATTGCAGTTGTTCATCAACCCAGCAGCTTCAATATTCTCTGCAGTGTACTTTTCTTAGGCTCACATGCCCTCGCCCATCTGACCCCTTATATCTTGGTTCACTGCTAGTACTTTCAGCAATACGCAGTTCCTTGGGGTCTCGTGATTTTTTGGCATTTTCATCCATCGTAAGCTACTAGAGTTGATGGAAGACACAATAGTTGATCGCAGAGGCCACTTCTTTTCCCAGTGGCTCTCCTGACTCTGACGGGGCAGCGAATCGTACTGCCAGGAAAAAAACATCTGGCAGCTGCCGTCTTCGCTTGTATCGGCCTCACCATCAGATCAGCGTCAGAACTCTCACAGAGCAGCGAATCATACTACCAGAAATAGAACATCTGGCAGCTGCCGTCTTCACTTGTATCGGAAACTCTGCTGACCCTGTGCACACGCCTCATCAACGAGGGTGCTCTTAAACAGCCCTTTGCTAGGTGCTGCTGACCTGGCTTCTGGAGCCTGGCTTTGGCTACACTCTTCCCTGAGTGTGCTTTTCTCCAGTAACCTGTGTAACAGGCTTTTCATCTGAGAAATCTGCTAAAAAGCGGTATCCAGCCCTGGAGTCGCATCCTCCTGATCGGACTCCTCCTCTGTGGGCGTCATGGACTTGACTTTAGCCTTGCGCCCCACTGGCGCTGACTGAGTTCTTTTCAACCCCAAGTCCACAGTCGCTACGCTCCCAGCCGGCGACTCTACAGGGGTCTGATGCAGCTGTTCGCCGACCGCAATCTTGCGACTTTCCACCAGCTTTGCCGCTCGCCTCTTCCCCTTGTCCATTTTTTCCATGGCACCTGTGGAAAAAATCCCCACAAACCTACAGCAAACGGACCCGGAAACGATTGAAAACGTTTTTACTTACCTTGTAGTTGACAACTACATTTCCACTAGAGGAGCGCTGCTCCTCACGTCCGTTCATGCCAATGCGTCTGACGTAATGACGCGCAGGCGCCCTGACGGGTTTTCTTCACGTAGTCACTCACGTGACTCCGAAGTAAAATGAACAGTCGGCATTGGTTTTGTCTGTAGCAGGTAATATCTTATGAACATATTTGAGGTTTTTTGAGGAGGTGATAAAAGTGATCGATGAGGGTGGTGGATATTGTCTGCAAGGTAAGGCATTTGATAAAATCCCACCTTGTAGACTGATCCAGAAGATTAACGATCCATGGAGTCCACAGTGATTTAGTTGTTTGGATGCATAATCAGCATTCTCGTAGAAGCCTGTGGGTTTGGGTGGAAGGGTATTATTTTGATTGTGGTTCTGTGACCAGTGGAGTTCCACAGAGATCTGTGCTTGGACCTCAGTTGTTCATGATATGTATAAACAACTTGGATGTCAATATAGATACATTGAGGTTATTACTTCTGCAGGATAGTTTTCTAAATCAACATGTAGAGGAACTAACGAGAGAGCAGGCTATTCTAGACTGGGTATTCAGTAATGAGGAAGGGTTAGTTAGCAGTCTTGTTGTGCGTGGCCCCTTGGGCAAGAGTGACCATAATATGGTTGAGTTCTTCATTAGGATGGAGAGTGACATAATTAATTCAGAAACAAGGGTTCTGAACTTAAAGAAAGGTAACTTTGAGGGTATGGGACATGAATTGGCCAAGATAGACTGGCAATTGATTCTTAAAGGGTTGGTGGTGGATATGCAATGGAAGGCATTTAAAGGCTGCATGGATGAACTACAACAATTGTTCATCCCAGTTTGGCAAAAGAATAAATCAGGGAAGGTAGTGCACCCGTGGATAACAAGGGAAATCAGGGATAGTATCAAAACGAAAGATGAAGCACACAAATTAGCCAGAAAAAGCAGCCTACCAGAGGACTGGG
>JAXLNO010004801.1:135056-269195 GCA_038087875.1 Malacoraja senta
GAAAGCAACCTGGCAGGGAACATAAAAACTGACTGCAAAAGATTTTATAGATTTGTGAAGAGAAAAAGTTTAGTTAAAACAAATATAGGTCCCTTGCAGTCAGAAACAGGTGAATTGATCATGGGGAACAAGGAAATGGCAGACCAATTGAATAACTACTTAGGTTCTGTCTTCACTAAGGAAGACTTAATTAATCTGCCGGAAATAGCAGGTGACCGGGGGTCAAATGAGATGGAGGAACTGAGTGAAATCCAGGTTAGCCGGGAAGTGGTGTTCGGTAAATTGAATGGATTAAAGGCCGATAAATCCGCGGGGCCAGATAGGCTGCATCCCAGAGTATTAAGGAAGTAGCCCCAGAAATAGTGGATGCATTAGTGATAATTTTTCAAAACTCTTTATATTCTGGAGTAGTTCCTGAGGATTGGAGGGTAGCTAATGTAACCCCACTTTTTAAAAAGGGAGGGAGAGATAAAACGGGGAATTACAGACCAGTTAGTCTAACATCGGTAGTGCGGAAACTGCTAGAGTCAGTTATCAAAGATTGGATGGCAGGACATTTGGAAAATGTTGAAATCATTGGACAAAGTCAGCATGGATTTATGAAAGGTAAATCATTTCTGACGAATCTTATAGAATTTTTCAAGGATGTAACTAGTAGAGTGGATAAGGGAGAACCAGTGGATGTGTTATATCTGGACTTTCAGAAGGCTTTCGACAAGGTCCCACATAAGAGATTAATATACAAACTTATAGCACATGGTATTGGGGGTTCAGTATTGATGTGAATAGAGAACTGGCTGGCAGACAGGAAGCAAAGAGTAGGAGTAAACAGATCCTTTTCAGAATGGCAGGCAGTGACTAGTGGGGTACCACAAGGCTCAGTGCTGGGACCCCAGCTATTTAAAATATATATTAATGATTTGGACGAGGGAATTGAATGCAACATCTCCAAGTTTTCGGATGAGACGAAGCTGGGGGGCAGTGTTAGCTGTGAGGAGGGTGCTAGGAGGCTGCAAGATGACTTGGATAGGCTGGGTGAGTGGGCAAATGCATGGCAGATGCAGTATAAAGTGGATTAATGTGAGGTTATCCACTTTGGTGGCAAAAACAGGAAAGTAGACTATTATCTGAATGGTGGCCGATTAGGAAAAGGGGAGATGCAACGAGACCTGGGTGTCATGGTTCACCAGTCATTGAAAGTAGGCATGCAGGTGCAGCAGGCAGTGAAGAAAGCGAATGGTATGTTAGCATTCACAGCAAAAGGATTTGAGTATAGGGGCAGGGAGTTTCTACTGCAGTTGTACAGGGTCTTGGTGAGACCACACCTGGAGTATTGCGTACAGTTTTGGTCTCCTAATCTGAGGAAGGACATTCTTGCCATTGCCAAATACAGAGAAGGTTCACCAGACTGATTCCTGGGATGTCAGGACTTTCATATGAAGAAAGACTGGATAGACTCGGCTTGTACCCGCTAGAATTTAAAAGATTGAGGGGGATCTTATAGAAACGTATAAAATTCTTAAGGGGTTGGACAGGCTAGATGCAGGAAGAATGTTCCCGATGTTGGGGAAGTCCAGAACAAGGGGTCACAGTTTAATGATAAAGGGGAAATCTTTTAGGACTGAGATAAAAAAAACATTTTTTACACAGAGAGTGGTGAATCTCTGGAATTCTCTGCCACAGAATGTAGTTGAGGCCTGTTCCTATATTTAAGAGGGAGTTAGATGTGGCCCTTTTGGCTAAAGGGATCAGGGGGTATGGAGAGAAAGCAGGTACAAGATACTGAGTTGGATGATCAGCCATGATCATATTGAATGGCGGTGCAGGCTCGAAGGGCCGAATGGCCTACTCCTGCACCTATTTTCTATGTTTCTATGTTTCTATGATCGGGTAGAACATAGAACACTACAGCATAAAAATTGGCCCTTAGCCCACAATGTCTCTGCTGAACATGATGCCAAAATAAAATAATCTCATCTGCCTGCACATGATCCATTCCTTCAATTCTCTGAATATCCATGTGCCTATTTAAAGTCTCTTACACATTCATATTTGTCTCCACCACCCCTGGCAGCACGTTCCATATCCCCACCACCCTCAGTGTAAAATAAGTTTGCACCACACATATCCTTTAAATTACGCCACTCTCACAAAACCTCTCATCTTTGATGTTCCCACCTTAAAAAAAAGGTTATGACTGTCTACCTATCTGTGTTCTCATACATTTATATACTTCGATCAGGTACGCCCCAGGGCATCCAGTACTCCAGAGAAAACAATCCAATTCTGTCCAATCTCTCCTTGTAGCTAATACCCTCTAATCCAGGCAACATTCTGGTAAACCTCTTCTGCATCTTTTCCACATCCTTCCTGCAATGGGACAACAAGGCACACAGTTGCAATACTCCAAATATGGAGTATTGCATACTCCAAATATGGAGTATACAATACTCCAAATATGGCTTCACCAAAGGCGGGTTGATATATTTCATGACTTTCTGACTCCACATGCAGAGGCAAAGACTGAGGCTTCAGGATAGTCCAGAGACTGCCTGCACCGCCTCTTCAAACCTCAAAGCTGAGCTGCCAGGATAAACCTGAGACTGCCAACACCTTTTTATGAGGCAATGGTGAACTGTAGGGAGAAACCTGAGATTACCACGCCTCCCCCTTCAAGACCAGGACCAATTTGTCGGGACAAGCCCAAGATCGCTACCACCACTGCACATGCGCCCTGATGGCAAGGGACAGCACCCCCAGAAGTCCTGGACTTTCTTCCCACTGTAAATAAAATATATATGGGAGACGTGAGTTCACCCTTCTGCAAGTGTCGATGCAGTCACTGCCATACTCGGCGTCATTTCCCGCCGTACATTTAGCACAAGGAGAGGATAAATTCCTGAAACCATGGATCCATGAAGGCAACTTAAAAAAGGTATTTATGTGAATTGTATATGATTTGTTGGTTTGTCTGTAGTATAGGGTGAATTGTCTACTGTAATTTGTGCCGTGTGTAGGTGAGGGCAAGAGAATCAGGAGTGGCGAATTGATGGACACAAAACAGAGAAACAGAGAAAACTGATGATGAAATAAGTGGAGAACACTTTGTAACAGGAGCCAGCTGGTGCAAGGATCTTCACATAGATCCCCACCTGAGGGGGGAATCTCTGCAACATAAGTTGATGCCAAGGCACAATCAGCAAAACAGATGGGAGTAACTGGTCACACTTCTTGGCAACCATTCGTCCATGTGTATGCTTGGAAACTCTTTTGGTAGTTTCACTGACATTTCCTCACAGGCTCTGCACTCTTAAGCTAATCACAATGAATAGGAATTAACATGAGGACAGACGGATTACATTTCAGCTATCTAAACATGTTGTTAGTTCTTTTCATTTAATTTTAAATAGGCTACCAGAGCTCCAACTATTTAACATGCAGACTTTCTAATCTTATTTTCCTGCCAATTTAAAAGGAAGGAAAATATGACCTTCATTTCCTCAGTCCTTTCTTCACAAATCTAAATACAACTAGTCAAATACATCTATATAATAGAAAGATTAAACGAGAACTTACCGTTTGAAGTTTGATATTTATTTTATGAGAAGTGGAAGTGAGGGAATACTTGAAGAGCCTGCCAGCCTGCATGCGCGTCAATCTTCAGAGCAGCTGTATGAAACCACAGACTAGTTGCTGAGCTTAAGGTATAGAAAGATTAACGACCTTAGAATTACCGAATGATCTTTATGAGAAGTAGAGTTGGGAGTGGAGGGCACTTATTCCCTCACTTCAACTTCCCATAAAATAAAGATCAAACTTCAAATGGTAAGTTCTCGTTTAATCTTTCTATTTTATATCGAAGTCACGTGAGTGACTACATGAAGACTTCAAAGCTCTGTGGTTTTCTTGCAGTGAACCAGTCTCTATGTAGACACACTGCCCCAATCGACCAAACATGGTTGAGAGAAACATACTTCATTGAAACATGATGTTAATTCGCAAACATGTCCATGCTTTAATGGAAACAGTCCCTTTACATCAGGGATAACCACTTGATTCAATCAACACAATTTAAAATTCTATTAGCAAATAAACCAGGCCTGTTAATTGGTTTATTGTAAAAGTTCGCTCATCGGCCCGTCCTGCTGTCGCAAGAATGTGATCCAACGGAACTTCCATATTACTCGCTGCCGAAGTAGCTGCAGCCCTGGTAGAGTGAGATTTGAAAATATCAGTATCGACTCCCGCATCTGCTAATAAGCATCTTAACCACCTAGAAATGGTTTGCACCGTTACCCTTCTGTGTGGCTTTTTATAACTTATGAAGACAGCCTGTTCGCTGCCTCGAAGGTTTTTTGTAACCTCAATGTATTTTTTAACAAAGGTAACCACACACAATCTGCGATCTGGTTGATACGCCAAAAGCTCCAACTTATAGCCCAATGCACCTGACCTACTCTGCTTAATTAATTAATCTATATAAAAGGTTACTTTATTATCAGATATAACCGCATTATCCAGCCTCACTTTCTGTAAAGACTGAACACTTTGTGCTGAGAAAAGCGCAACGAGCATGACCAATTTTTGAGTGAGCTCGGGCAAAAATAATTATGCGGCCGGTGCCAAATTGCGAAGCAGCCTTAACACTATTTCAACGTTCCATACCTTCCGATATCTAGGCCTTGGAGGGTTTCTGTTAAAAACATTCTTTATGAATTTAGCTACCAATGGGTGAGAACCCACAGATTGATGTCCAGACACCAGCACTAAACATGACGACAAGGCACTACGAGCAGTGTTAATAGCACTGCAGCTTAACTCTTTCTCAAAATATAAAGTTGAAAGAAATTCCAACACATCGGCTATATCTGCCGTAAAGAAATTTATATGTGCCTTTTCACAAAAGTTCTCCCATTGATTGATATATGAGAAGTTCTGCTTCTTTGTGCCATCACGCCAAGCTGCAGTTATTACCTCCACCGCCCGGTCAGATAATCTTAGCCCCACGAAAGGCCTTCTTAAATTCTGCAAATTAACAAGACAATTAGATCATGTAAAGGATGAGGCTGCCGAGAGACAGGCTGCATTAGCATATGTTTATGCCTGTGAACAACCATGGGTGGTTCCTTTAATAATCCTTTCAATAATGGGAACCATGGTTGTGTAGGCCAATTAGGAGCTACTAAAATACCTGATCTGTTGTCTTGCATTATCTTTTGCAAGCATCTTCCAATGAGGCAGAATGGAGGGAAAGCATAGAATAACACCTCCCCTCACCGCCCCTCCCCGCCCCTCCCCGCCCCTCCCCGCCCCTCCCCTCCCCTCCCCTCCCCACCCCTCCCCTCCCCTCCCCTCCCCTCCCCTCCCCTCCCCTCCCCTCCCCTCCCCTCCCCTCCCCTCCCCTCCCCTCCCCTCCCCTCCCCCCAGTCTATAGAGAATGCATCTATAGCTTCTGCCCCTGGGTCTGGTTGCCAGGCTAAATATCGTGGTAATTGATGATTAAGCCTGGAGGCGAACAAATCAATGTCTGGTGTTCCGTAACGAGCTATAATGTCATTGAATACTACCTGATTCAACATCCTCTCAGTTTGATCATTGAAGCTTCGGGATCTAGCATCTGCTACCCTATTAAATCTGCCCGGCAAATGAGCAGCTGAAATCCAAATGCTCCTATCTATGCACCAATCCCAAATAAATTTAGCCAAAGCATCACAGGATAATGATTTACCTCCACCCATGTGCTTTACATATGCCACTGCCGTTGAGTTATCCAGTTGAAGTCTAATATGCACATCATGTAGCTTCCCACAGTATGCTTTCAAGGCATGAAATGCTGCCAGCATTTCCAAATAATTGATACCATATTTTTGACTAAGGTGTAACTCCTCCTTGTTCCATCTACCACCACAACTAGAGACGGTGTTAGTTGCACCTCATCCTAGTTCACTAGCATCACTCTACAGTGTTGTTGTAGGTTTACTAGGCAGAAAGCCGCCTGAACTATGATGAATATTGGCAATCCACCATTGTAATTCAGCTTTAGATTCTGACAACAACTGCAGAGTTCTGTCGAAATGACCTTTGTGGAGTCTAAGTGCCTGATCCTTTGCACGCTCCAGATTCCGATAATGCATAGGCCCGTAACATGCAGCTGGGAAGGCAGCTACTATCTTGCCAATTACCCTAGCAACCTGGCGGATAGATGGTTTCTCATTAATCAATAGATTAGAACAAGACTACCAAATTTAGTTTTTTCCCCATGGGCAGGGTCACAGATATCTCCACTGAATTGATAATAAACTCTTAATAAGAAATAGATCTGGTTGGTATCAGCCTGGATTTCGCTGGATGGATGAGAAATCCCAATTTCTAAAAGAGGAGTTTGGCAGCTGAAACAGCTAACTTTGCGAAATGCATCGTTCTCCCGATTATCAAAATGTCATCTATATAGCGCACAATAATATGCCCTTCAGCTCTAAGCAGGGCAAGCACTGGTTTAAGCAGTTTGGTGAATAGCCGAGGGGCTGAGCTTAAACCATTAGGTAACACCTTCTTCTTCTTCTTTCGTGTGGCGTGCACAGCCTAAAGTTGTTGGTCAACTTGTTCTGTTTGATCTTCCATTTGTGCATGTCGAGTTGATTGCGTTAATCGAAACAGGGCGGACCACGTGAAGGGTGCAATCTTCCACCCCAGGTAACACCTTAAATTGCCACAACTGCCCCAGCCAGCTAAACTTCAGATATTTCCTGTGATTCCTATGAATAGAAACCAAATAATATGCATCCTTAAGATCGATGGATGCCAAAAAAGCAACGCTCAGTAATTAGCTGCTTAGTGGTGTGGAAATTTTCCATTTTAAAATGTTTATACTGCACATTTGAGTTGAAGTTTGCCAAATCAAGGATGATATGGCATCCACCATTTTTCTTCTCACTTGAGAATATGTTAGAGATATATTGATCCTTCTCCTGGACTGACCGCTCAATTACTCCTTTTTTATGCAATGCCTCTATTTCTGCTTGCATATCCAAAGTTTCCTTTTTGGAACGAATATACGCCCAACTCGGCATATCTTGTCTAGGTGGAAATGAGTTAACCAAGAACTCAATTTTGTAACCCATTATGCTATGCAGTATAAACGGGTCAGAGATTATCTGTCGCCATTCGTGCAAAAATAGACTTAACTTGCCACCGACTTGTAATTCCTCCGCACACCCCTTGTGACTGATGGATGCACATCCACCTACCTCAAAGGTCATAGGCGGTTTAACACCAGAGCCAGCAGACCCTAATTTCTGTTCGGCCTCCTTCCCTTCGCTCTGAAAGCTTGAGCCGCTGGGAACTGAGGCTGCTGCATCTTCCAAGACGGACGAGATGGGCCTTGGCCTATAAAAGACCTGTGACTGGGTCGAAATTGAGCAGATCTGAAATTCCCACCAGCCTCAGAGAACCGAATCCTGCTGGTTGTGACATAGGGGTGATATCGCCGGAATAGAGGAGTCTTACCTATATAGGATGCCTTGACCATGCCAGCAGTCTTTAATTCCTGCTGCAAGTCCTTGACTTGCTTACCCAAATCTTCTCCGAAGAGGAATTTAGCAGGCTGAACATTGCTGGACCTGCATAAATGTGCAAATTTAGGGTATAATTCCTGCTTAATGCCCTCTTTATGGAAGCAGTTAATCTCGAAATGAGCATTACACAACAGTGCCATCGCATCCTGCTGTGCGTCCGACAGCTGAACCTCATCCACTGACCTAGCAAAGACCGTAATACCTGCTGACAATAGCCTCAGGATCCGCTGTAATTTCATCTCTCTGGACCTTGTTCTGCTCCCGATGTTTTCCCAAATGGTAGCATTGACTATGGGAACATCCAAGGTTTTCCAATTTCCTGGACTGGGATATCTCCCAGTCGTTTACAGCATAACATCTTCCTTCAGCTGGTGTGATGTTAGATAGCTGATGCTGCTGGCCAACTCCTCTTGTAGTGGCTTGCCCGTCCCCGAGGGAACAGCAAATTTAGAGGCAAGAGCAGGCAGCTCTTCCTTATGCGACTCCCGCATATCATGCATTAAAGCATGGGTTTCAGGCACATCCTCATATTCGGAGTCAGCTCCATACTGATCTCCGACACTCCCCTCATCCGAGTGGGAGGAATATTGCAACCCTGAACCAGGTGTTGCCACAGGCATAAGGCTTGAACTGCCTGTGCATGCCTCCGTAACACGGATCCTATTTTGTGCCACCATCTGTTCCATCAGATGTTCCAATTGAGACAAACGGCCAATCACATCTGCCATAGATGTAGGGACAGAATCCTCTTGTCCCGAATCGTCTACAGGACTTGTCTCACAGATTTGGCTTTGGCTTTTCCCCCACTCGGGGCTGCCAAGCTTCTCCCTCTAGGAGCCGAATCGGAACTAGCTGTGCAGACCGGTGCTACCAGCGACTTCGAAGTGGAAATGGATGGCCATCGGCTTTTCGCACTGCCGCGGACCTCTGCTGCTGGTTTCACAGCAGCCCGTTTTGCTTTCGCCCTAGGCTTCTCCATGACAAAAACCTAGGTAAACGTCGGAATTAGTTCACACCAAATACTCCCTTTGAACATTTGTACTCACCTCCATGGTTTTTAAACTTACCACTGGGGAGACCGACGTTTCCCCCAGCCAAACCTCGTGCCATGCGTCGACGTATTGACACGCATGCGGGCTGGCGGGCTCTTCACTTAGTCACTCACGTGACTTAGATATAAAACTAAAAGTCTCATCTTGACCACTTCCTGTCTGCGCTGTATATTAATTTTAGAAAAAAACGCTACAATATATTGCTATGATTTTTGGCCATATTACTCGCAGTCCTCCTCCGCTGAGGCAGCCCTGAGGATTTTTCGGATCGATAAAAATAAAAAGGTTATGAGTGTTTAAAAAATCTTGTGATCAGCTGATTGGTCCTCTTGCCTGTCAATCACCACGATGAAGGTAACGCCCCTTCTGGGGGGGGGGGTGGGCAGGACTATAAAACCCCCAGATGCCTAGACGTGGGTCAGACACTCTGGAAGATCGCGAGGGGGAGTCCACAACTGTGATTCTAAGCTGTGAATCAACTGAAATGTGAGTCTGCATGTACTTGCAATAAATGATTTATTAGCCCTTAATGACAATCCAGTGAGTTGTTTAGCAATTTGGTGACCTGCACTCTACACAAAATGCTCTGAAATTGAGTTTGGTGGCCTGCCCTCTGCCTGAAATGCTGTGAAATTGAGTTTGGTGGCGTGCACTCTGCCTGAAATGCTGTGACATTGAATTTGGTGGCCTGCACTCTGCCTGAAATGCTGTGAAATTTTGTTTGGTGGCCTGCACTCTGCCTGAAATGCTGTGAAATTTTGTTTGGTGGCCTGCACTCTGCCTGAAATGCTATGAAATTGAGTTTGGTGGCCTGTACTCTGCCTGAAATGCAGTGAAATTGAGTTTAGTGGCCTGCACTCTGCCTGAAATGCTGTGTAATTGTGTTTGGTGGCCTGAATTCTGCCTGAAATGCTGTGAAATTAAGTTTGGTGGTTTGCACTCTGCCTGAAATGCTGTGAAATTGAGTTTTGTGACATGCACTCTGCCAGAAATGCTATTTCAAGGAATGGCCATGAGTGAACTGCCAGCCCACCAGCCCTGAGTGACTGATCTGCCAGCCCACCAGCCCTGAGTGACTGATCTGTCAGCCCACCAGCCCTGAGTGAGTGATCTGCCTTCCCACCAGCCCTAGTGACTGAACTGCCAGCCCACCAGCCCTGAGTGACTTAGCTGCCAGCCCACCAGCCCTGAGTGACTGAGCTGCCAGCCCACCGGCCCTTAGTGACTGAGCTGCCAACCCACCAGCCCGGAGTGACTGAGCTGCCAGCCCACCAAGCCTGTGACTGAGCTGCCAGCCCACCAGGCCTGAGTGACAGCTGCCAGCCCACCAGGCCTGAGTGACTGAGCTGCCACCCAAGAATTCATTCGGCCCACAATGTCCATACTAGCCCTCTGGAAACCAGTCCCTTCAGCCCACAACACCCATACCAGCGCTCCAGAGAGGCCTCCCCCACTGGCCACCAATATTGGAATTGGTGGAGAGGTGGAATATTGCATTGGGGACCAGCCCTCCCATGTGAACATGGGAACCAATGGGTCCCACTTAGTCTAGTAAAAATATATTTGCTTTCAGAGACAACTTAATCTCCAGAGAAAGTATGTCTCACCAAATATTACTGAACTAATATGCAGGCAATGTGTGATACCAGGCATGTCTTCATCTCTCTATCATATAATTACCTTCAATCTATTTCAGACTTCCTTTTGTATGGGAGCTAGTCAGCTCTGTGCCTACAGTGATAACCACAGTCCTATCGCTAAACCTTGACGTGAATATTATTAAGTGTCCATTAATTCTGCTGAGGAATGCATGAGGATAATTGCTGATTATAAATATTTTTTCATTTCATTATCATGTCAAAGTCTCTTCCATTTACCGTACTCATTGCGATGCAGTTCTTTAAACATCCCATGTATTGGGTCATTTAAGTAAATAGGGGCTCATTCAGTAGAGGAAACAACTGAGAAATGTGGTCAAAGACAAAAAATGTCTCAACTAGATGAATTTACTTGAATTTATGACTACTATTTACGATCTACTTCATTCTAGAACTCATGGACATGTGAAAAGCTTGAAGGGGCAAGCAGCACCTACAGAAAGGAACATTACAAAGCATCACAACGTTATTCTTGGCATAAGTTTCCTTGCTGCTATCCCAAAGCCTGGCTGCCTCATTTGACTGAAAAGAACCTTGGTCATAAATTTACAGCATTGTCTGGCATATCTGAGAGCGGGACAATAGGCCAGGAGATCTCAGAGGTGCTGCAATCATGACTATCTTCAATAAAGGGATTTTCACGCTGTCTGCCGCAGGGAAAATCGCTGTCAAAATCTTTCTTGATTATGGCTGAAATGCATCTGCCTGAATTACAGTGTGGATTCAGTCCACCTGGAGGAATAACTGACATGACATTCTTTGAGCATCAACAGCATAAATTCAGGCAGTAACATCAAACACTATGCTTGGTTATTGGTGATCACTGAAAAAGTCTTTAATGATTTAGAAAAGCCAGCTGTTTGCAGTCAATGTCAATAATTTGGCTGAAGTGGTCATGTATAATATATTCAGGTTTGCCTACAGTACCAAACTGAACAGTAAAGTGAATTGCAAGGAAGATGCAGAGAGAGGCTTTAGGGGAATAGCAACAGGAATGGCTAAAGAGAAATCAAATGAAACATAATGTCATAGATAAAATAGAAATGCAAGGTATTGCTGAGAAGGCAGAAGATTAAACAGTGTTGATGTTTAGAGGTATCTGGGTGTTCTTGTACATAAGTCACTGTAAGGCAAGCAGCTCAGGAAGCCAAATGGCCTTTATTGCAAAATAATTTGAGTGCAAGAGTGCTCCAATGTACAGAGTCCAAAAGAGCCTGTATCTAGAGTGTCGTTATGCAACACTAAAATAGGCCCTCCAGACCAATGTTCATCTAACACATCCTTCATTAATCCCGTTTCCTCTCTTGCATCTACTTCTCTGTCATTACCTATAGATGAAGGCCAATTTACAATGGCCAATTAAGCTATCAATTGACACTTCTTTGAAATGTGTGAGTAAAGTGGACCACCTGTGCGAAACCCCACATGGTCACTGGGACAAATTGCACACATACAGCCCTATACAAGTTAGACCGCCATAAAGAAAGATACATCTGCACTCGAGAGATAACAAAGCAGGTTCAATACACTGATTCCTGGGATGGCAGGTTTGACATGAGTCATTGAGTTATAGAGTGATACAGTGTGGAAACAGGCCTTTTAGGCTCAACTTGTCCACACCGGCCAACAATGTCCCAGCTACACTAGTCCCACTTGCCTGTGCTGGGTCCATATCCCTCCAAACTTGACCTATCCATGTACCTGTCTAACTGTATCTTAAATGATGGGATAATCGCAGCCTCAACTACCTCCTCTGGAAGCTTGTTCCATACACCCACCACCCTTTGTGTGAAAAAGTTACCCCTCTGATTCCTATTAAATCTTTTCCCCTTCATCTTAAACCTACAGTGCCCTCCATAATGTTTGGGACAAAGACCCATCATTTTTTTATTTGCCTCTGTACTCCACAATTTGAGATTTGTAATAGAAAAAATCACATGTGGTTAAAGTGCACATTGTCAGATTTTAATAAAGGCCACAGTTTAAGAATAAGGGGTAAGCCATTTATAACAGAGAAGAGGAAACACTTTTTCACACAGAGAGTTGTGAGTCTGGAATTCTCCGCCTCAGAGGGCAGTGGATAGAGAGAGCTTGAGTACATGTCCTGCGTACCTCTATGTCCAAAATGTCATCCTGCGTACCTCTTTGTCCTGGCTGAGAGGCTTTCAAGAGAGAGCTTGATAGGGCTCTTAAAGATAGCGGAGTCAGGGGATATGGGGAGAAAGCAGGAACGGGGTACTGATTGTGGATGATCAGCCATGATCACATTGAATGACGGTGCTAGCTCGAATGGCCGAATGGCCTGTTCCTGCACCTATTGTCTATTCTCTATTGTCTATTGCCATTTTTATACATTTTGGATTCACCATGTAGAAATTACAGCTGTGTTTATACATAGTCCCCCCATTTCAGGGCACCATAATGTTTGGGACACATGGTTTCATGGGTGTTTGTAATTGCTCAGGTGTGTTTAAATGCCTCCTTTTTTGTCAAGCCCCTTCTTCAGTATAAAGACCCATTCCTTCTCTTCAGAGATGCTGTCTGACCCGCCGAGTTATTCCAGCATTTTGTGTCCATCTTGGGTTTAAACCACCATCTGCAGTTCCTTCCTACTAATTCCTGTATGATGGATTGCTGGAATGGTGATAATTTGCACCATTCAGTCTTCATTGGTCATTATTATTGATGGTCGTTGACTTTGTTTGGAATCATTTGTAATGTATTGAAACATAATCTAGTCAGAACTACTGATTTCCAAAATGTCCTGCTGATCAGTAAATGTATTATAAATATTGGTCAGTACCAATCTACATATTAAAAAAAAAAAAATCCCCAATAAAGAAATAAATCCACAAATTTCCTGCTGTGCTGTTCTGAATGTGCAAGCTATTAATTAACCACCAGACTTGGTAAAGCTGCATCAGTCTTCAGAAGAATGCAGCCAATATGGGCTAGTGGGGAGAAGGCAGGAACGGGGTACTGATTGGGGATGATCAGCCATGATCACATTGAATGGTGGTGCTGGCTCGAAGGGCCGAATGGCCTACTCCTGCACCTATTGTCTATTGGTGATATTCATGGCCAAATTGGAGAGGCTGTGACTTTAAAATGGGGTTAAAGCTTCAGGGCTGCTGGGAAATTTGGTCAATTTGGAATTGCTCTCTGCAGAACTGAGACAAGCTGCGGAATGGTGCCAGTGTGTCTAGAGCCTAGATACAAGTTGCAAGAAAATAATAAGATCATCTGCAGACCCTGTCAATTAGGTGCAAAATGCATAGAATGGATTGAATGGCTGCAAACCAGACATACACCTTGTAAATAATTGTAAATAATGTTGCAGAGTTCTACTTTGCCGAGTGTTGATTGGATGAGGTATTGTGCATTGTCTGGGTTTCTTGCAGAACAGGGTAAATGTTTCTAAGTTGGCTTGAGAAGTCGTTTGAATACAATGTATTAAGCTGCTGTATTATTCGGTTAGGGAAATGTCTGTTATGTGTGGGGTTAATCGATATCTGTAATTGGATTGTTCAGAGACCACCCCCATGAGGTTATGCCCCTCGAGTTCCCAGGACCTATAAAAGTCCACTGCCACGAGGTCCAGCATCGATCATCTGGGAGAGTGCTTGGGACTGCATGAGCTTCTGGTGTGTCTCTGTTTGAGCGAGGCCTAGAGGGCTTGATCAGGCAGATATGAGGATCAAACCCGCAATAGGATAGGTAACCTAATTGAACTGTAATTGTGTTTTGTCAAAATAAAGATTAGTTGTTCAAGTGCTTGATTCAGTGATTTTTGACTGAAACTAGACTGGGGGGAAGCTTAGAATGAGAAATTTCATTGGGGGCTTGACCGGGATCTCAAAAGACCCCCAAATAAAAGTTTGCGATCAAGGGTGTTGAGCTGTTTCAATCGCGAGTGCAGAAATCGGGCACATGGTACGGTTTTCGCATTGATTTTTGGCACTTCGTTAGTCGGAGCGGATCGATCATTCGCGGGCTTGGGAAAGGGTCTAATCATTAGAACAGAGCCTAGCAAGCATGAGGGGGTGGTTAGCACTCCTTTGTTTTAAGGGCCCACAAAACCAGGGTGGTGTTAGAGGCCCTACTGGGTTTGGGTTAGAGGCCCTTTCCTGGGTTAGAGGTCCAAAACGTTGATGTAGTTGGCAGACTGCAGCTGCTTTAACGAGAGCCAAACATGCTTCATTGGGTGAGGGGTGGCCCAAGGTTAGATTTGGTATCCAATTGGTGGGGCATTGAAATAAAGGTTTGACCTTCGTATCGATCTGATCTTTGCCAGGAGCACGAATTGAAAAGGTGCGCTCTGAAAATTGGCATTGATAACTCACAGCGCGAAACGGCACGGCGCTGAACACCTAGTGCCCAGCAGAGAGGAGAGTCTGTGAGTAGATATCTGAGTCCTGTGCGACGGACGAGGAATCTCGTAAAGGTACTGGGGTTGGGAGTATAGATTGGCCGGAATATGCCAGTCCATTCAAGAATTCAATTGGGCAATTTTAGTTTGATTTGAGTGCCCGCGTATGAGGAGAGATACGCACTAAAATTAGGAGTTCGAGAACGAGTGTATGTTTGCAAAGCCACATTTCCAAATACAGAATTTCACATTGAAGTTCTGCCAGTAAGGTGGAATTCGAATTCCTGTATATAGAACTTCGGAGTTGGTGCATGTCCGTGATCGAGTCCGAATAGCGGCTGATCAACAGTGATAGCGAAGAATACCTGAGAAACGGCAAACCTGTTTACTTGATGAAAAGTAATCCGAAGGGCACCCCTAATTCTGTCGAACTTAGAGAGGAGGGATAGAAGTCCAGTCTTAGCAGAGGGATAGTAACATTCAGGAGGAAAATAAATCATTTAAGGAGTAGTACCCCTCAGCAAAGAGTAACCTAGGAAGGGGAAAATCTTCGGTATCTGAGGGAGAGGTTCACTGAGTGATAACAGCGTGACGCGGTATCGAGATCGCGTGTCCGTGAATTCTTCGCTAGTGCTTTAAATCATTTTGTAAATTGTAAGAATCTAGCTTTTGTATTGTCATATGATCCGAATTGTGTAAATATTCTGTGTATGTAAATAAATTTAGAGTGTATTAAGAATTAGAAGTTAAGATTTAGATTGTGTTAATCCCGCAGACCGTTATTTGTGTTGCTGCTTGTGTGAGTGTTTACGGATTTAGATACTTGAAGTAAGAGTTTGTTTGAGTTAAATATTTGTATTTGTTTAGATCGTATAGTGAGAATCTGAATCGTGGTTCGATCAGGGTTTATACTCCTTCGATCGCTGCGTCGGGGGAGGAGTCATTCCGTTGACCGATTGTGCCATGAGAAGGATTTTTTAGAGTGTGTGATTTATAATCAACGAATGTTTGTGGTTTATTTAGGAGTGTGGTTGTGCCTGATAGTAATAGGTAGCGTGTTAGCCTGCTTGTGCACTATGTAACTTACGTGTCTGAAGATCATTTTTGGATGTTTCAATATAGGATAAAATGAGAGTGAGAATGTGTTTGACTGTGTTTGGATGTGTTGCTACCACTTCCTCGTGCTGGCGAGAGCAGGAACAGGGATATACGGGACCTGAATGTGTGGCTGAGGAACAGGTGCAGGGGGCAGGGATCTAGATTCTTAGACCACTGGGATCTGTAAGGGGGAACTGTACAAAACTGTACAAAAGGGACGGATTGCATCTTCACAGGTGTGGGACCAGCATTCTGGCAGGCAGGTTTGCCACTGCTACACGGGTGGTTTTAAACTAAATAAGGGGGGTGGGGTGTCAAATGGGATAGTCAAGGATGGAGTTAAAGGGAAAGAGAGTAAAGGGATGGTTAATGACCCCAGAATTAATGGGAAAGGAAACTCACAAAGGGATAAGAGAATATGGCCAAGTGTAATAGGGATCGATGTGAAAGGTGAGATGCGTAAGGAATTAAAAGTATTGTATATGAATGCGTAAAGTATAAGAAGTAAAGTAGATGAGCTTGAGGCTCAGTTAGAGGTTGTTAGATATGACATTGTGGGGATTACTGAGACGCGGCTGCAGGAGGATCGGGCCTGGGAACTTAATATACATCCTATAGAAAGAACAGGCAGGTGGGCAGAGGAGGGGGGGTAGCTCTGCTGGTGAAGGATGGAATTCAGGCCCTTGTGAGGGAAGACATAGGGACTGACCAGGTAGAGTCTCTGTGGATTGAGTTGAGGAATTGTGAAGGCAAGAAGACACTAATTGGTGTTATTTATATAATCCCAAATAGTAGCCGGGATATAGGGTGTAAGTTGTAGCAGGAGTTAAAACTGGCATGCAACAAAGGTAATGCCACTGTGGTGTTGGGGATTTCAATTTGCAGGTAGACTGGGAAAATCAGGTTGGTTCAGGACCCCAAGAAAGAGAGTTTGTAGAATGCCTCCGAGATGGATTCTTAGAGCAGCTTGTAATGGAGCCGACCAGAGAAAAGGCAATTCTGGATTTAGTGTTGTCCAATGAACCAGATATCATAAGAGAACTCGATGTAAAGGAGATAGTGATCATAATATGATTAGTTTCAATCTGCAATTTGAGAAGGAGAACATTAAATCGGAAGTGGCAGTGATGCAGTTGAACAAAGGGGACTATGAAGGCATGAGAGGGGAGCTGGCCAAAGTAGACTGGAAAGGGATCCTAGCAGGAATGACGGTGAAACAGAAATGGCAGGAATTTCTGGGCATAATCCGGAAGACGCAGGATCATTTCATTCCAAAAAGGAAGAAAGATTCTAAGGGGAGTAGGAGGCAACCGTGGCTGACAAGAGAAGTTAGGGATAGAATAAAACTAAAAGAAAAGATGTATAACCCAGCAAAGAGTAGCCGGAAGCCGGAGGTTTGGGAAACTTTCATAGGACAACAGAAGGAAAGAGGAAAAGATGAAGTATGAAGGGAAGCTGGCCAGGAATATAAAGAAGGACAGTAATAGCTTCTTTAGACATGTTAAGGGAAAAAGTGTAGCAAAGTCAAATGTGGGTCCCTTGAAGGCAGACACGGGTGAAATTATCATGGGCAACAAGGAAATGGCAGAAGAGTTAAATAGGTACTTCGGATCTTTCACTGAGGAAGACACAAACAATCTCCCAGATGTACTGGAGGACAGAGGATCTAAGGAACTAAGGACAGAGGAACTGAAATAAATTTTCATTAGGCGAGAAATGGTATTGGGTACGCTAATGGGACTGAAGAATGATAAATTCCCTGGGCCTGATGGTCTGCATCCCAGGGTCCTCAGGGAGGTGGCTCTAGAAATAGTGAACGCATTGGTGATCATTTTCCAATGTTCAATAGATTCAGGATCAGTTCCTGTGGATTGGAGGATAGCTAATGATATCCCACTTTTCAAGAAAGGGGCGAGAGAGAAAATGGGGAATTACAGACCAGTTAGCCTGACTTCGGTGGTGGGAAAGATGCTGGAGTCAAATATTAAAGAGGTAATAATGGAGCATTTGGATAGCAGTAAAAGGATTAGTCCAAGTCAACATGGATTTATGAAAGGGAAATCATGCTTGACTAATCTTCTGGAATTTTTTGAGGATGTGACAAGTAAAATGGATGAAAGGGTGCCAGTGGATGTAGTGTATTTAGACTTTCAGAAAGCCTTTGATAAGGTCCCGCACGGGAGACTGGTGACTAAAATTAGAGCACATGGTATTGGGGGTAGGGTGTTGACATGGATAGAAAATTGGTTGGTAGACCGGAAGCAAAGAGTAGGAGTGAACGGGTCCTTTTCAGAATGGCAGGCAGCGGCGAGTGGTGCCGCAAGGATCGGTGTTGGGGCCGCAACTGTTAAGAGGATGTTAGGAGGTTGCAGGGTGACCTGGACAGGTTGAGCGAGTGGGCAGATGCGTGGCAGATGCAGTATAATATAGGTAAATGTGAGGTTATCCACTTTGGCAGCAAAAACAAGGGGGCAGATTATTATCTCAATGGGGTTAGGTTATGTAAGGGGGAGGTGCAGCGAGACCTGGGTGTCCTTGTACACCAGTCACTGAAAGTTGGCTTACAGGTACAGCAGGCAGTGAAGAAAGCTAATGGAATTTTGGCCTTCATAACAAGAGGATTTCAGTATAGGAGTAAAGAGGTTCTTCTGCAGTTATATAGGGCTCTGGTCAGACCACATCTGGAGTATTGTGTACAGTTTTGGTCTCCTAATTTGAGGAAGGACATCCTTGTGATTGAGGCAGTGCAGCGTAGGTTCACGAGATTGACCCCTGGGATGGCGGGGCTGTCATATGAGGAAAGATTGAAAAGACTAGGCTTGTATTCACTGGAGTTTAGAAGGATGAGGGGGATCTTATCGAAACATATAAAATTATAAAAGGACTAGAAAAGTTAGATGCAGGAAAAATGTTCCCAATGTTGGGCAAGTCCAGAACCAGGGGCCAGAGTCTTAGAATAAAGGGGAAGCCATTTAAGACAGAGGAGAGAAAAAACGTTTTCACCCAGACAGTTGTGAATTTGTGGAATTCCCTGCCACAAAGGGGAGTGGAAGCCAAATCACTGGATGGATTTAAGAGCGAGTTAGATAGAGCTCTAGGGGCTGGTAGAATCAAGGGATATGGGGAGAAAGCAGGCACGGGTTATTGATTGGGGCGATCAGCCATGGCTGATGAATGGCGGTGCTGGCTCGAAGGGTCGAATGGCCTCCTCCTGCACATATTTTCTATGTTTCTATGTTAAGGGGAAAAGAGCCCATTGCAACAAATGTGTAATTAGTTCCCTCACAAAGCAGAGAAATTTGATAGTTAACGGAGAAATTCATGATACTCCAATTACTTTGGTAAATATATATGCGCCTAACTTTGACACCCCCCATTTTTTCAATAAAATTCTGAACATAATCGCAGTTTAATTATCAAAATGTTATAATAGGAGGAGACTTTAACTGTGTTTTAGATCCGTATTTAGACAAATCAAGCCAAAAACAGAGGGAATACGAAATCTAAAACCGGTGAACTTTTAAATACTTAAATAAACAATACTAATATAGCAGATGTTTGGAGAATTGCTAATCCAACTGGCAGGGAATACTTGTTTTATTCAATGGTACATAAATCATACTCACATATAGATTATTTCCTGGTGGATACAAAATTAATCCCTCACACTTTGAACCCAGCATACCATACAAACTCGATTTCAGACCATTCACCACTAACTTTCTTTTTAAAACTGGAAGGAATGTCTAAGAATAAATCGTTTTGGAGATTTAATTCTCAAATCCTAAAAGATCCGCAAGCGAGTATATATTTAAAAGAACAAATGGACGCATTTTTTGAAATAAATGATACTCCAGATATATCGCCTACTGTACTATGGGAATCTTTTAAAGCATTCATTAGAGGTATTATAATCTCATATCAAGCTTTTAAAAATAAAAAGAATAAGAATGAACAAAGACAGTTACAACTTATTAGACAAATGGATATAGATAATGCTAAAGATCCATCAATAGGTAAACATAATAAAATAATAATTTTGAAATTTAAATTAAATAAACTATTATCAGCCAAACTTATAAGACTTTTCCAAATTACAAAACAGGAGCACTTTGAATTTGGGGATAAACCGCATAAACTTTTGGCTCGCCAGCTAAAAAAACGAGAAAAAGAACATACGATCCCAAAGATTAAATCAGATAGAGGGGAATTATTAACCATACCGAAGGATATTAATAAAAGATTTACGCAATTTTATGAGAATTTGTATACATCTAAAACGACAACTGACTCCAATAAAATTACAGAGTTCTTGGACAATTGTAATCTTCCAAAGTTAGAGTTGAAGGAACAAGAGGAATTGGGTGCACAAATCTCAATTAAGGAATTAGAAGATACAATAAACTCATTAAAGAATGGAAAAACACCAGGTCCTGATGGATTTACTAATGAATTTTATAAAAGCTTTTATGACAAAATTATACCACGATTACAAAAAGTGTATCAATATGCTTTTAAAAAACAAGTATTACCTGATACATTAGCTGAATCAACGATCACACTAATACTTAAAAAGACAAAGATATAGAAGAACCGGGTTCATATGGAGCTATAGCATTGTTAAATACAGATCAAAAAATATTAGCGAAAACATTAGCTAGAAGATTAAGTAAATATATTAGTAAACTAATAAACCCAGATCAGATGGGGTTTATCCCTAAGAGATATTCATCTAATAATATGAGACGTCTACTCAATATAATGCACTCACACAAAATTGAAGAACAAGAATTATCAATTATTTCGCTGGACGCTGCAAAAGCATTTGACCAAGTAGAATGGAATTATATGGATAAAGTATTACAAACATTCCAACTGGGAGAGAATTTTATTTTATGGATTAAACTATTATATAATAAACCTACAGCTAGAATATTAACTAATAACATATTATCCTCGAAATTTCAACTATCAAGGGGAAATAGACAAGGATGCTCATTATCACCACAGTTGTTTGCTCTCATAATTGAACCGTTAGCAGAAAAAATTAGAACACATCCAGATATCCATGGGTATAATACTAAATATTCAAATAATAAAATATCTTTATACGCGGATGATATATTATTGTACATTACAAAACCTCAAATTACAATACCAAACATATTAAATCTAATTGAGGACTTTGGATCTTTTTCTGGATACAGAATAAATTGGAATAAAAGTGAAATTATGTCAATAAAACTGAAAGACTCAACATCTTTTAAAATTCCCTTTTAAAATAGCTACAGAAAAATGTAAATACTTGGGTATTGAAATCACTAGAACATATCAAGGCATGTTTAAAGCAAATTTTGATCCTTTACTTAATAAATTAAATACACTAATTAAATTTTGGAAAACGCTCCCGATGTCTTTAATAGGCCGAATAAATGCAATAAAAATGATCTTCTTACCACAAATGTTATACCTATTTCAATCGATTCCTATATACCTACCAAAGAAGTTTAAAAAAAAACTGGATTCAGACATTACTCATTTTATATGGGACTATAAATCACATAGAATACAAAGAACACACATGAACAAAGCTAAAGTATTAGGGGGCTTAGCACTCCCTAACTTCATGTATTATTATTGGTCAGTAAATATTAAAAATATGATTCAACTGATGGACAACTCTGCCCAGCAAGTGGACTGGATTGCAATGGAGAGAGAGGACTGCTCCTCTGGAAACATTGGAGCGATCCTCCTCTCACCAATGAAACTGAATAACATAAATTATAACAAAAGCCCAATTATACATAGTACAATCAGAACTTGGAAACAAATAAAACAACATTTAAAATTAAGATATCTATCGCTGTTATCTCCAACAGTTAATAATCCCTCATTTAATCCCTCTATTACAGACAAATCTTTTATACAATGGGATAGACTAGGAATTAAAATGTTCAGTGACTTGTATGAAACTGGAAAATTATTATCATTCCAACAATTACAAATAAAATATAAACTGGGAAATAATCAATATTTTAAATATTTTCAAATATGTGACTATTTGAAAAAATATACAAAAGATCATTATAATATCCCAGCATATGTACTGGATGAAGCAATGCAGATAAAAGCTGACTCTGCAAACTTAATATCATATTTGTATAATTTTATCTTAAATGTAGAAATACCATCTACGGAAGGGACTGGGAATAAGAATTAGCTATTAAAATCTCAAAGGAAAGGTGGAATGAACATTTACTAAACGTGCATAAATGTTCGATTAATGTAAGACACACTTTAATACAATTTAAAATTTTACATAGATTATATTATTCCAAAACTAAAATTAATACAATTTTCCCAAATGTATCATCCATTTGTGATAAATGTCAATCTCAAGAAGCTACTATAGCGCATTCATTTGTTTTCTGTACAAAAATTCAAAAATTTTGGATTGAAAATTTTGATATCTTTACAAAATTATTTAAAATAAAACTGATACCTAAAGCAGAATGGATTATCTTTGGAACAACGGAAGATAGTCCAGAACTAAATGTGTTTCAAAATATATTAATAGACTATGGGTTAATAACTGGAAAAAAGTTAATCCTAAAATTCTGGAAAAACGCTCCAATACCAACTATAAACATGTGGATTTCAAATATGTTCGAAACATTACACCTAGAAGAGATAAGACTCCTCCTGGCAGGTAAACCAGATCACTTCCACCTGACGTGGTCTGCATTTATAGAATTATTACAAGTATAGGGTGCAAAAGTACTTTAAAAAAAAACTGAGGTCAGGTAAAGGGGGATGAAAGCTGGAGACTTGGTATATCCCATTTGCGTGATGCTTATAATAAAGTATTTGTTTTTCTCTTTTTTGCTCTTTCTCTTGTCTTTTCTTCTTTAGGGTCTATCTCTAAATCCTTTCTTTTTAATTTCTTTTCTACAGGGTCTCTGTTCTTTCCTGTTGTCACGCTTTTCACCTTCACTATTTTACCTTCACTTTCTCTTTTTTCTTAATCTCAACCTTTCCTTTTTATTAGGGTAAAAAATGACAGAATACATTAATTGTAATAAGATATATGTGATGAGTACTAATGTAATTGGTTGTAATGTAATGTACTTCTAATAAATAAAAATAAAAAAATAAAAAAAATAAAAATAAAAACAAAGCAGAGAAATTAAGAAATTTATCAGGAGCGTTAAATAAGAAATTTGGAAATAAGCTATGGCCGTTGGGGGGATTTAGAACAGGAAAAGGGATAAAATACATAGAACGGATTATTTGGCAGCACAGTAATAATAATGTAGGTGCAAAAGAATTTATGGGGTTATGGAGAAAATATTTCGAGGAACGGAAGGCGAATAAGAAGGTTAAGGGAATGGCTAGTTGGGAAAAAGCAATCGCTCAACTTGGAGTAGAACTAAAAGAAGGTAAAGTAGATCGACTTCCAGGCAGTGGGAAGGACAGAAGTAGAGATGAAAGAAAACACTCAGTACAAGGGAAAGGTGGATCTCCTGGAAGAAAATTAGTCCCTGTAAAATTAAAGATTAGGAATCCGATGGTTGGTGCTGACTTCGAGGGGGAAGGAGATGGGTAATGTTTAAAGCGCAACAGAAGATAACTAAAAAGACAATACGGGGAGAAAAGATGAGGTACAAAGGTAAGCTAGCCAAGAATATAAAGGTGGATAGTAAAAGCTTCTTTAGGTATGTGAAGAGAAAAAAATTATTTAAGACCAAAGTTGGACCCTTGAAGACCGAAAAAGGTGAATTTATTATGGGGAATAAGGAAATGGCAGATGAGTTGAACAGGTACTTTGGATCTGTCTTCACTAAGGACACAAACAATCTTCCTGATATAGTTGTGGCCAGAGGATCTGGGGAGACGGGGGAACTGAAGGAAATCCACTTTTGGCAGGAAATGGTGTTGGGTAGACTGATAGGACTGAAGGCTGATAAATCCCCAGGGCATGATGGTCTGCATCCCAGGGTATTTAAGGTAGTGGCTCTAGAAATCATTGATGCATTGGTGATCATTTTCCAATGTTCTATAGATTCAGGATCAGTTCCTGTGGATGGGAGGGTAGCTAATGTTATCCCACATTTAAAAAAAGGCGGAGAGAGAAAACAGGGAATTATAGACCAGTTAGCCTGACATCAGTGGTGGGGAGAGATACTGGAGTCAATTATAAAAGATGAAATAGCCGCACATTTGGATAGCAATAACAGGATCGGTCCGAGTCAGCATGGATTTACGAAGGGGAAATCATGCTTGACTAATCTTCTGGATTTTTTTGAGGATGTAGCTCGGAAAATGGACAAGGGAGAGTCAGTGGATGTAGTGTACCTGGACTTTCAGAAAGCATTTGATAAGGTCGCACAAAGGAGATTAGTTGCAAAATTAGGGCACATGGTTTTGGGGGTAGAGTGCTGACATGGATAGCAAATTGGTTGGCTGACAGGAAACAAAGAGTAGGGAGTAACGGGTCCCTTTCAGCATGGCAGGCAGTGCCTAGTGAGGTATCGCAAGGCTCGGTACTTGGACCGCAGCTATTTACAATATACATCAATGATTTGGATGAAGGGATTCAAAGTAACATTAGCAAATTTGCAGATGACACAAAGCTGGGTGACAGTGTGAACTGTGAGGAGGATGCTATGAGAATGCAGGGTGACTTGGACAGATTGGGGGAGTAGGCAGATGCATGGCAGATGAAGTTTAATGTGGATAAATGTGAGGTTATCCACTTTGGTAGCAAAAACAGGAAGGCAGATTACTATGTAAATGGCGTCACGTTGCGAAAAGGGGAAGTACAACGGGATCTGGGGGTCTTTGTTCATCCGTCTATGAATGTAAGCATGCAGGTACAGCAGGCCGTGAAGAAAGCGAATGGCATGTTGGCCTTTATAACAAGAGGAGTCAAGTATCGGAGCCAAGGTCCTTCTGCAGTTGTACAGAGAGCCCTAGTGAGACCACACCTGGAGTATTGTGTGCAGTTTTGGTCCCCTAATTTGAGGAAGGACATTCTTGCTATTGAGGGAGTGCAGCATAGGTTTACAAGGTTAATTCCTGGGATGGCGGGACTGTCATATGCTGAGAGAATGGAGCGGCTGGGATTGTACACTCTGGAGTTTAGAAGGATGAGAGGGTATCTTATTGAAACATATAAGATTGTTAAGGGTTTGGACACGCTAGAGGCAGGAAACATGTTCCCGATGTTGGGGGAGTCCAGAACCAGGGTCCACAGTTTAAGAATAAGGGCTAAGCCATTTAGAACGGAGACGAGGAAACACTTTTTCTCACAGAGAGTTGTGAGTCTATGGAATTCTCTGCCTCAGAGGGCTGTTGAGGCCGGTTCTCTGGATACTTTCAAGAAGAGCTAGATAGGGCTCTTAAAGATAGCGGAGTCAGGGGATATGGGGAGATGGCAGGAATGTGGTACTGATTGGGGATGATCAGCCAGGATCACATTGAATGGCCGAATGCCCTACTCCTGCACCTATTATCTAATGTCTATTGTCTATTGTCTATTGAGATGAGTATTTAGAAGAGTGGACAAATGTTAATGCCAGTGGAAGTTCGCTGCTTCCACCATGTTCCACTTGCGTTTCCCAGGCTTCACTAGCACCATGTATGACTTGTGTCCGTAATATATATTTTAGGTCTGCAGAATCTTTAACAACTCCTGCAGATTCGACATCTGAACAGATTCTAACAACAGCAGATACTGGGGTACCAGATTATTCGATCCTATCCACGCCCTTGTTGATAGATCGTGCAGTGGCTTACGGCACCCGGAGTAGAACGAAAAGGTTAGCTCCAGTGTTTAAGGAAAAGAAAGGTATGTTAGATATATACAACCGCCAGAGTATTTCTGTGAGCCACAATCTAGACAGATTGCTGCAGTAGAAAGGAATGATTTAATTGGGCAGAATCGGGAAACCCCTAGCGAACAGGAAAATTCATTTGATGGTGAGACAGTCATTCTAGATACCGAGATAGATTTTGATGTAACCAAAAGCTTACATATTAAAAAGGTATCCCATACGTGGTAACCAGTAAGGGAAGGGATAGGTACAACAGATTCGGCCAGTGCAGTATGTATAATCCCCGTGCCACAGACGTCCATACTCCGTGGAAGCCCCATGAAATAATGGCAGTATTAAACTGAATCCCCGATAGGAAGAAGTCACCTGCTGCCTTTATAGATTATTTGAGAACCACAATGCGTGTATATCATGCAGATTCCTGTGATTTGTTGGAGACCATACAACAGTGAATTACTTCAGCTGAAAATACCAAATTTCTAGTAGCCCTAGGACACCCAACTTATGAAGCCTTGGCAAATGTAGTAATGAGTGAGAGTGCAAGAGAAGAGACGAGGCTGTTTTAACGGCCCTTACAAAAACGTTTCAGAAACCAGGCGATTTAAGTCGAGTTCTGGAAATAAAACCAGAGAAGGGTGAAGGAGCAGACAAATTTCTAGACCGTTTTTCAAAATTATATATGGACCAATCAGGTGATTTAGACTAGAATAGAATAGAATAGAATAGAATAGAATGCCTTTCATTGTCATTCAAACATACAAGGTTTGAACGAAATTTCATTCCTACAGTCATGACATTACAACAAAAAACAAGATACACACTTAACACAATTTACACAATCATCCATCACAGTGAATCTCCAACACCTCCTCACTGTGATGGAAGGCAAAAGTCTTATCTCTTCCCTTTGTTCTTCTCCCGTGGTCCAGCAGTCCAACTGCAGCGTTGAGGCAACTGGGGCTCACGATTTGAAAGCCCCCGGCGGGCGATGGTAAGTCCCGCGGCTGTTTAAGCCACGCGGGGCGATGTTAGGCCCCGCTCCGAGTCATTTAAACCCCGCGATTCCAGCGGGAGAAGTTGCCGCTGCGGGAACTACGAAAAGCGGTCTCCCACTAGGGACCTGCGAGCTCCCGATCTTCCTGTGCACCGGGCCTGCGGCCGGAGCCTCCGAAGCTCCGAAGTCGGGTTGCAGCCGTGCGCCACCACAGCTCTCCCCACTCCAAAGTCGGCCAGCTCTGCGACTGATGGTGAGTCCACAGGCTCCGCGACTGGAGCCCTCAGGTTGGTTCTGGTTGGAGGCCGCCGCCAGCTCCACGATGTTAGGCCCAACGACACTGGAGACCCGACAGGGAAAAATTCGGTTCCCCGTACAGCGAAGAGATTAAACGGTTCCCTCCCCCCTCCCCCCATTTGGACATCTGGTGGCGATGTTGCTAACTGCCACCGTCCACGGTCTGGCTGTCTTTTTTTATTTTTGTTATATTTAGAGTGTGTTTCGTAGCCTACCAGCTGGATTGGCATGGCCTTTCCTGCCGGACCGGACCAGAGCTTCAGTAGCGGAGGCGAGGCGTTGGAAACATCACGGAGTGGGCGAGGCCTTCCTGGGATCACCGCTTGGAGCTCCGGAGTGCTGGGCCGCTGCTCCAACATCGCGGAGATGTGGGTGCGGAGCTCCCAATGTGGGCGGCGCTGACTTTACATAGCGGAATCCAGGGACCCTTTGCCGGGGGTCGCCAGCCGCGAATCTCCGCCCAGCGCGGCCTGTGGACATCGGGAGCCACGGACTCTGGTAGAAGGTGGCCGGCGAAAGGTTCCCGGCGAGAGAGTCTGAGCATCGGGCTGCCCGTAGTGGCGACTACGGGGTGCTCGGGAGGCCCTGACCATGGGTGAACATTGGGGAACATCGGCGAGGAGGTTGACTGGACTTTGGTTCCTTCCATCACAGTGGGGAACTTTGGTGCCACTGCGGGGATGTTTGTGTTGTGGACTACAGTGTTCTGTGTTTTGTGTTTAAAAAAAAAAAATTTTGCATGACTGTAAGGGAAAAATAATTTTGTTGTCTCTTCATTGAAGACAATTACAATAAATTAAATCAAATAAAATCAAATCAAAATGACCCCCCCCCCCACACACACACATATACACAGCTAAAAAATAATAAAAATTAGAACCAAAAACATACATCTAACGGGACAAAAATTTAAAAAATGCAGACGGACTGCAGTCAAGCCGCTGCCGTTAGGCGCCACCACTCCACAAACAAGATATCAGACTATCAGAATGGAGCAAGTTCCCCTCAATATTGTACTATTGTGGAGGTGCAAACGTCGTGAATAACAGGATGCTTTATTCAGGCATTGTAGGTTGACAATACATGGACGTTTAACACACTAACATAATAGTTGTAGTTGTTGAGAGGCTGTTGCCTCGTGGGCTCGGTTGTGCTCCTGCTGCAGTGGCAGGACACTCTTAGGAAGTGAGAGGAGGAGCAAGAGCCAGGGACAGAGAAAGGGAAGGTCAGGACTTATATACTGGGACACACCCAATATATCTAGTGACTCTTTCCCAGGGTTGCCGAGGGTTCGCATAGGAGGAGTGGCCTAACCATTAGGTGCCGCTACACTATCTTGTTGAATTGTCTCCGAACTAAAGTAGCGGATTTAATTAACACTGATAACAGGAATGGTCTGAGAACCGAGCCAGTCAAATAGCCAGAGCTGTGAGATATTATTGGAAGAAAGATAGGAACCAGGAAAATTATCCTGTAATTAGGAGAGAAAGTGAACGCATAGCCAAGGAAGAAATGCCAAGATGGAACTCTGAACCACGGATTCCCACAGTACCAGCAAATTACGGCTAGGGAGATATTAGGGATCCAGATTACTCCGATTATTATCACCACTATAATCCCAATGGAACCAGGGGTAGAATGAGACCAACCATGTTGCCTAATCAATGCTATACTTGTGGGGGGATGGGGCATTGGAGTCAGGCCTGTCCAACAAAGGAGCGAATGAAAGAGAGGTGTCATGGAAGGGATTTCCAGGATTGCGAAGAACTTAGAGATCCTAGAGAATATAGACACATCTGAAATCCAAGAAATTATGGGAGGTCCTTTAATTCAAGAGACTACTAGGATCTAAGAGACCAGAGAGAGAGATGGCCCGAATGTCAGGAACTAAGAAGTCACACACCGTTCACTCAAGCTAACCCATTTTCTCAGTCCTGACTCACCAACCCGCCCTAGAATTGTGGGCGTGGAGACATGACTCCTACTCTAGAACCCCCTCAAGTAATTTACCAGAATGAACGAATTGGATGTACTATTGTAGAAAAAATGAAAATCACATAGATGAAAATTATAAACCATCTTATGACTACCCCAGAAAACCCCTTAGAGCAAAGAAAATTGTAAATCAAGGAGCTTGTTTCAACTGCATCCAATTAGGTCACTGGAGCAAGGAGTGTCCAGCGAGAAGGCAGAACATAGCAGGATTGAAGAAAAACCAAGGGGCAATAAAGAAAGTAAGAAAAGGAACATAGTAGCTAGCATGAGAAGGAATGGCAACTAAGAAATGGAAATGGCACTAGGGAGAGAAAAAACAAACTTACTGTGCAGGAGGAATGGGAGTGGGGAAAGAAGATATTGTATTAATGTGTTACTGAGTTTGTGCCTGCAGGACAGTATGTCGACAACATACTATCTGGGGAATGAGGTAAAAGAATTCACCGACCCAATGAGAATGGGCAGAAGACAGCAGAGGTAATGTAGCTCCCCAGAAACAGGCGACCAGCAGGAGGAACTGATACTGTCCTGCCCCTTTAAGATATATCTGGGAAGGCCAGCAGACAGAGCAAGCTGCTCCTTAGTATCCCTACTCCCTGGAAATTGAAACTAACATCAGAAGAGAAGAAGAAGAAGACCTACCCAATCATCTTTAAAAGAAACAACTCGTAACTACTATTGGGATAAGCTCCTTTTGGAAGAACTGAATAAAAGGAATTCCTCCATGGTTCTGGGCAAAATACTCACTTTGCGCCAAAATCTAGTTATAAGTAAATACATTTAGAGAGGGCTTATGGGATACAGTCGTAAAATTGTTAGAGAATTGACTGTTAATTTGGCATTATTCTCTTGTCTCACCTGTAGGAGGATAGCCGAAGATGGGACTGGACTATTTAGTTACTATCAAGGAAGGGACAGACCCTAGTGGATATCAGGAATTAAGACATACCCTGGAAATGTAAGGTGGTAGTATAAAATGATGAGGTAGACTGAAAATGTATGTTCCCCTCGGAAAGTCAATACTACCCATCCTGAACAGTTACTTAGAGATAAAATGAACTAGTACAAGCGATAACCCCTAGACAGAGAACGAAGCCAATAGATTAAAGAGTCAACATATTAGAGAATCAACACACTATCGAGTTAACATAGTGAGGAGACCTACATAAATAAGAAGAGGTACTGGAGGAGAAACTTAGTAAATTAGAGGGAAAAACTTGAGTAGGTATTGAAAGTAGCAGGGCCGATGCATATTTGACTGATGGATTTGAATTGTTTAACCCTTGATGGTAAAGTGGCTTCTATTATCAAGGTGGAAAGAAATTGTCCCTGGATTCGGCAGTCTGGATTGGATTTATGATGAAATTGACAGCATATAAAAATTGATTGTTTAAATTTGAACAGCTGGGAATTCCACAGGAATTGGAATGGAATTGTGTTATCAGCTACAATGCAGTGGAATGAGAAGGATGAGACGGACACTGAAATTTGAAGTAGTAAATTGAAGGCTGAGACTGAATTTGCTCAAATTGAAATATTTTTCATGGTTTGCTTTAAATTAGAGTCATGCCTGCAGGTAAATCTGCATTGAACCCAACTGAAATTTATATGAAGACCCGTCATCAGATATACATATTATAACATCGTGTGAGTATGAAGAAGGCTGATTAGTGTTGATCCTAGGATAATAAAGATAGTATCAGAGAACAAAATAGCAATAAGGATACAGAAAGAAGAATATAATAGGTTTGAATTGGGATAGTATTGCAGAATTACAGTGAATGTATGGGAAAGCATGGGTGCATGATGGAAACTTGCTTTGTTCCAGGTTTTTCAGAAATTTTATGTTCAAGGTTCAACTATGGAAAGGGATGGAAGAATGGGCAGCAACATGGATGGAGGGAATTCGCACCCACGAAAACCCGGAGGTGATGACTCATCAGACGGAATTTGTGAAGATATGCCCATGAAAACTCGTGATGCTTGGCAAGATTCAGGGAAGAAACATCATCATATTGTGTTGCCGATAGATGGAAAATGTAAAGGACACGCTTATGTATATCTGGTTAGCTGATTATTGAACTATTTGTTTATCATAAATGATGGGTTATCATCTATATTACTAAAAGTCTGATCTTGACCACTTCCTGTTTTCCTGTTTCATGATTTTAGAAAAAACGCTGCCACTTACGGCTGTGATTTTGGGCCATCTTACTCAGAGTCCCCCTCCGCTGCTCAGGACAAGAGGATTTGTCCCATCGATGAAAAATAAAATAATTATCAATGTTTAAATAATGTTGAGATTCTCTCTGTTGCCCCTGCTGGTGGGAGGGGGGAGGGACTATAAAACACGGAAGTGTTGTGCCTCAGTCAGTCTCTGCAAGATGGGGGAAGTGAGAGGGTTTCGTCTCTCAGTCTAAGCTGTGAATAACACTGAACACATGTCCTCTAAACTGTGAGTGTGCTTCTACTGACCTTGAGTGCCCTTAATGTGGCTTGAAAATGAAAATGTGGTTGGTTTGAAGTAAAAGCATTGCAAATGGTTGGTGGGGGTTGGGTTGAAGTAAAAGCACTGCAAATGGTTGGTGAGTGTTGGGATTGAAGTAAAAGCACTGCAAATGGTTGGTGGGGATTTGGGTTGAAGTAAAATCACTGCAAATGGTGGGGAGTTGGGGTGAAGTAAAAGCAGTGCAAAGGGTTGGTGGGGGTTTGGGCAGAAGTAAAAGCACTGTAAATGGTTGGTGGGGGTTTGGGTTGAAGTAAAAGCACTGCAAATGGTTGGGGCAGGTTTGGGTTGAAGTAAAAGCGCTGCAAATGGTTGGATGTCTAAACTTGACAACTTCCTTTTTGCACTGGATATTGATTTTAGATAAAATGCTACCACTTACGGCTGCGATGTTTGGCCATCTTAATCAGTCCCCCTCCGCTCATCAGGTGCAAGGATTCTTCCCATCAATGAACATTTTAAGTTCTAGGTTCAACTATGGAAAGGGATGGAAGAATCAGCAGCAACATGGATGGAGGGAATTCGCACCCACGAAAACCCGGAGGTGATGACTCATCAGACGGAATTTGTGAAGCTATGCCCATGAAAACCCGGGATGCTTGGCAAGATTCAGGGAAGAAACATCATCATCCTGTGTTGCCGATAGATGGAAAATGTAAAGGACACACTTATGTATATCTGGTTAGCTGATTATTGAACTATTTGTTTATCATAAATGATGGGTTATCATCTATATTACTAAAAGTCTGATCTTGACCACTTCCTGTTTTCCTGTTTCATGATTTTAGAAAAAATGCTGCCACTTACGGCTGTGATTTTGGGCCATCTTACTCAGAGTCCCCCTCCGCTGCTCAGGACAAGAGGATTTGTCACATCGATGAAAAATAAAAGAGTTATTAATGTTTAAATAATGTTGGGATTCTCTCTGTTGCCCTTGCTGGTGGGAGGGGGGAGTGACTATAAAACCCGGAAGTGTTGTGCCTCAGTCAGTCTCTGCAAGATGGGGGAAGTGAGAGTGTCTCGTCTCTCAGTCTGAGCTGTGAATAACACAGAACACATGTCCACTAAACTGTGAGTGTGCTTCTACTGACGTTGAGTGCCCTTAATGTGGTCTGAAAATGAAAATGTGGTTGGTTTGAAGTAAAAGCACTGCAAATGGTTGGAGGGGATTGGGTTGAAGTAAAAGCACTGCAAATGGTTGGTGGGGGTTGGGTTGAAGTAAAAGCACTGCAAATGGTTGTTGGTGGTTTGGGTTGAAGTAAAAGCACTGCAAATGGTTGGTGGGGGATGGGTTGAAGTAAAAGCACTGCAAATGGTTGATGGGGGTTGGGTTGAAGTAAAACCACTGCAAATGGTTGATGTGGGTTTGGGTTGAAATAAAAGCACTGCAAATAGTTGGTGAGGGTTTGGGTTGAAATAAAAGTACTGCAAATGGTTGGTGGGGGTTTGGGTTGAAATTTTATTATTATTAATATTTTATTTTTTTAAATATTTTTTATTGGAGATAAGTACACAACATATTATCATCATTACCAGTCTTACATTTTTAAATTGATAATATTGTCAATTATTATTACATTGTCTCCAATACCTTTTGCCTTTTTCTTTTTTTTTTAAACTAGATAGAACTAAAAAGATAGATGAAGTAAAGAAAGAAAAGAGAAAGAAAAAAACGAGAGGAAAAAAAAAAAAAAGAAAACAGAAAAGAAAAAGATAGTTAAAGAAGAATGGAAACATTTATTAAAATAAAAAACGTTGTTCAAGATATATTCGTACATCTTCGTCCTTTTTTGTTGTTACATTTTCTACACTTTTCTACACTTTCACTTTTTCCTTCACTTTCTTCTTTCTTTCAATCTTTTCCTTTTCTAGTGTAAAAAAAATAAATAAAGGGAGTACATTAATTGTAAGAAGATACAAATGACGAGTATTAATGTATGTGGTTGTAATGTAATGTACTTCTAAAAAAGAAAAGGAAAAAAAAAAAAAAAAAAAAAAAAAAAAAAGATATATTCGTACATTTCAGAGTATAACATTTCATCCATTCTTTAGCCCGAGTGTTAGTCAGGTTCCTGTGCTGAACCATTCTGACCCTTTAAATAATCAATAAAGGGAGACCATGTTCCAACGAATAATTCCTGTTTGTCCAACAGGGAAAATCTGATTCTTTCCACATTTAAGGTCTGCGTCATTTCTATAATCCACATTTTGATTGTGGGGGTTATAGGGCCTTTCCAAAATTTTAGAATTAATTTTTTTCCCGTTATTTTACTATAATCAATAAAGTTTCTTTGTGTTGTTGTAAATGTTTGATTTAATTCTAATGTTCCGAGTATTATTAATTTTGGATCTGGGTCCAATTGTGTGCTGATCACTTTAGATATTATACTGAAAATATTTACCCAGAATTTTTTAATTTTTATACAGTTTGCAAACATATGAGATAAGTTAGCTTCTAAATGTTGACATTTATCACATATAGGTGAGATATGTTGAAAGATTTTATGTAATTTTGTTTTTGAATAATGTAACCTATGGATTACTTTAAATTGTATTAAAGAATGTCTGGCATTTAATGAACATTGATGTATGTGTTGTAAACTTTCTTCCCAAGTATCTTTCGTTATTATTTGATTTAATTCTTTTTCCCATGTTTGTCTGCGTAAGTCCGTCGATGGAATGTCACTGTCTAATAAAATATTATATATATATAAGATATTAATTTTTCTGTATTAGGATGTTTATTCCAACATTCATCAAGAATTTCTGAATTTCTAATTCAAAAATTTTGAGTATTCGATGTTACATAATCTCTGAGTTGAAGATATCTGAAAAAATCATTTCCTCGAAGTCCATAAGTCTGTTGCAACTCCTGAAATGTAAGAAAAGTGCCTTCCTTGTAAAGTTGTCCCATATTTTTAATTCCATAATTCTTCCATTGTGTAATACCCCTGTCCAACCATGAGGGTTTAAACAAAGGGTTATTCACAATTGGAAGAAAAAGTGATAAGTTATCTAATTTTAATGTCTTTTTTAATAGTTTCCAAATTCGTATAGCACTAAATATTATGGGGTTTTCCCATATAATTTTTTTATTTAAATTTAGACGTAGCAAATAATATCAAGCCGATATCAAAAGGTAAACAATCTTCCTTTTCCATTTTTAACCAATCTGGTTGTTGATCTATTTCTTCCAACCAGAAATTCATATTTTTAATATTAACTGCCCAAAAATAAAACAGAAAGTTTGGTAAAACCAAGCCTCCATTTATTTTTGATTTAAACAAATGTCTTTTGTTTATCCTATGATTCTTCTAATCCCAAATAAAATCATTAACAATGGAATCCAATTTTTTAAAAAAGTTTTTTGACATATCGGAATTGTCTGAAAAAGGTATAATATTTGCGGTAAAAAAATCATTTTATGGCATTAATTTTGCCAACCATTGAGATAGGAAGTGTTTTCCAATATTGAATATTCTTATGTAGTTTGTTCAGTAATGGGGGAAAATTTGCTTTAAATAATGATGTATATATCTTAGTTACGTAAATGCCTAGGTATTTGAATTTTTCGTTTACTATTTTAAATGGAAATTGTTGTATTATCTGTTTGTTGTGTTCCCTTATTGGCATAATTTCACTTTTATTCCAATTTATTCTGTATCCTGAGAGTGAACCAAATTGGGTTATTAGCTTTAATAAGTTTGGAATACTAATTTCTGGTTTTGTAATGTAAATTAGTACATCATCTGCATATAGAGAAATTGTATTCACTGTATCCTTTGTGTTATACCCATGTATTTCCGGATGACCCCTAACTCTTTCTGCGAGTGGATCAATAGCAAGCGCAAATAATAATGGAGATAACGGGCATCCTTGTCTACAACCTCTAGATAGGCTGAATTTAGATGACAACCTTTGGTTTGTTAATATTCTAGCCGTAGGGTTTGTATATAACAGTTTTATCCATGTGCAGAATTTCTCCCCTAGCTGCATATTTTCCATCACCGAAAATAAATAGGACCATTCAACCTGATCAAAAGCTTTTTCAGCGTCAAGTGAGATTATTGCTAGATCTTCATTAATAATTCTCTTGGAATATATAATATTAAATAATCTTCTTAGATTATAATATGAGTACCGTTTCTGAATAAAGCCTGTTTGGTCAGGATGTATTAATTTATTCATCACTGTACTTAATCTATGCGCTAGTATTTTAGTTAATATTTTCTGATCTGTATTTAAAAGTGCAATTGCTCTATATGATCCCGGATCTTCCGGATCTTTATCAACTTTAGGAATAAGTGTTATTATAGATTCATTTAAAGTGTCTGGAAGTTTATGTTGAGTATAGATATGCTCATACAGCCTTTGTCAACGTGGGGAGAGCAAGTCATGATTTTTTAATGACTTTTTTATCTCCCTTTCTAATAATTCTCTATCGTTTGAGTCTAAACCTTTTAAATTACATTTTAGTAAAAAATCTGCTATTCCTTCTGGTTGTACTACAGTTTTAGTTGAATAAAGATTATGATAGTATTGGAGAAATCTCTCGTTTATATCCTTGGGCATTTTTAATAATTCTCCTCTATCTGTTCTAATTTTATGAATTATTTTTTCCCCTTCCATTTTTCGTAACTGACGTGCTAATAGTTTTTGTGGTTTGTCTCCAAACTCGAAATGTAATTGTTTGGTTTTTTTGATAAAGTTTTATTACTTGTTCTGAATACATTTTGTTTAATTTATATTTCAATACAGCAATTTTATTATGTTTTAAAATAGATGGCATTCTCGCATTTTCTATATCTAGTTGCTTGATTTCCCTTTCCAATGTTTGTTGTTTAGTCATGTTCTCTTTATTATAAAATACTTGGGCAGAAATTAATGCACCTCGAACAAACGCTTTAAACATTTCCCACATAAGAGAAGTAGGTGTGTCAGGGTTGTCATTTACCTCAAAAAATATTTGAATCTGTTTAATAAGATATTCCTGGCATGATCTTTCGTTCAAAATTTGTGGGTTAAATCTCCAATATGTTTGTTTCTCGGACATTCCATTTAATTTAATCATGAATGTTACAGGTGCGTGATCTGAGATTATAATATTATGGTATTTTGAGTTGTAAGTAAATGGGATAAACGTGGAGTCAACTAAAAAATAATCTATTTTTGAGTATGTTTTATGTACTGGTGAGTAAAATGAATATTCCCGTCCAGTTGGATTTTCAATTCTCCAGACATCCTTAATATTAGTGGTATTAATAAATGAATTTAAAAATACACTTGATTGAGATTTTACTTTTTTTTGCCTTGATGATCTATCTAAGTATGAATCTAATGTGCAATTGAAGTCTCCTCCAATTATTAATTTATATTGTGTAAATTCAGGAATTATATTAAATGTTTTATTAAAAAACATAGGGTTATCAAAATTAGGCCCATATACATTAAGAAGAATCACTTTTTCTCCATTTAACTCTCCAACTAATATAATATATCTACCATCAATATCCGCTATTGTTGATGAATGCGTAAAAGGTATTCTTTTACGAATTAATATTGCAACTCCTCTGGACTTATGGGAAAAAGAGGAATTATATGATTCAGCGATCCACTTTGCTTTAAGTCTATGTTGAGCTTCCTTTTAAGGTGTGTTTCTTGAAGGAATATTATATCTGTTTTGATTGTATTTAGATGTGCCAAAACTTTACCTCTCTTAATTGGTTCATTGATTCCCTTAACATTCCAACTACAAAATGTTATTCCCTCACCCCCTCTTGTCATATTAACATCTTGCATATTGTTTCTAAGGTGGTCTATAACCGAGCAGAAGGTGCAACACATAAAACCTGACCCTGCTCCCGAACCTCAAATAGATGAATTTTAAATAATATACATCGCTCTTCCGAACACATCTCCTTGAATTAGTCTTGTTGTTCCATTCAAACATTAAGTTATAAAAATATTTAAAGTGAAAAAAGTGATAGAATTGGTTAGTATAGGGTGAAAGAAAAAAAACTACATCTACAATTAGTGTAGTTAGTGATAGCCACACTAACGTGGCTAGAATTCTAAAGACTTCCGTAGCCTTTGTAAAAAAAAAATCCCAGCTCCGTGCCCGAGAAAAAAAAGAAGAATATTTCTGTCAATCAATTAACTTCTTTGGGAGTAGCAAACATATATATATATATATACACATACATACACACACACATACATATATATATATATATATATATATATATATATATATATATATATATATATATATATATATATATATATATATATATATATATATATATATATATATATACCCATATGCATATATATATATACGCACATATCCCTGCAGAAAAGTCCAAAAACAGCATAAATTCACAACGTTATTATTCTCTACATACCGTATTAATATCTTCGCTAAATCTATAAATTTAATTTTAAATTGAAAAATAAAGAGAAAATCCATCAAACCTTATTATGACGTAGGCTGAATTACCTCTTGCACATATTCCTATAGAATATAAGTATGTAACTCATTTCTACGTTAACCAGAGACTGTTAGTTATTAATCATTGTTATCAATCATACCCAGTATTAAATTTTTATGAGTAATATAAATGTTAATAATTTTAGTAGTAATATAGATATTTAATAAGTATTAGTAGTTACATATATAGTTAGATTTGAATATACTAAATAGTAATAGTGATTAATAACAATTGGTCATAACTATGATATTATTGTTCTTAGAGTTTATACTAAAAATAAAAAAAGATAAAAAAATAAAAAAACACGGTTTTCTCCAATGTCCACCATCCATTTCAGTTTTCGAATGTCCTTAAAGCCCTTAAAATAACTTTAAAGGTCTTTTTAAATCTGGCGAAGTCCCGTTAATCCTTGACTCCTGAGGAGTATTGTAAATTCTTCAGTCTGTGGTCACGTTCTCGATTTCTTTGCTAAATTCCAGTGCTTTTTCGTGGTCTGTAAAAAATTGCTCCTTCTGCTTGTCGGTGACTCTTAGTCTTGCGGGGTAAAGCAAGCCGTATCTCAATTCAGGTACCTTCTTCAGTATTCTTTTTGTCTCAGTGAACAGCGCTCTTTTCTTGAAGACCTCTGCCGGATAATCTCGGTAAATACTGAACCTCGCACCTTCAAAATAGAGCTGTCTGCTTCGGACAATTTTCTTCATTATCTCGTCAAATTCATGATCAAGTTGCACCTTTACTATAATTTGTTTTGGATGGGCATCATCTTGTGTACGACGCCCCTGCGCTCTATGTGCTCGACCGAGTGAAGCTTTTTTATAGTAGGTCTGCCACAAATTCCCGAGGGCCCATTTCCCTCTCACTTCCTTCTTTCACCCCTACAATTCTTAAATTCTTGCGTCTTTGACGCCCCTCCAGATCGGTACACTTATCACTTAATTTGATCACCATACCGGAGAGGCGTTGGTTTTCAATAAGGAGTCGATTTACAGTTTCCTCACTTGTCGCCGCCCATTTCTCAAGTTCGGTTATCGCTGTTCTATGTTGATCAAGTGTTTGATGAATGGGGACCACCTCCCTATTAACGTTCGATTCCACCGAAACAAGCCTGGCTTCCCACTTCCATCTGTTCCTTGGCCTCATCGTCCCTCGACCTCTTCCAGACTTCCAGTATTTCTTGAACGGTAGAATCCATTTCTGCTTTAAAATCTTCCTTGAAAGAGTTAAGTTCCTCTTTAAAATTCAATTTCAAATTTCCTTCGAAGGTTTTCAAGTGTAGTTAAATCTGTTTAATTTCAACAGCGAGAAAAGTTTTAAGATCTTCAATTTCAGACTTTTTCTGCTTTGATTTCTTCGTTGGGTCTTCCCGAGCCGTCATTGTAACTGAGGCCGAGGCCTCAGTTAGGCCTACCTCTTCAATCGGTAGTTTCCCTTTAACGGATTTTTTGGGCACACAGGGGGGGGGGGGGTATGTTGCATCGACATACCGTCAAAGTCGCGCGCCTGATGACGTCATGCGGCAGGCAGCCGTTCAGATCGCGATCGCTGCAGGTAAGACCCGATTTTCTCCCGTTTTCAGATTCTTCGTCACGGAGCTAGTTGGCACTGGACTCAAGCCTCCATAGCGCCACCGGTTGAAATTAAAGCACTGCAAATGGTTGGTGGGGTTTGGTTTGAAGTAAAAGCACTGCAAAAGTTTGGTGGGGGTTTGGGTTGAAGAAAAAGCACTGCAAATGGCTGGTGGGGGTTTAGGTTGAAGTAAAAGCACTGCAAATGGTTGTTGGGGATTTGGGTTGAAGTAAAAGCACTGCAAATGGTTGGTGGGGATTTGGGTTGAAGTAAAAGCACTGCAAATGGTGGGGGATTGGGTTGAAGTAAAAGCACTGCAAATGGTCGGTGGGGGTTGGGTTGAAGTAAAAGCGCTGCAAATGGTTGGATGTCGAAACTTGACAACTTCCATTTTGCACTGTATATTGATTTTAGATAAAATGCTACCCCTTACGGCTGCGATGTTTGACCATCTTACTCAGTCCCCCTCCGCTGATCAGGTGCAGAGGATTCTTCCCATTAATGAAAAATAAAAGTGTTGTCAGTGTTTTAAAAATATTGAAAATCTCTCTCCTGTCAATCATGCCATGAAAGCCACACCTTTTACGGTGGGATGGGAGAGGAATTATAAAACCAGGAAGCATGGGTGAGGCTCAGTCTTTGCTTGATGGGGAGGGAGAGGTCACGGCTCTGTCTGAGCTGTGAATCAACTGAACACACTGAATGTCTACTGAACTTTGAGTGTGGTGGTTTGTCAGGTTTTATGGTGGTTTTATGGTGGTTTATCCCTGCTTGAAATGGTATGAAACTGCATTTGAATGTGGTGGCCTTGCACCCTGCATGAAATCTCTCTCCTGTCAATCATGCCATGAAAGCCACACCTTTTTTGGTGGGATGGGAGAGGGATTATAAAACCAGGAAGCATGGGTGTGGCTCAGTCTTTGTTTGATGGGGAGGGAGAGGTCACGGCTCTGTCTGAGCTGTGAATCAACTGAACACACTGAATGTCTACTCAACTGTGAGTGTGGTGGTTTGTGAGGTTTTATGGTGGTTTTATGGTGGTTTTACCCTGCTTGAAATGGTATGAAACTGCATTTGAATGTGGTGGCCTTGCACCCTGCATGAAACGGTATGAAACTGCATTTGAATTTGGTGGCCTTGCACCCTGCTTGAAATGGTATGAAACTGCACTTGAATTTGGTGGCCTTGCACCCTGCTTGAAGTGGTATGAAACTGCACTTGAATTTGGTGGCCTTGCACCCTGCTTGAAGTGGTATGAAAGTGCACTTGAATTTGGTGGCCTTGCACCCTGCTTAAAGCGGTATGAAACTGCACTTGAATTTGGTGGCCTTGCACCCTGCTTGAAATGGTATGAAACTGCACTTGAGTTTGGTGGACTTGGATCCTGCTTGAAGTGGTATGAAACTGCACTTGAATTTGGTGGCCTTGCACCCTGCTTGAAGTGGTGTGAAACTGCACTTGAATTCAGTGGTTGGTTGCACCCTGCTTGAAGTGGTCAGAAACTGCACTTGAATTCGGTGGCCTTGCACCCTGCTTGAAGTGGTAGGAAACTGCACTTGAATTTGGTGGCCTTGCACCCTGCTTGAAGTGGTAGGAAACTGCACCTGAATTTGGTGGCCTTGCACCCTGCTTGAAGTGGTATGAAACTGCACTTGAATTTGCTGGCCTTGCACCCTGCTTGAGGTGCTAAGAAACTGCACTTGAAATTTGGTGGCCTTGCACAATGCTTGAAATGGTATGAAACTGCATTTCAATTTGGTGGCCTTGAACCCTGCTTGAAATGGAATTTGAAGGAATAGCCGTGAGTCAACTGCCAGCCCACCAGCCATGAGTGAGCTGCCAGCACATCGGGCTTGAGGGACTGAGCTGCCACCCAAGAATCCATTTGGCCCACAATGTCCATACTAGCCCTATGGAGACCAGTCCCTTCAGCCCACAACACCCATACCAGCGCCCCAGAAAGCCCCACCTCCCCACTGGCCACCAATATTGGAATTGGTGGAGAGGTGGAATATTGCGTTGGGGGACCAGCCCTCCTGTGTGAACATGCGATCCAACTGGTCCCACTTAGTGTAGTATATGATAAAAAAGGAAGGAATGTTAATCCTGCCCAAATTGGAGAGGCTAGGACTTTAAAATGGGGTAAAAGCTTCAGGGTTGCTGGGAGATTTGGTCAATTTGGAATTGCTTTCTTCAGAACTGGGACAAGCTGGGGAGTGGTGCCAGTGTGACTAGAGCCTAGATACAAGTTGCAAGAAAGGAATGAGAACATCTGCAGACCCTGTCAATTAGGTGCAAAATGCATAGAATGGATTGGATGGCTGCAAAGCAGACATACACCTTGTAAATAATTGTAAATAATGTTGCAGAGTTCTACTTTGCCGAGTGTTGATTGGATGAAGTATTGAGCCTTGTCTGGGTTTCTTGCAGATCAGGGTAAATGTCTCTAAATTGGCTTCCTTGAGAAGCCCTTTTTGAATACAATGTATTAAGCTGCTGTATTATTGGGTTATGGAAATGTCTGCTATGTATGGGTTTAATCGATATCTGTAATTGAATTGTTCGGAGACCAACCCCATGTGGTTCGGCCCCTCGAGGTCCCGGGACCTATAAAAGTCTGCTGCCACGAGGTCCAGCATCGATCTTCTGGGAGACCGCTTGGGACTGCGTGACCTTCTGGAGTATCTCTGTTTGAGCGAGGCCTAGAGCGCTTGATCAGGCAGATACGAGGATCGAACCCGCGGTGGGATAGGTGCAGTAGTTGAACTGTAATTGTGTTTTGTCAAAATACAGATTAGTTGTTCAAGTGCTTGATTTTTTGACTGAAACTAGACTGGGGGAAGTTTAGATCGAGCAATTTACAGTGGCGGGATATCCACAATGCTAAAAGTGAAGCTCTTCAATTCCGTTGTCCTCCCTACAGCCCTCTATGCCAGTGAGACATGGAAAATAAATGTGAAGATGAAAAAGAAATTGGATTCATTCCAACAACGCTACTTGAGGAAGATCCTGAAGACTAGCTACAGAGACCACATCACAAATGAGGAGATCTACTGGAAAACTGCAACAAAGCCTCTCAGCCAGGACATAGAGGTACACAGGATGAAATCCTGGATGTGCACCTAAGATTGCAATGACATGGCAACCTGACGGAAGAAGGAAAAGAGGCCGACCAAAACTCACATGGAGGCGAACATTCCAGAAGGATTTGGAAGCCTGGGACGCAAGCCTGTCGAGGGTGGATGACGTCGTACATAACCGAACAGAATGGCGAATGTTTGCTGCCCAATGCTCTGAACAGTGTGGGAGGAACAAAGTCAAAGACTTACAGGCTTCTGTAGTTGCCTGAAGAGATAACATTGACTTTGAGGAGAATGTAAACGTCGGATTTAACATGCCTAGTTTGTACCTAAATATAATTATTTCAAACTCTTGATTGTCATTGAGAAATGACACAGGTGAAATGCAAGCCCACAATTATTTGCTACTGTCACAATTAATGCAGTACGATGGTGAGCATGTGAATTATTTACCTTTACAACTTTGATATGATATGGCTGTGTACAGTGGCTTGCAAAAGTTTTCATACCCCTTGAATTTTCCACATTTTGTCATGTTACAACCACAAACGTAAATGTATTTTATTGGGATTTTATGTGATAGACCAACACAAAGTGGTGCATAATTGTGAAGTGGAAGGAAAATAGTAAGATTAAACGAGAACTTACCTAAGTTTGAAGTTTGATCTTTATTTTATGAGGAGTTACGTAGGTGATTACGTGAAGAACCCCGCCAGTGCGCCTGCGCGTCAATCTTCAAAGCAGCGGTGTGAAATCACAAAAAACAACAACCGAAGTAATATAGTCTCATACTAAAACGAGTAAGACAAGAACTTCCATCTGACCTTTATGATAGAGGGTAGGGTCGTGGTGGGCACGTAATCACCTACGTAACTCCTCATAAAATAAAGATCAAACTTCAAACTTAGGTAAGTTCTCGTTTAATCTTACTATTTTACTTTGGAGTCACGTGAGTGACTACGTGAAGATTTTAAAGCTTTGTGATTTCATGCCGTGGATCAATCCCGGCTTCTCACTGCATAGATTGACTCGGAACGAGAATAATCAATCATGCATTCATAATAACATTTGTACCACAAATGCAGTAATTCATTTCAATAATGAAATGAATCAGATCCCCTTTTAACCAGAGGAATTTACACAGAACTTAAAATAGTTTCTGCAAACAACCCCGCATTAACAATAGGCCGATGGTAAAAATGTTGAAACATCAACTCATTGGACCACCCGGCGGCTGCGAGGATATGGTCGACGGGGCCATCTTTTGCCCTGGCCGCCGACATTTCTGCTGCCCTAGTCGAGTGAGACGTAAAAACATAAGTGTTAATACCAGCAGCTGTTAAGACTTATTTTATCCATCTGGAAATAGTCTGTATTGAAACTCTCTTGTGTGGTTTCTTGTGTGTGATCAAAAACCCAGTTTCCGTATTCTCAAATTCTTTGTGACCTCAATGTAATGTAATAAATATGTCTTCATACAGAGACATGGATCATTTGGATATGCTGCCAGCATAATTTTAAATCCTGTCACACCTGGCCTAATTTGCTTTAGTAGGTCATAGATATAGAATGTAACCTTGTCTTCAGTTACTTCCATACTGTCTATTTGTAATTCTCCAAGTGTTTGCACTCGTTGTGCTGTCACTCATGCCATAAACATGAATACTTTCATACTGAGCTTGACCAAAGGTAAAGACACACTTGATGACCATCACGAAGTAGTTTCAGTACCACACTTACATCCCAGATTGTCACGTACCTAGGTTTCGGTGGTTTGGAATTAAAGATTCCTTTCATTAGTCTGGAAACAATTGGGTGTGACCCAATTGAGTTTCTTTCTGAATCCAGAACCAAATATGAGGACAATGCACTTCTGGCTGAATTAATTGCACTACAACTCAGACCTTCATCATAATAAAGTTTTGACAGAAATTCTAAACATTTGAAATGTCTGCAGTACTTTATTGCACATTCTTTTGTACCCAGAACTCTTCCCATTTCTTAATATAAGAAAGGTACTGTTTTTGAGTGCTCTTCCTCCAGACTGCCGTAAGCATGTCCACAGTATGCTCAGACAGTCCTCGTCCCAGAAAAGGCATTCTTAAAACCTGCAAATCAACAAATCCAAACGATCATATAATGGATGTTGTTCCCCTGTACAGGGTGCAGCAATAAATTACTTTTTTTTGGGACTTTCATCAACATTTGTGTTGTTAATTCTAATATCAACGGATACCATGGCTGTGTAGGCCAATCTGGTACTACCAATACCCTTGAAGCAGCATCTTGCCTGATTTTAAGCAAACATTGGCTTATGAGGCAGAAAGGTGGAAATATATATGAAAACATACCACCCCAATGTAGCGAGAAAGCATAAATCGCCACTGCTCCTGGATCTGGTTTCCATGAGACATATCTCGATAGCTGATGATTCAAGTCGATGTCGGTCATTCCAAATCTGATGACTATATCATTGAATACCTCTTGATTCAACATCCATTCTTTATTATCATGGAACTTTTCGTGACCTGGTGTCTGCTATCGTTCATTCTACCTGGTAGATAGATAGCTGAAATCCAAATGTTCTTTTCAATACACCAAGCCCAAAGTTGATTAACCATTTTGTCACAAGACACCGACTTAATTCCACCCATATCATTAATATAAACAACTACTGTTGTGTTATCAATTTGAACTTGAACATGCTTATTAGTTGTGTTAGAACAATAAGCTTGGAGCCCATAGAAACATCCTAGAAGCTCCAAATAGTTAATTCCCCATGTCTGCAGTAACAATGACTCTTCCTGATTCCATCTGCCTCCTCAGCTAGATGTTAAGTCAGTTGCACCCCATCCTGGTGCACTGGCATCAGTTTGTAATATCATGGAAGGTTGTTCAATCAGCACTTTGCTGGAACTGCTTGAGACATGTAGAATCCACCACTGCAGATCAGAAACAGCATTTGTTGTTGTTGCATGGTTCTATCAAAATGACCAACATGCATTCTCGGTGCCTGTTCTTTAAGTCTCTGCAGCTGTTGATAATGTAATGGTCCGAATTGGACTGCTGGGAATGCTGCTACTAATTTTCCCAGTACACGAGCCACCTGTCTAATTGAAGGTTTTTGCTCGTTTAGGAGATTACTGCAATCTTTAATCAAATCCACCTTTTTCCCTGGGCAAAGTAATATTCATTTGGACTAAATCAATTGTGAACCCCAAATAATTAATAGAGGTACATGGTGTTAACCTAGATTTCTGTGGATGAATTAGAAACCCAAATTTTCAAAAGTTGATTTCACAACTGCAACAGATACTTCTGTTGACTGTTTTGTCTTTCCTATAATCAAGACATCATCCAAATATGCCATTAGTACATGCCCCTGGCTACTCAGTAAGCCCAGAATTGGTTTTAACAATTTTGTGAATATTCTGGGTGCAGATATTAACCCATTAGGCAGAGCTTTGAACTGCCACAACTGGTTCATCCATTTAAATTTAAGATACTTCCTATCTTCTGAATGAACAGACACTGAATAATATGCATCTTTCAAGTCTATAGTTGCCATATAACATGCTTGTGAAATAAGCTGTTTGGCAGTCATAAATGTTTCCATTTTAAAATGTCCAAATTGCACAAAAGGATTCAGATTTATCAAATCTACAAGAATCCTACATCCTCCATCCTTTTTTGATCGAGGGAATATATTTGACACAAATTGGTGACTTTGGTAGACTGATTTTTCAATAACCCCTTTTTTATATAGGGTTTCAATTGCAACCTGAACCTCCATCACTTCTTTTTGTACAAAGTGCAGAGTTCGGCTAGGAACATGATGAACAGGCAAATCATAATTTGGATTGAATTCAATTCAAAATCCTTGTATATTATTCAGGATTACCACATCTGAAGTAATTTTCTTCCAATTATTATAGAAGAAATGTAACTGCCTCCAAACTTTTGGCTTAATCTAGTTAGTATGTTCCCATGAGAACCAGGTCCACCTACCTCTTGAGTCATTTGAGTACCCTGAGATTCCAGGGTTCTCCCGGAAGCACACCCACTGGTTCTTGCTCCCGCTGCAGGCCGCCAACTACGTCCCTGCGTTGATGAGCGACTTGGTCCAGGATCCGTATGACGTCTGAAAGGATACTTCCTCTTTACAGACTTCACAACCATTGATGTCTTCATCAATCCTGTTTTCACTTCATCTTCCAACTCTTTAATATGTCTCCCGAGATCTCTCCAAAGAGTAAGTTGGGTAATTTGTATATTACTTGGTTTGCAGAGTGCTGCGAATTTCGGATTCATAGTAGACCGTATAGCACTTCTCGAAGTGGGTGCTGCATAGCAACCCCAGTGCTTGCTGATGCAACTTCGTCATCTTTTGGTTGTTACCTGCTATTCTGGTAAAAGCAGTTATTCCAGAACCCAGCAGCTTTAATATTCTCTGCAACTGATTCCAGATACTCTTGCAGTCTCATCCATTTCATGCTGTTCCAGCTAATGGTAAACCAAGTAATTTATTAAGGAGGCCAGTTCTTCCTAATGGCTCTCCTGACCCCGACGGGGCAGCGAATCCTACTACCAGGGGTGGAACATCTGGCAGCTGCCTTTCATCGCCTTGTACAGCCTCACCGTCAGAGTCGGGGTCTGAAATCTCATGACCCGTAGCACGCTCCTCATTCTTGAGGGTGCATTCCATCAGCCCTGAGCCAGGTGCTGTTAAGCTGCTCCTGCAGCTTGGATTACAGTACACTCCTTCCTGAGTGAACTTTTGCTCCAACAACCTATAAAAAAGGCTTCTATTTGGGCAATACGCTCGAAAGCAGTATCTAGCCCTGTACCAGGAGCTGTTTGAGCTGTTTCCAGCAGCTTGGCTTTCAGAACACTCCTCCCTGAGTGAACTTTGCTCCAACAGCCTGTGTAAAAGGCTTTCTATTTGGGCAATACGCTCTAAAGCAGTATCTAGACCTGGAGCTTCTTCATTGCCTGGGACTCCCTCCGTTGGGATTTAAATTTGTCTTTTGCCCGACAGGCGCTGACTGTGTTTCACCAGCCCCCAGGTCCACAGTCACTATGCTCACCGCTGGCGACTGTACCGGGGTTTAGAGGCGGTTGGTCTCTAACCGCGGACTCCCCGACTTTCCCGACTTCTGTCGGCTATGTCGCTCGCCTCTTCCCCCTGTCCGTTTTTTCCCAAGGCGTCTGTGGAAAAAATCGCCATAGACCCACAGTAAACGGACCTGGAAAACCTGTAAAAAAGTTTTTACTTACCTTGTAGTTGAAAAACTACAAACCACTCGAGGAGCACTGCTCCTCACGTCCGTTTGCGTCAAGGCGTCTGACGTAATGACGCGCAGGCGCACTGACGGGCTTCTTCACGTAGTCACTCACGTGACTCCGAAGTAAAACAGAGAATAAGTGGTGGTGGGTTTCTTAAATGTGTATATTTTAATGCTAGGAGCATTGTAAGAAAGGTGGATGAGCTTAGAGCCTGGATTGACACCTGGAAGTATGATGTTGTGGCGATCAGTGAAACATGGTTGCAGGAGGGCTGTGATTGGGAACTAAATATTCCAGGATTTCGTTGCTTCAGGGGTGATAGAATTGGAGGGGCAAGAGGTGGGGGTGTTGCATTGCTTGTCAAGGAAGATATTACAGCAGTGCTTTGGCAGGATAGATTAGAGGGCTCGTCTAGGGAGGCTATTTGGGTGGAACTGAGAAATGGGAAAGGTGTAGCAACACCTATAGGGGTGTATTATAGACCGCCAAATGGGAAGCGAGAATTGGAAGAGCAAATATGTAAGGAGATAGCAGATATTAGTAGTAAGCACAAGGTAGTGATTGTGGGAGATTTCAATTTTGCACACATAGACTGGGAAACACATTCTGTAAAAGGGCTGGATGGTTTGGAGTTTGTAAAATGTGTGCAGGATAGTTTTTTGCAGCAATACATAGAGGTACCTACTAGAGAAGGGGCAGTGCTGGACCTCCTGTTAGGAAATGAGACAGGGCAGGTGGCGGAGGTATGCGTCGGGGAGCACTTTGGGTCCAGTGATTACAATACCATTAGTTTCAATATAATTATGGAGAGGGTCAGAACTGGACCTAGGGTTGAGATTTTTGATTGGAGAAAGGCTAACTTTGAGGAGATGCGAAAGGATTTAAAAGGAGTGAATTGGGACATGTATTTTATTTTTGTGATAATATTTTTTATTGGAGTAAATACATATCATATTAAAATCATTACCAGTCTTTCATTTCTAAATTAATAATATTGTCAAACATTATTCACATTGTCTCCAATGATTTTTTCTTTTCTTTTTTTAAGTAAGTAGAAATAAAAAGATAGATGAAAGAAAGAGAGAAAAGAGAGAAAAGAAAAGAAAAAAAACCCCAAAAAAGAAAGAGTTAATAAAGAAGAATGCAATAACTTACTAATAAAAAAAACTTCATTCGAGATATATTCGTACATTCTTGTTTGTCCAACAGGACAAGTCTAATTCTTTCCAAGTGTAAGGTCTCCGTCATTTCTATAATCCACATTTCGATTGTGGGGGTAATAGGACATTTCGAAAATTTTAGAATTAATTTTTTCCCAGTTATTATACTATAATCAATAAAGTTTCTTTGAGTTGTTGTAAATATTTGATTTGGTTCTAGTATTCCTAGTATTATTAATTTGGGATCTGGGTCCAATTGAGTGCTAGTAACTATAGATATTATTCTAAAAATATTTGCCCAGGATTTTTTAATTTATTACAATTCGCAAACGTATGAGTTAAGTTAGCATCTAAATGTTGACATTTATCACATATAGGGGTAATATGTGGGAAGATTTTATTTAATTTTGTTTTAGAGTAATATAACCTATGTAGTACTTTGAATTGTATTAGAGAGTGTCTGGCATTTAATGAACATTGATGTATGTGTTGTAAACTTTCTTCCCAAGTATCTTCGTTATTATTTGATTTAGTTCTTTTTCCCATGTTTGTCTGTGTAAATCCGTCGATGGAATCTCGCTATCTAATAAAATATTATATATGTAAGATATGGGACGTTGTTTTATGGGAAGGATGTAGAAGAAAAATGGAGGACATTTAAGGTGAAATTTTAAGAGTTGAAAGGGAAATAGTAAAAATTGGAAAGAGCCATGGTTTTCAAGGGAAATTGGACACTTGGTTCAGAAAAAGATAGAGATCTACAATAATTATAGGCAGCATGGAGTAAATGAGGTGCTTGAGGAGTATAAAGAATGTAAAAAGAGTATTAAGAAAGAAATTAGAAAAGCTAAAAGAAAATATGAGGTTGCTTTGGCAAGTAAGGTGAAAGTAAATCCAAAGGGTTTCTACAGCTATATTAATAGCAAAAGGATAACAAGGAATAAAATTGGTCCATTAGAGAGTCAGAGTGGACAGCTATCTGCAGAGCCAAAAGAGATGGGGGACATTATTGAACAATTTCTTTTCTTCGGTATTCACCAAGGAGAAGGATATGGAATTATGTGAGGTAAGGGAAACAAGCAGAGTAGCAATGGAAACTGGGAGATTCAAAGAAGAGGAGGTGCGGACACTTTTGAAAAATATGAAAACGGATAAGTCTCCAGGTCCTGACAGGATATTCCCTAGGACATTGAGGGAAGTTAGTGTAGAAATAGCAGGGACTATGACAGAAATATTTCAAATGTCATTAGAAACGGGAATAGTGCCGGAGGATTGGCGTACTGCGCATGTTGTTCCGTTGTTTAAAAAGGGTTCTAAGAGTAAACCTAGCAATTATAGACCTGTTCATTTGACGTCAGTGGTGGGCAAATTAATGGAAAGGATACTTAAAGATAATAAATATATAAACATCTGGATAAGCAGGGTCTGATTAGGAACAGTCAACATGGATTTGTGCCTAGAAGGTCATGCTTGACTAACCTTCTTGAATTTTTCGAAGAGGTTACTAGGGAAATTGATGAGGGTAAAGCAGTGGATGTTGTCTATATGGACTTCAGTAAGGCCTTTGACAAGGTTCCTCATGGAAGGTTGGTTAAGAAGATTCAATTGTTGGGTATTAATGGTGGAGTAGCAAGATGGATTCAACAGTGGCTGAATGGGAGATGCCAGAGTGTAATGGTGGATGGCTGTTTGTCAGGTTGGAGGCCGGTGACTAGTGGGGTGCCTCAGGGGTCTGGTGTTGGGTCCACTGTTGTTTGTCATGTACATCAATGATCTGGATGATGATGTGGAAAATTGGTTTAGTAAGTATGCAGATGATACTAAGATAGGTGGTGTTGTGGATAATGAAGTAGATTTTCAAAGTCTACAGAGAGATTTAGGCCATTTGGAAGAGGGGGCTGAAAGATGGCAGTTGGTGTTTAATGCTGACAAATGTGAGGTGCTACATCTCGGCAGGACAAATCAAAATAGGACGTACATGGTAAATGGTAGTGAATTGAGGAATGCAGTTGAACAGAGGGATCTAGGAATAACTGTGCATAGTTCCCTGAAGGTGGAATCTCATGTAGATAGGGTGGTAAAGAAAGCTTTTGGTGTGCTGGCCTTTATAAATCAGAGCATTGAATATAGAAGTTGGGATGTAATGTTAAAATTGTACAAGGCATTGGTGAGGCCAATTCAGGAGTATGGAGTACAATTTTGGTCGCCTAATTATAGGAAGGATGTCAACAAAATAGTGAGAGTACAGAGGAGATTTACTAGAATGTTGCCTGGGTTTCAGCAACTAAGTTACAGAGAAAGGTTGAACAAGTTAGGTCTTTATTCTTTGGAGCGCAGAAGGTTAAGAGGGGACTTGATAGATGTCTTTAAAATTATGAGTGGGTTAGACAGAGTGGACGTGGATAAGCTTTTCCCATTGAGAGTAGGGAAGATTCAAACAAGGGGACATGACTTGAGAATTAAGGGACAGAAGTTTAGGGGTAACATTAGGGGGAACTTCTTTACTCTTTACTCAGAGAGTGGTAGCTGTGTGGAATGAGCTTCCAGGGAAGTGGTGGAGGCAGGTTCGATGTTATCCTTTAAAAATAGATTGGATGGGTATATGGACGGGAAAGGAATGGAGGGTTATGATCTGAGTGCAGGTAGATGGGACTAGGGGGAAGTTTATAAAAACATAAAAAATAAAGCGTTCGGCACGGAATTTAAGGGCCGAGATGGCCTGTTTCGTGCTGTTATGGTTATATGGTTATATGGTTATATGGAGTAACATAATTCAAGTGAGTGGAGTAGAGCAATGTCATTTCAACTGAAAAGAAACAACAATCAGATCCAACCAGTCAATAAAAGGTCATGGATTTTAATTACTGTGTTAAATCACTCAAGTTGAAAAATCATAATTTCTCTTCTGTTAACAAGTTATATGATAAACTCTCACACTATTATTTTTTTCCCATGAACATCACAAGACATTCCCCCCATTGCAAATCATTCATGCTTATCTTCTGGTTCTTTAGATGCCAACCACCGCAAAGGCATAAAGGAGGGGGAGATGGAATATTTTGCCAGGACTCATTCCATTCATTCCAACCTAGCGAACAATGCATCCCATAAATGACCACTCATCAAATCACCCCAAGTCATTCGTCAAAAATGTTCTCCTGGAGATCATCAAATTTAAGGATAAAAATTACTTGATTTACTTAGCCAAGTGAGCTATGTAGAGAAAAAAGTGAAAGTTAATGTCACAGGTCCGCAATCTTTTGTCAAAACAAGAAAAGTTAAAGACATCCTACAGCTACAAAGCCAGGCAAAGAGAGTAGAGTAAATAATCAAAGGAAAATGCCTGAGAGGTTGGAAGGCAGTGAACATCATATAGGGCATAAGGCAAGATGATACAGTCTGTCTTTCCATCATACCACTCATTTGATCTCCATTGCCAAGAATTATACATATACATGTATAATTATGGATTCATAAAGCAATACATAAAAACTAGCCCTTCAACCCAAACTCGTCCATGTTGACCCAAAATGCCCCATCTAAGATAGTCCCATTTGCTTAAAGTTGTCCCATATCCTGCTAAACCTTTCCTATCCATATACCTATCCAAATTTCTTCTAAATGTTATTATTGCCTGTGCTTCCATGACTTCCTTTGGCAGCTCGTTCCACCTACCCATCACACTCTGTGTGAAAAGGTTTTCCCTCAGGTTTCTATTAAATCTTTCCTCTTCCACCTTAAACTTACGCCCTCTAGTTTTTGATTCCCCAACCCTGTCGGAAGATACAGTGGGATATGGATCAACTGCAGAAATAGGTGGAGAAATGACAGATGGAGTTTAATCCAAGCAAGTATGAGATATTGCACTTTGGGAAGCTGAATGTAAGAGGGGAGTATACAGTTAATGGCAAGACCCAGGGGTTGTGATGACGACAGATATGATAGTGGTGTTTAAGAGGCTCTTAAATAAGCACATGAGAGTGCAAGGAATGGAGGGATTTGGATCATGTACAGGCAGGTGAATCAGTTTAACTTGGCATCATGTTTGGCACAAACATTATGTTTGTTTAAAATATGAATGTTTGTTAATATTATAAATGGGCTGAAGGCCCCATTCCCGTGCTGTAGTTCTATCTTTATTATCTACTAATTACTATGAAATTACCAAAGAAGCTAAATACCGCAATACTACTCTCATATATATTATTTGTAATATGCAACTCTAACTCACATGTATATCATGACATGCTCAGATATGCCTCATAGCTCTGTTCTTGTGATCAATTCCATATCACCTCAATTGTAAGCTGTTTTAAACTTTAAATACCATCCCTTCTCTGGAAATGGATGCTATTGAACAGAACTCATCTTAGTGATCATTCAGAATGCAGAATAATTCTATTTACTGCTTTCTATTTTTCAAAGTCTTTCTTAAACTTTTCCTTATTTTATTTACAAAAAATCAAACTTGTGACCATCCGACTGACACAACACTTCCTTATGATTTCACCATCTTTATCCTGCATTCTGCTACAAGACCCGGGTGGTGCCACCAGCAGTGGCTGCCTCGCCAACACTGTCTGTCCTTTCGTATTTGTTGTTATTTTTAGTATGTGTTAAAAAGTATGTTTTAGTGTTCCTTGGTTAGGTTTATGTGGGGGGTGGGGTGCTTGGGGGAAACTTTTTTTTCAATCTCTTACATCGACAGAGATGCAATTTTTTGTCATATCGTATCTCCGTCTGCACATTGTGGAGTTGGCGGCCTTTCCTAGAGACCGACACGGCGCTCCATGCCGCGGCAGTCTGTGGGTTTTTAACATCGCAGAGCTTGCAATCCCTTTGCCGGGGATTGAAGCTCCAACCGCAGGGCCTGTGTACTTTCACAGCGTGAAGCCCGCGGTCTCTGGTAATAAGCCGATTCAGGAGCTCCTTTGCCGTGGAGAGAGTTTCAACCGCCCCCAATGCGGGAGTTTCGATCACCCCGACGGGGGCTTTGATCGTTAGCTGAGGGGGCTTTGATCGCCCCGACTGCGGATGGTTTGACTGCCCGATCGCGGGAGAACAAAGAGGGAGAGGATTTAACTTTATTGCCTTCCATCACAGTGAGTAATGTGGAATCCACTGTGGTGGATGTTTATGCTAACTTTTATGTGGTTGTGATCTGGTTGCTTTTCACTTAGTATGGCTGTATGTTAACTCAAATTTCACTGTACCTTAATTGGTACATGTGACAATACACTGACCTTGAAACCCTTGAAACCTTGAAGACCATTAACTACATGTTGGAGGAATGTTTTTATCCAACTTTTCGCACGGCAAACATGGACTTTGCTTTAGACTTTAGAGATTCAGAGTGGACAAAGGCTCTTCCACCCACCAGACCTGCACCAACCAGCAATTCCTATACACTAACACTATCCTGCACACTAGAGTTAATTTTACAATTTTACCGAAGCCAATTAACCTACAAAACTGCACATCTTTGGCGTGTGGAGGGAAGCCGGAGCACCTGGAGAAAACCCACGCAGTCACAGGGAGAACGTACAAACTCCATACAAACAGCATCAGTAGTCAAGATGGAACTCGTGTCTCTGGCGTTGTAAGGCAGCAACTCTACCGCTGCGCCGCTGTGCCACCCCCAAAGTAAACTGATGGATGGAAATCTCATTGAAATGTATTAACGAGTTTTCCCCAAACATTTACACTTTCAAATACCATTGAAAGGAAATGCAGCACCACCAGAGCTATCTTGTTATTTATGTGATGACATTTAGTGACACTGGCACAAACCAAATGGCCCCGAAGGAAAAAAAACGTGTTTGTACGAATAACTGCTTCAAGATTTCCTAACAGCTCACATTCTGTTTGAAATGTTCAACTCTGGCACATTGTTCCCTACAGCATCTTAGGACAGAAATTTCAGTCAATTTTAATTCACTGTGAGTTATTTATTTTTTACTTGAGGCATCTGACTACAGAAGCTAACCCAACAATAACCTGTGTTTTCATGGAATCCTAAGAAAGTAAAGATGTTCCAGGAAATTTCACAAGGTTAGCAAACTGAATAGAAGGAATACAGTAAGTTAATATTAATGGGACATATGAAAATAGAAATATGAAGCAAAGAGAAGAAGACGATGATCAAGAGTGTTGGGCCAAGGTACCTAAACTAACCCATCAGCGAGGGTATGATTAATACTGTGGTTGCTCAATAAACTGGAGGAGTGCAGATATTTCAAAGGAGTTTGAATCCAGAGGAACTTTCAAATGTAAGGAGATATATTTAATGACAATTCTTTATCAAGGTTATGCATAATTAGAAGCCAATACAGGTTGGTAAGCACAGGGTGACAGTGAAAGGAAAGTGTTTGATGGCTCCAGGCCTGTACTCACTGGAATTTAGAAGGATGAGGGGGAAACTCATTGAAACTTGCTGGAAAGTGAACGGTCTAGATAGGCTGGACGCGGAAAGGATCTTTCCAGTAATGGGAGAATCTAGAACTAAAGGGCACAGCATCAGAATAAAAGGACATACCTTCAAAATGGATATGAGGAGGAATTTATTTAGCCAGAGGGGGATGAATCTGTGGAATTCATTGTCATATTTGGGAGCGGCCGCTTTGAGTAATTTAACACAAAGCTTGATAGATTCTTGATTAGAAACATTATCAAAGGTTACGGGGAGAAGGCAGGAGAATGGGTTGAGTGGGAAAAATAGATCTGCCATGGTTGAATGGTGGAGTCGAGTCGATGGGCTGCATGGGATAAATTCTGCTCCTATATCTTATGGTTTTATGGAATTTGGTTCAAATTATGAGAAAGGCACCTGGAATTCTGAGTAACATCAAATGTATTGAAAGATGGAGAGAGAAAGCCATTGAGAATATATTAAATTAGTCCAGATCAGTAGTAACAATGTGTTTCAGCAGCACAAGCAATGTTGCAGAGATGAAAATGGGCAATTTTAATTATTCATTGATGGATGGTGCAAAACTCACCTAAAGATCAGAAAATACATTAAGATGTCACACAGTCTCATTCACTTATATCTGATGAAGTCCCTTTGTCCTGGAATGTTAACTCAATTTCTCTTTCCACAGATGCCAACTGACCCATTGTGTGTTTCCAGTATTTTCTGTTTTTATTTCAGTTTTTCAGCATCTGTAATTTTTTTTAATGATTTGAGATTAGAGATTCCTTTATTTGTCATTCAGACCTTTCGGTCTGAACGAAATTTCGTTGCCTGCAGTCATACATATAATAATAAATAACAAAACACACAATAAACACAAATTAACATCCACCACAGTGAGTTCACCAGGCACCTCCTCACTGTGATGGAGGCAAAAGTCTTAAAGTCTCTGTCTCTTGGACTTCATTTTTCTGATTCACTTTATGTTAGTTGCATGGGCAAAGATGTTGTCTATGTTTATGAACCACACATTGATTTGGGGATCAGAAACAATGGATTCAGTCTTGCTAATATGTATTTGAACAATTCCTTTGTCTAACAAGTCCTGAATGTTGGATAATCAATCTGAAAGTTTATGGGCAATTGCACGGCTGAGATCACAGTGAGGGAAAGTTAATTTACATTTGTATTCATGAGAAACAGATGTGCTTTTGGATAATGCTGTTGGGGAAACAATTAAATACCCTGAGCATGTTTTTATGAATGCCCCCAAAGGCCTCCAATATTTGCTCCTGAATTATTATTATTATTATTATTATAAACTGGTCTTTCATATCAAAGGATCATGTTGTTAAAAGACTGAAATTTCTTATTACATGGCCTGCAATGACTTTAGCACCGCTGCTAAATTTAAAAGTAATTATAACTTTTAAGAACCAGCTATACGTGTACTTGAACCACCAAGGCAAAATAGGCAGCAGATGAAGTGCCGATAAATGGGATTAGTCTCGATAGGTACTTTATTTATAGCATGGCCAGGATGGGCCAAGGGGCCTGTTTCTGTGCAGTATGACATTCTGACTGTAGCGTCTGTTATTAAAAGTTATAATTGCTTTAAAATTGTAACAGTGGTGCAAAAGTCATTTCAGGCAAAGGTATTTTGATATAAAAGATGTTTCTAAAAATAGTTCTGAAGCAAAATATTGTAAATGGTGGAAATCTGAAATAGAACAGAAATAATAAGTCTGTGAATAAGTATGCGTGGAGAAAGAAAGATATAATACTGTATTTCAAATAGATGATCTTTCATTTGAACGATCAGTAAGATGAATATAGGTTATCTCTCCACAGGTGCTGCCTAATCTGCTGTAGTTAAACCAAATAAACCAAATTAATCATAGAATCATTGGGTCATACAGCATGGAAAAAGGCCCTTTGGCCCAACTGCCCAACTTGCCCATGCCGACCAAGTTGCCCCAACTTGCCTGCATTTGGCACTTATCCCCCTAAATGTTTCCTCTCTGCCCAAATGTATTTTAAATGTTCTTATAGTATCTGCCTTAACTGCTCCTCTAGCAGCTCACTCCATATACTCACCCTCCCTGTGTGAATAAGATGTCACTAAAATTCCTATGAAATCTTTCCTCTCTCACTTTAAACCTATGTCCTCTGGTTCTTGATTAACTCTGGGTAAAAAACTGTATTCTCCCTATCTATTCCCTTCATGATCGTATACACCACTATCAGATCACCCCTTATTCTCATGCACTCCAAGGAATAAAGTCCTAGCCTGCCCAAATTCTCCCTTTATATCCGGCCCTCAAGTCCTGGTAACATCCTCGTAAATCTTCTCTGCACTCTTTTCCTGCTTAACCACATCCTTTCTATAGCAGGGTATCCAAACTGAATATGAAACTCCAAATACTGTCTCACCAACATCTTGTACAGCTGTACCATAACATTCCAACTTCTATATTCAATACCCTGACAGATGGCCAATGTACCAAAAGTCTTCTTGACCACTCTATCTACATGTGACACCACTTTTAAGGAACTATATACCTTCGCTCCTAGATCCCTCTGCTCTACAACACTGCCCAAGGCCTTGCTATTCAATGTGATGTTCCTACCGTGGTTCACCTTCCCAAAAATGCAACACCTTGCACTTATCTGCATTAAACTCCATTAACCTTTCCTCAGCCTATTTGACTATCTGATCAAGATCCTGCTGTAATTCAGCAGTTCCTGCTGAAATTTCAGCAAAGGTGTTGCAATGGAGTAGGAACAAATCAGAATAAATATATTTTTTGATGTTTAACATTAAAATGTGGTTCCCAGATATTATTTTGCCAATTGCTCTGCCTCACCATGCTCGTTACATTATCAGAGTATCAAAGTGATATTCCCCATCATCATTATTGCTAAACACCTGCATCAGCTTGCAAAACTATGAATTGTGTTTGTTCGTACCATCTCTGGTTGAGTTCAATTTTCCAAATACAGAAATGCTGATTTATAATGTTTCCCTCATTATCACACAACTAACTGCTGACATACATAGCTTCAAGCCCACACAAACAATGTAGTCTTAGCAGAATGCTGAGGGAAAATGCCCAGCATTGGTTGTTTAAGTATCCATTCTTACGCTTGTCAGCTCTGACATTTATTACTGATATCAAGCACGGAATGGATTTAAAACCTTCAAAGGTCACCTTCAATATAATGAGCTCATCCAAAATCTGCTGCAGTCATATAATATCCCAGGGTTGAATTCATGAAGATATACACCAAACTATCTAAAATAGATAGATATATTTCTAATCAAATATTTATCTAAGAAATAATTATCCCATTATTACATTAATGAAAGGAATAGACACTGTAGGTTAGGATGAAAGGAAAAAATGTTGACAAATATTAAATGGGTTTTAGGTTGACATCAGTGAATATATTCTGATCACACAAGAGTCAAAAAACAAACCACTAATAATTCTCAATGCACCAGTTCTATGCTAGAGTGTTTCATTTTGTCGTAACATTAACATTATTTCATAGCAAAAATCTTGAATATTAATTGTTTTATTCTGAAAATTCTGAAGTGTATTTTGCCATGAGTGGTAATATATCTTAATCTAAAGTAACTGTAAATCATAGGTGAAGAAAGAATGTAAAAGAAAATATATCTAGGGATAGAAATCTTATTCATTCTCAATGCTTCCAGCTCCTGACAAGGTAGATATAGCCTGAACATATGTCCTCCAAATAAGCTATATGCAACCTTACTACAGTCGTATTGCTAATTGTAAACTATACCCTGCTGTGCACTATGTCCCTTTGTCCTTCTCGTGGCCCAAATAGGGTATTAAGTATTTTGCCTGATTTGTGAAAATCATCTTTAAAAGCTCCAAGCATAAAGGAAAATATTGAAATCTGCAACAAAAATGAGTGCCTTGTCTAATTTTTAAGGGTTAATTGCCAATGAGTGAACTTGTGTTTTTTTATTATTCCTATTTGTGAGCTACCATTTATCTCCCATCCAGAATTTATTTTAAGAAGTTATGATGAGCTGTCTTCCAATGTCAGTCTATGTGGCAAATGTAAATCAGTAGGAAGTTTTGGTGTCGCGACCCAGTAAAGGAACAGTGATATATTTCCAAGTCGAGGCAGTACCCAACTTGGAAGTGTACTTGCAGCAAATCATGCAGCTATTTCAACATTATCCCTCTTCTATTTGAAAAGATCTTTGATTCACAGTTTATGTCACAGATGTTTGCCTGATCTGTTGCTTTGCATTTTGTAGATGACAGGCACTGCAACCATGATACACTAGTCATCTGTTTGTTAGTAAAGACGACAGAAACGCCATCAAATTGCCATATAAATCTATCTGATTCACTAACGTCATCAGGTGAGGAAATGTCATCTTTATCTAGTCTAGTATATGTGAGGCCAGCCCCACCAATATGGTTGCCTCCTGTATCTCCACTGAAATGCCCACTCTGATGTACTATAAATCAAAGACTGAAACAGAATGTTAAGAAGACTAGGTAGACCAGCCAGCATTGATCTAGACACCAGATTAAGGCACAGCTATGTTGTTTTAGAGATTAGACTAGCAGTAGTTTACCTGCTCCATCACCAAAACAGATCAAGTGGAGAGGTTAAGGCAGTGGTATACTGGAGGAAAGAAATCTGGGAAGTCCTCAGCATTGACTCTATGCCCGCTGAGGTTTCATGTATCATATTAAACAACAGCAAGGAAGCTATTTACTGAAGACAACTGTTTACTGTTTACTGTTTATCAGTGTTCCTCCATGTTTAACAGCACCTGGAAGAAGCAGTGGAGATAGCTAGGGCACAGATTATGATTGAATGGGGACTTCAATGTCTATTGTCTAGCAACAAACAATGATCATGCTGAATTCTGAATGTCAAATTAGATATAATTTAAACAACATGAGGAATAAACCTACTTCATCATGTCCCAACAAGTTTACTTATAGCGTTATACCTAGCGATCAGAGCCTTGGTGGAACTGACCACCACACAATCGTTGTGGAATCAAAGTCCTATCATCACTCTGAAAACATCCCCAACATACTGTGTAGCACAAACGTTCTGCTGAATAGAATAGATACAGGACAGATGGCCATCCAGAAGATGCTGTAGTGTACACCATCAGCAGCATTAGAAATGCCAGAGCCTGGCACATCCCTCACCAACAATTACATTTTAGTCAAATTAAAAGTGTGTATTAAAGGCCTGTCGCACGAGTCTGCGGTCATTGGCGGTGAAACAGGAACTATCTACCGCTCCTGGGCCGCCAGAGATCGCGGGCTCGGTCAAACGCACAATTCCGGGGCCGTGCGGCATTGTTCCCAACACCGCACGGTGCTAAAATAAAACCAACACTGTTCAAAAATATTTTCCTACTGCACAGCCGCTGCCAGTGATGCACGAGTGCGGCACGGTCGCCGCCACAGCTGGCGCCAGTGTGGCACGAGCGCCGTGAGTAGAACCTTCACCACCACAGCCTCCGCCAGGGAGGCACGTGTGCGGCACGGCCGCCGCCACAGCGCCGCGATCAGCACGCCGCCGCCACAGCGCCGCGATCAGCACGGCCGCCGCCACAGCCGCCGCCACAGCGCCGCGATCAGCACTGCCGCCGCCACAGCCCCGCAGATCCGAAATGACGTCATCGCAGTCGGCCCGCCCTTTTTTTTTACTTACCGCAAGCTCGTGGGACCAGCCGTACTTAAATCACTCGGCCCCCGCACAGCATCCGTGCGGCGCTCCCGTGGCATAGGCTCGGCGCCCTCACCGTTGCCGTGCGGTCCCCTCTACCTGCGACGCCGCGCTTCACCGCCGATGACCGCAACACCATGAGACAGAGCCTTAAAGGTTTGCAGGCAGCAGCACAAGTCATATGTATCTAAACAGAGTTTCCAACCTAATTAAGATCCAACACAAAACTATCAGATAACTAAATAACAAAAATGGATGCGACAGATAGAATTAAGCAACCTCACAATCAAGAATTTAGATCAAGGCTCATCATATCTAACTATTTATGGAAACGTATGGAAGAAGGAGGCAAAAGAAAAAAACACTTCTGTACTCTGTTGGAGGAGCTATCTTGGGGAACGGCTGCTAACCAGCAGCCGTCCGTTCAATTCAATTTTTTATTTAGTTTTTAGTTTATTTTCCTGTCTATGTCTAGTGGAATTTTGACTTTTAATGTAGGGGGTAAGGGGGAAACTATCTCTAGGTCCCTACCTGGTCGGTGAGGCAGATATTTCTCCGGGCTGCCCCGTCGACCCGACCTCGTGTCCTACCAGCGGGCCTGAAGCAGCGTTTTCCTGCGGGGACTGCCCAGCACCTTCAGCTTCGGTGGCGGCACAGCGCCGGAGCGCTATCGCGGAGCGGAGCTGGCGATGCCGTGCCTGGGTCGCCACGCTGGATCGACGCGCTGGAGCTCCGGTGAGCTGGACCGCCGAGCTCAACACCTCCGGGCTGCGGGACAGTGGAGCGGCCAGCTGTGGGCGGCGGCGCCGACTCTAACATCGGGAGCCTCGGAGCTCCAAATCGGTGCAGCCTTGTCGGCTTCAGGTGCCACGGACTCCGGTAGTAGATCGGCCATTCCAGCCGTCCCAGCTGCTGTGAGGACTCTCCCGACGCCAGGGCAACAACACCCGGTGAGAATGGCCAGGAACATCGGGCCTCCGTAGAGGCAACTGTGGAGGCCTCAATAGGCCTGACTCTGGGTGAACTGGGGTTGGGGACTGGACATTGTGCCTTCCCCCACAGTGGTAATCATTGTGGGGGGATGATTTTGTGTGTAATGTGTAGTGTCTATATTAGTCTTTGTCCAAGATGGCGGTCGGAAGGGAGAGTGGACGCTGGCGCGCTTTAGCAGCCGCTGCTCTCTCTTCCATTAATGTATCCTTACACATAAACATGGATCAGTAGATATGGTGAAAACACAATTTGAAAACCTGTCACACCTGGCCTGCTCTGTTTGAGTAGGTCGTAAATATAGAACATTACATTCTATTTAGTCACTTCCATCTTGTCTAGCTGAAGCTTTTGCAAAGTCTGCACTTGCTGTGCTGATACCAATGCCATGAGCATGACCATGACCACCTTCATGGTGAGTTTGGCCAAAGTCAGAGATGTGACAGTAACCCACTGAGGAAGCATCTTGAGGACCACACTTACATCCCAGATCGCCATATACCTGGGTTTAGGAGGTTTGGACTTGAAGTTCCTTTCATCAATCGAGCTATGAGAGGATAAGAACCAATAGGATCTTTCCCTGACCCCATCAAAAGATATGAGGACAAAGCACTTCTAGCTGTATTAATGGCGCTATTACTAAGCCCCTCATCATAGTAGAGTGTCGACAGGAACTCTAAAACATCCACAATACCTGCAGTACCATAGTCAATATTATTTTGTACACAATATTGCTCCCATTTTTTTACATAAGTAATATACCGCTTTTGAGTACTCTTTCTCCAGGCTGCAGTGAGCATGTCCACAGTTAATCCAGCCAGTCCTCGCCCCAGGTATGGCCTTCTTAAAACCTGCAAATTAACAAGTCAATACGGTCACATAACGGATGACTTTCCCATGTTACCGGGTGTTCCAGTAAATTTGTACGCTTGGGAACCACCAAAGGAGGTTGGATCGCTAACTGTAACATCAAAGAGAACCATGCTTGAATCGGCCAGTTAGGTATTACAAGCACCCCCGAAGCGGCATCCTGCTTGATTTTTTGCAAACACCGACCTATGAGGCAGAATGGTGGGAAAATATATTAAAAACATACCTCCCCAATGTAGCGAGAAAGCATCAATTGCAACTGCCCCCGGGTCTGGTTCCCATGAAACATATTTAAGCAGCTGGTGGTTAAGCCTGGATGCAAAACAAATCAATATCTGGCGTTTCATATATAACTACTATATTATTGTACACCTCCTGGTTCAACATCCACTCTGTGTTGTCATGGAACTTTCATGACCTGGCGTCTGCTACAATGTTGAATCTACCTGGTAGATAAATAGCTGAAAGCCAAATATCTTTATCAATACACCAGGCCCAAATTTGATTAGCCAATCTGTCACAAGGTGCCGACTTGATTCCACTCATGTGATTAATATATGCCACTGCCGTAGTGTTGTCAATCTGAAACTGAAAATGCAGGTTACATTTGTAGAGCAATAAGCCTTACCATAAAAAGCTCCTAAATGCTCTAAATAGTTAACTCCCCATGTCTGCAGAAGCGATGCCTCTTGCTCAGTCCATCTCCCTCCACAGCTTGAACTCGTATCCGTGGCACCCCACACGAGTGCACTGACATCCGTCTGCAAAATCATGGAAGGCTGCTCAAGCTATCATGCTCGATCTACTGGACACATGCTGAATCCACCATTGCAAGTCAGCAACAGCCTCTGCTGATTACTGCATGGGTCTATTATAATGACCCCAAATAGTCAATTATTGTAACAAGTGTTAATTTGGATTTCTCTGGATGGTTAATGAAGCCCAATCTTTGAAAAGTGGATTTAACAACTGCCACCGATGCTTCAGCTGTTTTCTTGTATTGCCCTGCAATCAAGATATCATCGAGTTAAGCCATGAGCACATGACCCTGCCTCTCAGCATGCCTAGTATAGGTTTTAACAATTTTGTGAATACTCTCGGAGCTGAAGACAAACCATTAGGCAGTGCCTTGTATTGCCATAGTTGATCCATCCAGGTGAATTTCAAATATCTTCCATCCTGCAAATGAACAGACACTGAGTAATATGCATCTTTAAGATCTATAGTTGCCATAGCATCCTCTGGAAACCAGTTGCTTGGCAGTAACAAATGTTTCCATCTTAAAATGTCTATATTGCATCCCGCATCCTTTTTTGGCCTGGGAAAAATATAGACACAAATTGATGGAGTTGGTGAACCGACTTTCCAATTACACCTTTATCACATAAGCTTTCAAGCTCAGCGTGAACCTCCATCTGTTCTGTTAGTGAAAACTGAAAAGTTCTCCCAGGAACATGTGAATGGGCAATCACAATTTGGATTGAACTCAATTCGAATCCCTTGGATACACTCAGTAGAAACAGATCAGAGGTAATTTGCTTCCATTCATCCAGGAACAGATGTAATCCACCCCCAACTTTTAGTTGTGTCACATTTGATATGTGCACATGAGAACCAGGCCCACCTACCTCCTTGGTACCTGGTGGATCCCGTTGTCCCCGGCCCCAGGCGGGAAGCCTCACGTTTGATCGTGTAACCAACTGAAGCTGAGGCTGTTAGGGGTGAATACTGGCACTTGTAACTGGGTCCTTGACTTCTTATCACAATGGCAGCAGAAGTCAGGGAGGGTAGTCGGACATCAAAAACCATCGCCGTGAGCACTGGCTCACCCCAAGGCTGTGTCCTAAGCCCCCTGCTGTTTAGTCTGCTCACACATGATTGTACTGCTAGACTCAATAACAACTATATCAACAAGTTCGCTGATGACACACCAGTGGTGGGTCTCATCAGCGACAATAATGAGTCTGCGTACAGGATGGAGGTGGAGCTGCTCAAAGGATGGTGCAGATCCCACAACCTCTCTCTTAATGTGGGAAAAACTAAGGAGATGGTGGTCGACTTCAGGAGGGCGGGAAAACAACACCATACACCACTGTATATTGATGGAACTGCTGTGGAGAGGTCAGCAGTGAGAAGTTCCTAGGACTCCACCTGTTGGATGACCTGACCTCTATGACCAACACCACAGCAGTGGTCAAAAGAGCACAACAGCGACTCCACCCTCTCCGGAGACTTCGGAAAGCAGGTCTCCCCACTGCCCATCTAAGAACCATCTATAGGGGCACAATTGAAAGTATAATAACCTACGGCATCACTTCCTGGTTCGGGAGCTGCAAGGCTTACGAATAATATCAACTAAACAGGATAGTGAAGACCGCCAGCAGGATTATCGGTGCCACACTCCCTTTCCTGCTGGAGATATACAAGAAGAGGAGCATCAGTAGAGCCATCTCCATCATCCAGGACCCCTACCACCCATCACATCACATCTTTTCCATTCTGCCATCTGGGAAGAGGTACAGGAGCATCAGCTGCAAAACCAGCAGGATGCTCCTCAGTTTCTTTCCACAGGCAATAAGACTGATTAACAGACTTTGTCCCCTCCCAAAACATCGCTCATCCACACATCCAAACGCGCCCATACTTTGACAGTTAGGCACCTGTCAAAGTAAAGCCACTGTGAAGCAACTGTCGATTACAATGACTGTTTTTATTATATTGTTAATTTTTATGCCTACTTTCTTTTAAAGAATGGTAATTTTAATTTGTTTTTAAAGATCTATGAATTATCCTTTTGTTTTTTACACTGAATGGAAACCGATTGAGCAACGTTTTTTCATTTCCTCTGTGTATGGGAGTACTCAGTGAAATGATATTAAAGAAATACTGAATACTGAACTGAATACTTACCGCTGCAGAACGTCAACTGCGCATCTACATTGTCGGCCGACTTGTTCCTGGTCCAGACCAATCTGTCCCTCGTTTCTTTTTGGAAACTTGCCGACCACCGGTGGCTTGATCAAGTCCACCATCTTTGCCTCATCATCCATCTCCTTGACACGCTTGGCGAGGTCCTCTCCGAAGAGTAGGTTGGCTGGCTGTATGTTGCTGGGCTGGCAGAGTGCTGCAAACTTGGGATTAATGGTGGGCCGAATGGCACTTTTCCTGAGATAATTTATCTCAAAATGGGCGCTACAAAGCAACCCTAGTACCTCTTGCTGCGTCTCCGACAAATGCCCTCCATCCACCGTTCTAGCGAATTCCGTGATTCCTCAGCCAAGGAGTTTTCAGGATTCTCTGCAGCTTCATCTCCTGGGCACGCATGCCCATGCCCATCTGGCTCCATATCACCCGGTTCACTGCTGGCACCTTCAGCAACACGCAGTTCCCCGGGGTCTCCTGTTTCTTGGCGGTCTCATCCATCGTGAGCTGCTGCAGCTGATGGGAGACTAGATAATTTATCATGAAGGCCAGCTCATCTCCCAGTGGCTCTCCAGATTCTGACGGGACAGCGAATCGTGCTGCCAGAGATGGGACTTCTGACAACGGCCGTTCTTTGCTAGGGTCGAACTCACCGATAGAATCGGGGGCAGAACTCAGCTGACCCTCTGCACTCGGGAGCTGAGTCTGGGAGTGGAAGGGGAGAGGGAGAGGGGGAGAGGGAGGGGAGGAGGCGGAAGAGAGTAGAGGGGAGAGAGGAGGTGGGAAGAGAGGAGAGGGGGGGGAGAGTTGGGAGAGATGAGGAGGGAGAGAGGAGGGGAGAGAGGGGGAGAGAGGGGGGGGGAGAGAGGTGGGGGGAGAGAGGGGGAGAGAGGGGGGGAGAGGGGGGGGAAGGGGGGAGAAGGGGGGAGAGGGGGGAGAGAGGGGAAGAGAGGGGTTCAGAGGGGGGGAGATGGGGGGAGAGACGGGGGAGAGGGGGGGGGGAGGAGGGAGAGAGGGGGCAGAGAGGGGGAGAGGGGGAGAGGGGGGGAGAGGGGGGAGGGGGGGAGAGAGGGGGGAGGGGGGGAGAGGGGGGAGAGAGGGGGGGAGAGGGGGGAGAGAGGGGGAGAGTGGGAGGGGAGAGGGGGGAGAGAAGGGGGGGGAGGGGGGGAGAGGGGGGAGAGAGAGGGTGGAGAGAGAGAGGGGAGAGAGAGGGGGAGAGAGGGGGAGAGAGAGGGGGGAGAGAGGAGGGGTAGAGAGGGGGGAGAGAGGGTGGAGAGAGAGAGGGGTAGAGAGAGAGGGGAGAGAGGGGGGGAGAGAGGGGGGAGAGAGGTGGGGTAGAGAGAGGGGGAGAGAGAGGGGGAGAGAGAGGGGGGGAGAGAGAGGGGGGAGAGAGAGGGGGGGAGAGAGAGGGGGAGAGAGAGGTGGGGAGAGAGAGGGGGGGAGAGAGAGGGGGTAGAGAGAGGGGGGAGAGAGTGGGGGGAGAGAGAGGGGGGGAGAGAGAGGGGGGGAGAGAGAGGGGGGCGAGAGAGAGGGGGGGAGAGAGAGGGGGGAGAGAGGGAGGGGAGAGAGAGGGGGGGTAGAGTGGGGGGAGAGAGAGGGGGGGAGAGAGAGGGGGGGAGAGAGAGGGGGGGAGAGAGAGGGGGGGAGAGAGAGGGGGGGAGAGAGAGGGGGGAGAGAGAGGGGGGAGAGAGAGGGGGGAGAGAGAGGGGGGGAGAGAGAGGGGGGGAGAGAGAGGGGGGGAGAGAGAGGGGGGGGAGGAGAGAGGGGGGAGAGAGAGGGGGGAGAGAGAGGGGGGGAGAGAGAGGGGGGGGGAGAGAGGGGGGGAGAGAGAGGGGGGGAGAGAGAGGGGGGGAGAGAGGGGGAGAGAGGGGAGAGAGAGAGGGGGGGAGTGAGAGGGGGAGTGAGAGGGGGGAGAGAGGGGGGGTAGAGAGGGGGGGGAGAGAGGGGGGGAGAGAGGGGGGGGGGAGAGGGGGGGGGGGGCAGAGAGAGGGGGGAGGGAAGCGAGGGTGGGGGGAGAGAGGCCGAGGGAGTGAGAGAGAGACCCGAGGCAGAGAGAAATGGCGTGCAACATCACAGGGCAGGGCTGGTTCCCGAAAGCAATACTCCCTCGCCAGCTCCAGGATCTGCTCCAAACCAGGTCCAATCTGCAGCAGCCACCTTGCCACTACGCCCAAGGAACCCTGAGCGAGGGTGGCGCGGCCACTGTGAGCGGTGGCTCGAAATAATGCATGAATTTTTCAGATAAGGCAATTTTTGACTTCAACACATGAATCTATCGGAATATGTGAAAATTTCACCGTTAGTGCGTCATTTTTTCGAGAAGATGTGATCACACACAAATGAATTAATACACAAGCACACACACCCACACCCACACACCCCCACACCCCCACACCCCCACACCCCCACACACACACACACCCACACACACCTCCACACACACCCCCACACCCCCCCCCCCACACACCCCCCACACACCCCCACACACCCCCACCCCCACCCCCACACTAATCTCGGAGTTTTCGCGTGTAGTTTTGGCGGACCAAGGAATCAAAGGCCAAAATCTGACACCACAAACACACACACACACACAGAGTTTTAAAAGTATATTGATAAGGATATGCATATAAAGATAAGGATATATATATGCGTGTGTATATATATACATTTATATATCGTTATCGATCGATGAAAAATTAAAGTTCTGAGTGTTTAAAAAATATTGAGATCAGCTGATTGGTCCTCTTGCCTGTCAATCACCATGATGAAGGAAACGCCCCTTCCGGGGGTGGCAGGACTATAAAACCCCGGATGCCTGGACGTGAGTCAGTCACTCGGGAAGATCACAAATGTGATTCTAAGCTGTGAATCAACTTAACAGTGAGTCTGCAATGTACTTGCAATAAATGATTTGTTAGCCCTTAATGACAATGCAATGAGTTGCTTGGCAATTTGGTGGCGTACACTTGGATTGAAATGCTGTGAATTTGAATTTGGTGGCCAACACTCTGCCTGAAATGCTGTGAAATTGAGTTCCGTGGCCTGCACTCTGCCTGAAATGCTATGAAATTGAGTTTTGTGGCCTGCACTCTGCCTGAAATGCTATGAAATTGAGTTTGGTGGCCTGCACTGCCTGAAAAGCTATGAAATTGAGTTTGGCGGCCTGCACACTGCCTGAAATGCTATGAAATTGAGTTTGGCGGCCTGCACTCTGCCTGAAATGCTATGAAGTTGAGTTTGGTGGCTTGCACTCTGCCTGAAATGCTATGAAATTGAGTTTGGTGGCCTGCACTCTGCCTGAATTGCTATGAAATTCAGTTTGGTTGCCTGCACTCTGCTTGAAATGAAATTTCAAGGAATAGCCGTGAGTGAACTACCAGCCATGAGTGATTGATCTGCCAGCCCACCAGCCCTGAGTGACTGAGCTGCCAGCCCACCAGCCCTGAGTGACTGAGCTGCCAGCCCACCAGCCCTGAGTGACTGAGCTGTCAGCCACCAGCCCTGAGTGACTGAGCTGTCAGCCCACCAGGCCTGAGTGACTGAGCTGTCAGCCCACCAGGCCTGAGTGACTGAGCTGCCAGCCCACCATGCCTGAGTGACTGAGCTGTCAGCCCAAGAATCCATTTGGCCCACATTATCCACTCTAGGTCTCTGGAACCGAGTCCCTTCGGCCCACAACACCCACAATAACGCTCCAGAAAGCCCCCCCCCCCAACATATATATATGGGTATGTTGTTAGTATGCATATATATACGCACTGGACTTTTCTTTTCTCTCTCTCGTTTGTCATATCATACTAAGTTTGCATATTCTGTTGTGCTGCATTAAGTAAGAATTTCATTGTTCTGTCTGGGACATATGACATTAAAACCGTCTCCACTCTCTTGACTCTTGACTGTTGGGCCTTTTTGACTGTGGAGTCGATGGTACCCTCCCATTTAAGGTCCCTGGAGATGATGGTCCCAAGGAACTTAAATGACTCCACAGATGTGATTGTGGGGTTGTTGATGGTGAGTGGGGGGGGGGGGGGGGGGGGGGGGAGGGGAGCTCTCCTAAAGTCCACAACCAATTCCACTGTCTTAAGAGCATTGAGCTCCAGGTTTTTGTGATGGCAACAGGACGCCAGCTGTATCACTTCCCTGCCTGCAGGCAGGAAAGGGTACTGTTTCCCAATCTCACCATTCCTTGTTCAAGCATCTGTAAGATAAGAAAACAACAAAAACAGGAAATACAGCAGATCTTATTTATCATCTCTAGAAAGAAAATGCATAAAACAAACTGCGAGAAAATCTCAACAGGTCAAGCATCATCTGTGGAGATGAAGGGATGGCTGATAGTTTGGCTCAAGATTGAGAGTGTAGAGGGAGGATAGCCTATATGGAGGTGAGATGGAGAGGTTAGACAGGACATGGCAGTAGGTAGGTGGAATCAGATGAGATGGGTAATGATGAGTAGAGCCAGAAGTGGAGAGGGTGGGGGGGAGTTTAGAGACATGGTTAGTGAGTGTTCTTTGGAGACAGTTCAGAGGAAAAAACAGAATAAAAAGGGTTAGGCTGATGGAAACACAGGAAGGTTGGGGAGGTGAAAAGGAGAGATAGAGACTGGAAGGTGATGAGTAGAGTGATGTGGTGACAAGTAGAATTTATGTAGAATCAGGTGGGGGAGGGATGATGGGCAGATGAAAGGGTGAATGATTCAAGTAACCGGGTGGCAGGAAATGGGAACAATGATCAAATAAAGAGAGATCCGGGGTGGAGCAATAGTAATGATAAGGGAACACAGCGGTGTGGATTACCTGAAATTGTAAAAGATCATGTTGTAGGCTACCCAAGAAGAATGCAAATTGATGTTCTTCCAGTCAATATTTGGCCTCACCAGGACCATTCATCAGACCTTAAAATGTTGGTTGTGTTTCCCATATTTGTTGTTTTTATTTTAGATTTCCAGCATTTGCAACATTTTACTTAACATTCCATGTCAATAATCTTCCTGCAGAAATGAGTCATGCTGTTCTGATCCTTGATTATCAAAACATAATTTCTAATCGCCACTCTTAATTCTCCAAGGTGCGCAATCTATGGTTAGCAACAATGTTCAATAGACATAGCTGAGAAATGAGATAACATTTGAATATTGTTCTGAAATGAGCACTTAGATCATCATGTTATACTGATAAGTGTAGATATTTTAATAATCTTCACCTACAATGTTCATACAATGTAGCAGTAGAGTGCAGTTTCCACAATTGTTAACTATTACAGACTAAAACTAAAATTAAGCCATTATCCAAGCAAATAACAATATAAGTACATATCCATATCTATTTTGGGGGCAATTCTCCCAGTAAATTACTGAGGAAAAGATTGTGGATAATTACTTATGCCAAAATGACTGCCATTTTAGAAAACATGCCAAATCACTTGCTTGTGGATTTAAAAGGAAAACATCATTTTCATAAAAGGTATGATTTCCCAGTTCCATTTAACCCAATCCAATTAGTCATTCCTTAAATAATCAATTAAGAAAAAGGTAATGTAGATATTTTACAGAAATTCTTTCCTATTCTTGTTTCACTGGCTGCTGATCATTGAACTGTTGTTGCAATGGTAAGGAAACAGTCTATTTTTATTTTGCAGCAGATTTTTTCATCATATTTAATAAGTACAATAGTTTTACACTCTCATACGCACAATACATTTATAAAAGAAAATTTTCATTTACCCATTCTCTGTTGCTAAGCCTGTTGTTAGCGTAATAATATGATGTTATAAGCTGGTCAAGTACGCTCATCCTCTCCAAACAAACTCTTACCCATACACCCACACAGATCGACGCACTAAAAAACAAAATGCTGATTCAAATTAATCATATGGAACATGCATAAAAAAATCTAAATAGCTTTGTAGATTAACAAACACATCTCCTGTAACTTATGCATTTTGCCATTTATTTTTAGGATAAAAATAACTGATGTATCACTTTAATTTTAGTTGTCAATTCAGTTTAAAAAACTTGATGAAATGCTGGTATCAGTAAATATAACCATTATGCAAAAAATCTAATTGCCTCATTAATGCTTTTCAAATAGGGAAATGTGCCATCTGCATCCAATCGTCGATATGTGACTCAGTGCCTCTATTACTTGACTCTCATTCAGCATAATTTCTCCAATGACATAGAAGGAAACCATGTGGCCTATTGAGTTTATGTCAGGTCACAGAGCAATCTCCTTCCTCCACCATTATTCCCTTGTAACCTATTTCCCCCACGTTCTAACACCAACCCACATATTCCATCACTCATCTCAAAGTTTTAGGCATGTTTCAGTGGCCGGTTAACATACCAACCTGCATGTCTTATTGTGAAGGAAAACAAAACATGGCTGATTTCCAAAATATGCCACAACATAAGGTGGTGGAATCAAGTACAATTACTCTCTTTAAGAAGCATAGTCAGTCACTCACATGGACAAGGTATAAATTGATGTAGACACAAAGAACTAGAAAGATGCAGATCTAATGTGGACAAATGGGAGCAGTAGAGCTGGTAGGCATATTCGTAGCAGACCAAAGGGTCTGTTTCTCTGCTGTACCATGCGACTCCATAACACTCAGGTGAAATCTGTGTGGTTACATGGAAAATGTTCAAACTCCATACAGGTAGCATCAGAGGTCACTCTCCATCACTGGCACAATCAGACAGCTATTCTACTACTTGTGCCAGTGTTCATTTGTTGAAGGCATATGCCACCTAAACATGGATGGTTAAAGATGGACATTAAAGGTTGAGCAGGCTACTGATGCCAGATATCAAGAACGAATGCCTTATTGTGTCTTTAAACCATGAACAAAGGGGATAAAGGAAGGGTTATCCTACCATTTCAAGAGCTTGGTGTGGTATGTATCAAAGTCCAAGAAATATTCAACCTGTCATATGATTACAACGGGTGCCACCTCTAATTATTATTCCAGTTGTGGTTGCTGGCAGCGGCATTGGACAGGAAAGGAGATATGGTGTAAAAATGACAACACCTAAAGTCACACTATGGCTCTCAAACGATATTGCTTTCTAGCTGCAGGTATCCAAAGGAGAGATTGTTTGAAATGTAAGGCCGAAATAATATGGAGACAGCACCAAGAAAAATATACGACATTGGATATCCTGACATATTGTAAGCAACAGGTACGAATAGTGCCATCCATTTCCCCCAGAGAAGAGAAAACTCTCCAAATATTCTCCTACCATCAGTGGTAAGAAACACTCTGAATGCCAAAGCCAAGGGAACTGCAAACAGAACATGACCAAGATGCCAGAAAAATATACCATGACCTAAATGGAATTTCTATCAGAAGTTCATTATTCTCTACCCTCTTCTCTCAATTATATAAGGACCAATTTGCATTTCTCAGGGAAATCTAAGTCAATACAAAACTATAAGCAGCAACAATGGTTTGTCTGTGTCCTTTAACTGCAGCAAGTATCCTTCATTATTGCAAATATTGTGATTAATAAATGTTTGCATTGACAGCCACAATTATTGCATTTCCAGTTATTCAGCCTATGTAAAACAATTTGAAACATTTTGAGAGATGTGTTAAGATATTATGTAAATGTAAATGATTTTCTTTTGAACAACCCTAAGGCATTTTGCACAGCAAGATATCAAGTTTACATGTTGTTACATAGATATAGAGCAAATTGAATAAGTGGATATGTCTCAATGTAAGTAAGTAAGTAAGTAAGTAAGTAAGTAAGTAAGTAAGTAAGTAAGTAAGTAAGTAAGTAAGTAAGTAAGTAGGTAAGTTTATTGGCCATAGTATTCACATACAAGGAATTTGCCTTGGTGATCCACCCACAAGTAACAACATGACATACAGTGACAGTTACGAACGACTCAGAAAACACTAAACATTAATAATAATAAAACATGATAAAACACCATTGATGAAGCACATGAACCAACAAAATACCAGATCAAAGGGAGGCTACAGATTTTTGGCTGTTGAGTAGAGCAACTACTCGTGGATAAAAACAGTTTTTATGTCTGGCTGTGGCAGCTTTGACAGTCCGGAGTCGCCTTCCAGAGGGAAGTGATTCAAAGAGTTTGTGGCCAGGGTGAGGGGGGTCAGAGATGATCTTGCCCTCTCGCTTCCTGGCCCTTGCTGTGTACAGTTCATCAATGGAAAGAAGGTTGCAGCCAATAACCTTCTCTGCTGATCGGACGATTTGCTGCAGCCTCCAGGTGTCGTGCTTGATGGCTGAGCCAAACTAGACCATGATGGAGAAGGTGAGAACAGACTCTACGATGGCTGTGTAGAATTGGACCATCATTGACTGTGGCAAATTGTGCTTCCTCAGAAGCCATAGGAAGTACATCCTCTATTGTGCTTTTTTGACTGTGGAGTCGATGGTAGCCCCCCCCCCCCCCACTTAAGGTCCTTGGAGATGATGGTTCCCAGGAACTTAAAAGACTCCACAGATGTGACTGTGGTGTTGTTGATGGTGAGTGGGGTGAGGTGAGGGGGGAGCTCTCCTAAAGTCTACAATCAATTCCACTGTCTTAAGAGCCTTGAGCTCCAGGTTGTTGCAGTGGCAACAGGATGCCAGCTGTGACATTTCCTGTATGTAGGCAGATTCCTCCCCATCCTGGATCAGTCCAATCAGGGTTGTGTCGTCCGCAAACTTGAGAAGCTTGACAGAGGTGTCTGTGGAGGTGCAGTCGTTGGTGTAGAGAGAGGAGAGGAGAGGAGAGAGTATGCAGCCTTGCGGTGCTCCTACGCTGAGTGTTTGCAGGTCCGAGATGTGCTATCCCAGCCTCACATGCTGCTTCCTGTCTGTCAGGAAGCTGGTGATCCACCGACAGAGGGGCTCAGGCACAGTCAACTCGGAAAGTTTGGAGTGTAGTAGCTCCATATAGAAATGCAGACTAGGTTAATATTGCAAAAACACATAATCACCCTTATTTTTCGATATTTTTTTTTTTTATTGATGATATATTTTCAAATTGAATTTTGCTGCCTTTTCATGATCAGTTCTATCCACATAAATGTGGAATTTAACATAAGAATAGATTATAACAACCTCAATAATGGCATTTCTATTATAATTCAGGGTATAGTCCAAGTAATGCATCATCTTATATACCAATGTAACTCCTTTGTATAAAATAGTAAATACAGTTTTCGATGGCATAACCCTTTTCAAAAACCCATACAAGGATATCCTAAATTATTTGCAGCCAAAAAGTAATTTTGGCATAAAGGCCTTGTAGGCAAAACAATTATTAATTTCATAGATTTCAAAATCCCATGAATGTTAAATATTCAGTGAGATCCAGAACCAGGGGCCACAGTTTAAGAATAAGGAGTAAGCCATTTAGAACGGAGATGAGGAAACACTTGTTCTCACAGAGAGTGGTGAGTCTGTGGAATTCTCTGCCTCCGAGGGCGGTGGAGGCAGGTTCTCTGGATGCTTTCAAGAGAGAGCTAGATAGGGCTCTTAAAATAGTGAAGTCAGGGGATATGGGGAGAAGGCAGGAACGGGGTACTGATTGGGGATGATCAGCTATGATCACATTGAATGGCGGTGCTGGCTCGAAGGGCCGAATGGCCTACTCCTGCACCTATTGTCTATTGTCTAATCAATCTGCTTTTGGTGGCATTGTCTGAGAGGTGAATGTTGGCTGATACAACAGATTATCTCCTTAGGATAGCATTAATCCATTGGCTCTGAAATTGTCTTTGTGCATACATATGGAAATTGTTTGAATATGCTGGAGCAGAAGTTTTACAAATGCCATATTTTGTGAAATTTCAAACAATGTTTATTTATTTAATGATTTCCTATCATCACTTACTATTTTCTGTAATTTCAGTTGCTGCAATTTCAGTTACGTGGTCATTATCACAATTCAGCTCTTGAGTACTGTAATCCTCCTAGGTCTAATGTTCACTTTGCATTTACTGAGTTATTATTCAAATTGACATCAATGCAATCTTAGGATTATAATATGTTCCATAATCACTTCAATTATTTTCAATTTCCATTAAATTTCAAAGTAGACAAACACAAAACTCTAATGTTTTCATGAAATTTCTCCAATCATAAATGCATGGTGCAGATAAAGACAATTGAAATGTGATGAATTATTTCAACACTTCAGTGCCCTTGCTTCTTTTTGTTTCTGGAAAACAGCTTTATCATTTAATGTACAGTAATGTTTACAATTCTTTTGGATTTTATAATAATTAGATTTTTGGTGATTTTATAATGAAAATCCAGATGGGAAGCATTTATTTGCACTTTGAATAATTTCAAAAGCCATTAACTTTGTCTTGCAGGTGTGATTACGCATATTTTTTGTCTTTCATATCTTGGGGACAGGACACAGCTCGTGAATTTAAAATATTAAACATACAAACTACAATTGTTTTAGTATTTCAGGTACTTATCAGTTCATTTATGGAATTATTAGTACAAATAAATATTGCACAGTGATATGATTTCATGAAGGAAACATCATCAAGAACCTATTAATTACAGAAGTATACACTTTGTGGATATGAAGAAGCCTTCTTAGGTTTAACAAATATTGTTAATACACCCAAACTATTGATTTTTAAAACAAAAGTATTGGATATCCAAGTATAGATGTCCATGAAGTACAAAAACAATGAAACCACTATTTTAGAACTTAAAAAGGTTGGGGAAATATATGCCAAATCAAAATAAGATAGGAGAAATTAGGTTAATGCTGGTTAAAGGTTCTACATTGCTATAACATGCAAGTAGCCATTGCTGTTTCTGTATTGGATGTAAAGCCAATTGTTGGGAGCATATTAAATATCCAAGAAATTTCCTCCACTCCTTTTTCCAACAAACATAATTTTAAACACACCTTTCTCTGCAGTAAAAGTGGTTTGGTGTCAAAATAACTGGCCTTGCCAACTGAATTGTATGTTTGTTTAAAGTTACTGAAATTATTGCCTTCAACTTCAGACAAACTTAGGTATAATGGTCCAAAGATTTGAATGAGATCAATATTGATTTTATAATCCAGAAATATATGGAATGAATTGCAGTACTTCAACATCTTAAATTGTTAGAAATCCAACATTCACCATGTTTCCATCAAAGAGCATTATATCCATGAACAATTAGATGAAGATTACACAATATGCCTACATTCACACATATAACAATATTAAGAATAAAAATGACAATTGAAAGCGTTGTGTGCCTCCATTGACCTTATTGTGCAGGTACTTGCACAAAATCTGTATTTCTATTTTCATGTGTATTATGTTTTGCCGTAGTGAAAATTAGTCATACTAGCATTGGGCATAATGTATAGGCAGAGGTGCAGAGAGCCATAATTATGATAAACATTGAGCAATGGAAGATGGAGTTCTTTCAATTTGGATCTTTTATTTGGATTCAACCTCAGCATTAGTATGAATGCATTCTTATTCATTGAAGTCTGTGACTCATTTCCCAGATTGGTTCTTGTATGAATCTTCCAGGACTGCTGGAAAATAGCCCAGTAGAAGCATTGTATTATGTAAGCTTTCATTAATGGCTTTTTGACAACAGAGCTTTACTGTAGATGAGATATGCATGTGCCTTTAATATAGTGACCTCATCACTACTAGCCACTCCCCATATCACAAGTATAATTACAACCTCCCCACACACATATCGCTCTCTACATCCTTCCCCTTCGACCGGGTTCATCCCCGACCTCAGCGAGCTCAGCGCACCCCTGAGGGAGTTGATAAAGAAGGATACGTCCTGGGCTTGGTTCCCCCACCACCAGAAAGCCTTCGACATCCTTAAATCCAAGCTGATCAGTACCCCTACACTCAAGTTTTTTGACCTGCAGTGTCCCATTACCCTCACCTGCGATGCCTCTCAGTTCGGGCTCGGTGCCGCTTGTCTTCAGCTCCATGACGGCCTGCAGCTGCCTGTCTCCTTCGCCTCCCGCACCATGACCGCTGCCGAACAGCACTATGCGCAGATCGAGAAGGAGCTACTGGCCGTGGTGTTTGCCTGCTCCAAATTCAAGGCCTACATCCTGGGCAACACTTTCACCATCGAGACTGATCACCAGCCGCTTGTCACCATTCTCAACAAATCGATCCATGTTGCCTCATCCCGCCTGCAGCGCATGATGCTGCAGCTCCAGCGCTTCACTTTCGATGTGGTTTATCGTAAGGGCAAGGACATGTTCGTGGCCGACACATTGTCTCGCGCTCCGCTGACATCCACCGATCGCCACCCCTACGAGATGTCGGACCTGTTGGTGCTCCATGTGAATATTGTCCCTTCACAGCAGATGAAATCCCCGGTTGAACACACTGCCAATGATCCTGCCCTGCAACAGCTCTCTGCTATCATCCAGCAGGGCTGGCCCGACCGTCGTTCCGCTTTGCCGGCAGGCGCCGTGCCCTACTTCCTGGTCCATGACGAGCTTGTACTACACGACGGCGTGGTGGTGAAGGGTCACAAGGTTGTCGTGCCTGCTGCGCTGCACGACCATTATTTTCAGGTCGCTCATCGCGGTCATCCTGGGGCCGAAGCCACCTTCTGGCCTGGTATGGCTCAATACATCCGGGAGAGGGTCTCTTCGTGTTCCACCTGCAACAGTCTCGCCCCCCACCAGCAGCGACAGCCGCTTCTGCAGCAGCCGGCCCCAGAACTGCCCTGGATGGCGGTTGCCGTTGACATTTTCGAGTGGTGGGGCAAACACTTCCTGGTTGTCGTTGACTCTTACTCCAGCTGGTTTGAGGTCGACCAGCTGCACTCCCTCACCTCTTCGGCCATTGTCGATAAGTTAGGCCACCATTTTTGCACTTTTGGCACCCCGGCCAGCCTGCAGTCGGACAATGGCAGCCAATTCACGAGCTCCGAGTTTAAAGCTTTCGCATCCAGATGGAACTTCCGCCATTTCACCAGCAGCCCTGAGTACCCGCAAAGCAACGGTCTGGCCGAGCGCACCGTCCGCAGTGCAAAGAACTTGCTGGAACAATGTCGCTTGTCCAACTCTGACTTCTATCTGGCCCTCCTCAACCTACGCAACATCTCCCGCGACCCTACCATGGGCTCCCCTGCTCAGCGGCTCATGTCTCGCGCTACCAGATCCCCGATCCCGGTGGCCCAGCGCTCCCTCATCCCCTCTGTCCTCAAGCCTGCTGCTGTTCAGGAATGCATTGCCTTTAGGCACAATGTCCAGAAGCGTTCCCATGACAGGTCCTGCCACGCACTGCCGCACCTCTTCCCCGGTCAAGTGGTCTGCATGCAGACCCCTTCCGGTCACTCCAAGCTCGCTACCATCATCGGCTGTGCTAGGTCGCCCAGGTCTTATCTCGTCGACCATGCGGGAACCATTTACCGACGGTCCCGCCAACACCTCCGTCTCGTCAATGAGCCGCAGCCGCCTGCCGCGGATCCCTTTGCTCCCACACTGCCGCTTCCGCATCCGGCCATTGCTCTGCCCGTCACTCCTCGCATGCCGCGATCTATACCCTCTCAACCCTTTCCATTCCACCCTACTCCGGCTAGTCCTCACTCGCCTGCCCGCACGCTGCCCGCTTCTGATCTCGCATCTCCTCCTGTTTCTTTGCCACTCTCTTCTCCGTCCCCTCCCGCTTCCCCCTTTTCGGTTCGTCTGTCCCCACCTGTGCCTCTTCTTCCTGCCGGAAGGGAGGATGGCGAGATGCGAACCCGGTCGGGACGTGTTGTCAAACCGCCTGTCCGCTACGGCGATTTTGTTTAACCATCCTAGCGCATGAGACGTGGTCGCCCTGTCACTATTGTATTTGCCTTTCGTTTCCAAGGGGAAGGATGTAGATGAGATATACATGTGCCTTTAATATAGTGACCTCATCACTACTAACCACTCCCCATATCACAAGTATAATTACAACCTCCCCACCCACATATCGCTCTCTAGTTCCTGTGACAGACCACGTACAGCTAGTGCCTTCTGTAATGCTCCAGTAAGAATAAAGGTAGTAAAGTAACGATGTGTCATTAACACTTCTTTACATTTACTATCCCTGCTGTTGAGATAAAAGGGCTTGTCAGAAGTTGGAACAATGTCTGTCTGGTGCTTATCTGGAGAAAAGGTAATTTAGAATGAAGGCTGGCAGCAGTTTATTTTAGATATTAATTATGATATCTTGAATGTCTTGGTGTTCACTGCCAGCCAATATAGGGACCCACTCACATTTACAGTTACTCATGGATTGCCCTGCAGTGGAAATATCCATGAGAGGAGTGTTCAAAAGTCTGAAATCAGAGGGGAAGAAAATTTGTACTTAAGTTTGAAGGTACATGCTTTCAATCTTTTGTATCTTCTGCCCAATGGCAAAGGTGAAATGAGTTTGACCAGGGTGAGAGGGGTCCTCAATTATTTTGGCTGCTTTCCTAAAGCAGTGTGAATTTTAGATGGAGTCAATGGGGAGGTTGGGGTGGGTGAGACTGGTCTGCCTGATGGACTGGGTAGTGTTCACAATTCCCTGCAATTTCTGATGTTTTTGTGTAGTGCAGTTGCCATACCAAGCTGTGCTGCATTGGAAAAACTTGCTTTGTATGATGCTTTCTCTAAGAGTTGGCAAGTTTCATTAGGAACATCTGAATTTCCTCAGGCTTCTGAAACAGTAGAGCCATCGGTTGGGTCAGGACAAACAGTTTTTTAATGTTTATACCCAGTAACGAAGCACTCGCCTATCTCCACCTCAGTAACATTGATATAGATTAAAGTACGTATTCTGTCCTATTTCCTGAAATTGATAATCAGCTTCATTTTGCTAACAGTTTGGAAGAGGTTGGTGTCATGATGACATGTCATTAAGCTCTCTATCTCCTTTCTGTACCCTGCTCATCGTTTTATTGAGATCCAGCCACTGCAGTGGTGTTAGCTATAAACTTGATCACACAGTCACAAGTATATAGGGATTATAGTAAGAGTCTGAATAGGGAGTATGGCAGGGCACCAATGTTGAAGATTATCATGAAGGAGATATGGTGATCTATCCTTATTGGTTGCAGTCTTAAGGTCAGATAATTAAGGTTCCAGTTGAAGAGTGGTGTGTTGAGTCCCAGGTCCCATGGTTTAGAAATGAGTTTGATTGGAATTATGGTCCTGAATGTACAGCTCGTTAATAAATAGGGGTCAGACATACAATAAATGTCCTTCCTATCCAGATATTCCACGGATGAGTGTTAGGTCAGGGGTGTGGTATCTACCATGGGCTTTGTTCGGCAGTAGGTGAATTTCAGTGGACCTAGACTCCATGGGAGGTTGGGTTGATGTGTATCATGTATTTCATCGTAATTTATGTCAGAGCAACCGGACAGTAGTCATTATGAAACGCAACCCTGTTTTTCTTTGGCACTGGGCTGAGTGGTTTTCTTAAAGCAGGTGGCAATCTCAGAATGGAGCAGGGTGAGGTTAATCTGTGAATATCCCCACCAGCTGGTTTGTGGCGGTTCTGAGGACACACCCAGGAGCTCCATCTGGGTCACTTGCTCTCTGTAGGTTCACTCTCTGACTAACGACGATCTGGCTTCTGCGATGGTAACCGTGATTATCTGTGCATACAGGTTGTCGGGGGTGGGTGAAACTGACATCCTCATCCGGAGAGGAGGCAAACATGAAATGCTGAAACTCTGGCCAATGTGGTTTTTGGATACTGCTTTGATTCTGGTTTGCGGGAACTGCTTGTGTAATATATGCTAAATGAATTTCACTGTGCAGTTGCATATGTGACAAATAAAACACTATTGGACTATTGTAAATGAACCTATTGTTACTCAGTAGCGGGTTTTGTTTTGATTAAACTCCTATGAAAAAGTTCAGAATTACTTGTTACATTGAATTATTATGAAAGCTACCTATTGAATAGAGGAAGAGCTATGGCTTCTTAATTTCTCTGAAGTTGACGAGAGCATTTATACCCCAACTTTCAATTGCAATTCAGTTTTTTTCCCCTCAGCGTTAAGCAATTGAAAATCGATTTTCCCATGAAAGAAGCCAATAATTACCATTTCTGTGTAATTTCAATTAGATCGGAAAATTAAAATAGGCATTTCCTGTGTCACTCACGCTGGTGAACCTGAGGCAATTTAAACATTAGGCTGGACAGCACAATCACATCCTTCATCCAATGCTCTTTTTGGAATAATGTGGAGAAAATCCCCCAGGTGATCCCAGAACCACACATTATGTAGTCTTAGAACAGCATAATCTCACTCTCATAGAGACATATTGGAAGGCCTGCCATATAAGCAAAATATGAGTCTGAAGAAGGGTTTCAGCCCGAAACGTTGCCTATTTCCTTCGCTCCATAGATGCTGCTGCACCCGCTGAGTTTCTCCAGCATTTTTGTGTACCTAAGCAAAATATTTCACCTTCATCATTAAAAACCCTGATTACCCTAGTACTTTACCAAAGCCCACCATCCCTGTTCTTTGGCCTAACCCCCAACAACCCAAATCTGTCCACATCCACGTGTCTACAAGATAAACAGATGGTCTCCGTCTCTCCCAATTAACTAATTGAGAATGGTGAATCTCTGGAATTATCTGTGCCTGAAGGACGTGGGGACAAGTTTTTTAAATTGTATCTAAAGCAGAGATAGATACATGTTTGAATGATCATGGAATTAAGGGTTATGGAAGACTGGCACAGAAGTAAATTCCAGGCAAGCTTAAATAAGTTATATCATATTGAATGGGCAAGGCTTGGTGGTGTACAACTGATCCTATTTTCTTGTGATCTTGTGTGTCTGTTTTCCCAATCTTCCTTCCACATTCCAGCCGTCTCTCTTGAACCTTTCCATCACTGGGGCATTCGTTCAAATCTCTCCCAAACCCACAGAATCCAGCTGCCAACTAGCATCATGCGTTCCATATCATTGTTCCATAACACCTGGCCTTCCCATTAGCTACTGCTTAATTACTATTTAAATCACCTCTCACATTTATGCCATCATCATTATCATCATCATCATCATCATCATCATCTTAATTGTTGAAAACATCAACTGGCACGGTGCCTTACAATGCTATGTACGACAGTGATCACAACTTCTACTGAAGTGTGGATGGCCGTTGGCTTGCTATAAGCTCATCCGCCCTTTGACAGGCCTTGTTTTTGGTCCTGTTGGGGGTCCACAGCCCCCTCCTCACCTGCAAACCTGGTGGGGGAGTCGGTTTAGTCGCCGACTATCTGACCATGGAGCAGGTAGCACAGGATTACATGGTACCCGTAGCGGGGAGAACTCCCGTAGGTTCACAAGGTTAATTCCCGGGATGGCGGGACTGTCATATGTGAGAGAATGGAGCGGCTGGGCTTGTACACTCTGGAATTTAGAAGGATGAGAGGGTTTCTTATTGAAACATATAAGATTATTAAGGGTTTGGGCACGCTAGAGGCAGGAAACATGTTCCCGATGTTGGGGGAGTCCAGAACCAAGGACCACAGTTTAAGAATAAGGGGTAAGCCATTGAGAACGGAGATGAGGAAACACTTTTTCACACTGAGAGTTGTGATTCTGTGGAATTATCTGCCTCAGAGGGCAGTGGAGGCCGGTTCTCTGGATACTTTCAACAGAGAGCTATGTAGTGGCCATATGGTTTGTTTTGCATGTCTTTGATGATGGCATGTGCCTTTAAATTTTAGACTGCCCGTTATATTGTGGGTGGGATTAATGACGCGTTTTTAGATCGTGTTTGGGGCTATGAATCTTGCGCAGAAGCTTAGTTTTTAGTTTTAGTTTGGAGGAGCATTGAGAAGGTTTACCCTTCGACCATGCAAAGTGTAACAGAGACACGAGGAGTTTTCTAATGTTTAAAGCGATAAGCTGGAGTTCGATGAAGATTATAGTAACGAGTTGGAAGAAGTTTGGATGTATCTTATTGTTTTCATCAACAATAAAGAACTTATTAATCAAAAGACTGTGTTTTGGAAGACTTATCTGTGAAGAAGCTCTGAAGGTCTCTGACGGTGAGCTCGCATGTGTATCGAAGACATTCCCCTTAATCATGCTGTCCATTTAGCTGTTAGAGGGTTAATTTCTCGAACGATATAAAAATCGGCCGCTACAAGCTGGATAGGGCTCTTAAAGATAGCGGAGTCAGGGGATTGACGACAGATGGCGCAATGGGCTAAGTGTTCGGCTGGCAACCGGAAGGTAGCCGGTTCGAATCTCGCTTGGAGTGCATACTGTCGTTGTGTCCTTGGGCAAGACACTTCACCCACCTTTGCCTGCGTGTGTGAATGTGTGAATGTGTGTGAGTGATTGGTGGTGGTCGGAGGGGCCGTAGGCGCAAATTAGCAGCCACGCTTCCGTCAGTCTGCCCCAGGGCAGCTGTGGCTACAGAAGTAGCTTACCACCACCGAGTGTGACTGAGGAGTGAATGAATAATGCGATGTAAAGCGCCTTGAGTATTAGAAAGGCGCTATATAAATCCCATCCATCATTATTATTATTATTATATGGGGAGAAGGCAGGAATGGGGTATTGATTGTGGATGATCAGCCATGTTCACATTGAATGGCGGTGCTGGCTCAAAGGGCCAAATGGCCTACTCCTGCATCTATTGTCTATTGTTCTGGTACAGTTTCAGTATTAAATACAGAGACAATATAGTGCCTCCTAGAGGCCATTTTGGGTAATACACCTAATTTGTAACTGGTTGACCTTGTGACCTTGTCATGTGACCTTTGGCAGGATTTGAGTGCAGAACAGTCGAGGCAAAAGCACATTTTTTGGTCCTGATACATTTTGTTAACATCTGCAAAAATCTTTTTCGACAGCATCGTCGATATGTGTTGCAATGTTTTATGTTGACTTATGTTTGGGATTCATTATTTTAGGTAGAACTAGACTAAGTGGGACCCATTGGGTCCCATGTTTACATGGGAGGGCTGGTCCCCCAACGCAATATTCCACCTCTCCACCAATTCCAATATTGGTGGCCAGTGGTTGGGGGGGGGGGCTTTCTGGAGCGCTAGTATGGGTGTTGTGGGCTGAAGGGACTGGTTTCCAGAGGGCTACTATGGACATTGTGGGGCGAATGGATTCTTGGGCTGGCAGCTCAGTCGCTCAGGCCTGGTGGGCTGGCAGCTCAGTCACTTAGGCCTGGTGGGCTGGCAGCTCAGAAAATGCCAGAAATTCTGCCCAAAACAGGTGGGAGACTCTGCAGGCCAAACAGCTCATTGCATTTTCATTTCATTCCCATTGCAGCTTTAAAGGGATCCTGCCCCAAAAGGTATCCCATCCATTCCCTCCACTGATGCTGCCTGACCCACTGAGTTCCTCCAGCACTTTAAGTTTTGCTCAACAATTCTGCATATCAGGCTTCTCATCTATCCCAGAGAAGCTCTCATATCTGAACATCTTCAATTGGGGATGAAAAGATTCTAGGCATTAATGTAGTTATGTAATGTTCAACCGTTTTATGAACCTACAAATAAGTTTCACACACATTCAATCCATGTAAATCTTATCAAAACAGTTATTTATCAAATGCAGATTCTGCAATAATTTCATGTCGAACTTTGAACAACTCTGGTCATTTCATTGAGGGCAAGAAAATACTCATATTCATATGTTTTAAGACCAGAATTAGGCCATTTGGCCCATCGAGTCTACTCCACCATCCAATCATGACTGATCTATCTTTCCCTCTCAATCCCATTCTCCTGCCTTCTCCCTATAACCCCTGACATCCTTACTAATCAAGAATCTGTCAATGTCGACCTTAAAAATATCCATTGACTTGGCCTCCACAGCCATCTGTGGCAATGAATTCCACAGATTCACCACCCTCTGACTAAATAACAGGGGCTGCAGAGCCTTTTTGAAAGTGGGGGGGGGCTGTGCGATCACTGATCACATTGGGGGTATCCGGCGAGAAGGGGGGCGCGGTAGGGACTTTTTGTGATTTGATGTATTAAGATCATATTTTAGTGCATTGTAGAAGTATGATTTCAATGTTTTTTGTTTGAAGTATTTTTAAGATAATGTAGGGCCTACATGACAATAGACAATAGACAATAGGTGCAGGAATAGGCCATTTGGCCCTTCGAGACAACACCGCCATTTAATAAATTGCGTGGCTGATCTTCCCCAATCAGTATCCCGTTCCTGCTTTCTCCCCATATCCCCTGACTCCGCTATCTTTAAGAGCCCTATCTAGCTCTCTCTTGAAAGTATCCAGAGAACCGGCCTCCACCGCCCTCTGAGGCAGAGTATTCCACAGACTCACAACTCTCTGTGAGAAAAAGTGTTTCCTCGTCTCCATTCTAAATGGCTTACCCATTATTCTGAAACTGTGGCCCCTGGTTCTGAACTCCTCCAACATCGGGAACATGTTTTCTGCCTCTAGCTTGTCCAAACCCTTAATAATCTTATATGTTTCAATAAGATACCCTCTCATCCTAAACTCCAGAGTATACAAGCCCAGCTGCTCCATTCTCTCAGCATATGACAGTCCCGCCATCCCGAGAATTAACCTTGTAAACCTAGGCTGCACTCCCTCAATAGCAAGAATGTCCTTCCTCAAATTAGGGGACCAAAACTGCACACAATACTCCAGGTGTGGTCTCACTAGGGCCCTATGCAACTGCAGAAGGACCTCTTTGCTCCTATACTCAACTCCTCTTGTCATAAAGGCCAACAGGCCATTTGCTTTCTTCACTGCCTGCTGTACCTGCATGCTTACTTTCATATGAGATAGGAGCAGGTGATTATTATTTTTGTTATTGCTCGACCTCCAAAAACTGGGGGATAATAATACAGGCCATCCCCCACCTCAAAAATATATCACTCTATGACTACATTATACCTCCACCATGCATGAATGCTTCAAAATCAAGTGGTCGAGTTTTATTGCCATATACTCAAGCATAGAAACATAGAAAACAGGTGCAGGAATAGACCATTCGGCCCTTCGAGCCAGCACTGGCATTCAATATGATCATGGCTGTTCATCTAAAATCAGTACCCCTTTCTGTTATTTTTCCCATATCCCTTGATTTCGCTAACCCCAAGTGCTAAATGTAACTCTCTCTTGAAAACATCCAGTGAATTGGCCTCCACTGCCTTCTGTGGCAGAGAATTCCACAGATTCACAACTCTCTGGGTGAAGAAAGTTTGTCGTCATCCCAGTCCTAAATGGCCTACCCCTTATTCTTAAACTGTGACCCCTGGTTCTGGACTCCCCCAACATCGGGAACATTTTTCCTGCAGTTACAGTAAGTGAAAATCTAGCAGGCAAGCGGGATGCTTTCTCCAACCACCCCTATTTGAAGGCCACTATCTTCCACCACTTCTACCCAGTGCTTGGTACCTAATTTCAACAGCCACTGGTTGTCCTCCAGGATGCACCTAGCTGCACCCTGGTCCATTCCAGTCACCAGGACGAATTCGGTGCAGAGACTCTCGCGGCAGCGGCGCAATGCTTCCGACATCTCCGACGGCCCAGGACGCTTGCACTGAGGCTGCTCCATGGCCAGAGCTGCAGCGAGCGACTCACCAGCCCGGCAAACACTTGCCAGCCCCGGCTCCCCATCCGTATTTGCCCCCGCCGCTGCTTCTGCTTCCATCCCTCCCTCCGCTCCAGCTCTCGAACACCCATGACCAGGTTGCTCAGAGCACAGCAGCGCCTTGTCCAAAGCCGGAGACATTGAAACATGTCTAGCCAAAAATGTGGGGGGGCTGCAGCCCCCCCAGCGCCCCCCCCCCGGTTCAGCGGCCCATGTGAATTAGTCCACTGTGTAAAACATAGCTAGAAATATTTGTATCTAAAGCCTCTAGGACGATTATTTTGTAAGAGAGAAATATTTGATTTTAAAAGTAAAAATAAGTAAGGTGCAAACTAGAGCTTATTTTGGTACCATGAATCATGTTGTGATTTTGACGAAGATTATGGTGAAACCATGTGGTGGAATAAGAGAGGGTCAATTTGATATTTTTAAAAGCAGAGCTATGTTCAATTACTGTATGTCTAATTCCATTCAATATGGTATTATTCAGGTGCCTGTTGTAATTAGGTGTTGTCACAAACATTCATTTTTCAAAACTGTTGACATCCTCTAGGCAGTTTAGTGGCAGTTACTGCTGCAGTTGTAATGAATAGCTTGCCAAATGGGTGGTTTGGATCCTTCCGTCCCCAATGAAGACGTTCAATTATCAATGCTCCTGTTGTGATAGATGAAAAACATGGCATGTACAAGTGCTTGTTGTGGATAATGAGGAAGTATAGGTTTTTTTTGGTCAATAGTTTAGTCCCTCCAGCAAGAACTGACAATCCTGATGAATTGAATTCAGCTGGGTGATTTGGGATATTGTTTCAGAAGAAAATATCAACAAAAAGCGTGCAAAATACTTTATGATATTCTCTATTACAACAGCAAAAAGTTAGAAGTGTTTCACTAAAGAACATACTGTCACATATATCGTGCTATAGGTTAAATATATTCTGCTTAGAAGTGTGGAAAACTAGTAAAGAATGTTGTATCTGATTTCCCTGATAAATTCATTGACTGCTACCTGAAATGTCTGACAGAATATGTACCTGCCAAGGCAGTTGGAAGCACACAAAAACAATCATATGTTAGCTCTAGAGTCAACTTACAGCTTGTTAGGTTAAAGATTCATTCTAGGTTTTTGTTCATCTTATTGTCATTACAAAATCAATTTCAAAGATTAAATTACCTCCCAGTTGATTCCAATATAAATGCCTATGCTATCTTCTTTTCTGCTAAAATCTATCTTCAAGTATATAATTAGATAGATTTCTGTTGATAGAGGGATAGAGAAGATATATGTGAGATGGATCGATAAATGAAAAATCGATTGGCCATACCATTTGCATTTCCATCTTTAGGTTTATCCAATTTTGATTTGTCTGCTAAACAATTGTTTTATAATCATTTGCCAATTGCCTCTAGCCTTCATTTATGTATCATTCTTCAGCTTCTTTCATATTATTTTGTCCATTTTTTCTGGTTTTGCGTGGATGTGTGCTGTCTCTTAAATAGTATTGTGATCTTTTCCTCTTGATTCCCTTCTACAATTTGGTTTATTTCATTATAGAGTTGGTCACTTTCATCAATTTCTCTCTATCAATACATCCCTTTTTGATTTTATCCTTTCCCTATTATGTATTTTAGCTTTCAATTCTGCAAATTCTCTATTTTCTCAGGAGACATTGTTTTGGCAGCAGATTATCTCCCACCAACATATATAGTTAATTTTATTGCTCAACATCCTCTCGTTTAACATACCTAAATTACCTTATTATATTTTTCTCTTAAATTTAAGGGCAATTCTGTTCTGAAGAAAGGTCACCATATACTCCAGAGATGCTGCCTGACCGGCTGAGTTACTCCTGCACTTTGTATGTTTAACACTTTGTATGAACTCAAAAGCTCTTGAATAATAATAATAATAATAATAATCATCATTTTATTTACTGGCGCCTTTCTAAAACCCAAGGACACCTTACAATGCATAGAATCACAACAAAACAAAAAAACACATAATCGGAATAAATTAAATTAAAAAAAAAAAAAAAAAAAAAAAATACAAACTCCCCAATTTTTTTTCTCCCTATCATCAAAGTAATTTATTAACAATTATTTTAAAGCATTAGTAGAGAGATGAAGGAATGGAGTGGGACTAATTAGATTGTACTTTTGAAAGCTTTCACAACCTAGATGGGCTGAGTTGTTTTTTTCTGTTTTGTACAGTTCTGCAATATTGTACTTTGATACAAACCATCAGTCTGTTTTGCAATACTTCTGCTGGTTATTTTCATTGACACGTGGTTGTCTTACACCCCACTGTGTTCCTTTCCACACTGATGAACTGCTGCCTGAAAAATGGGACAAACACATCCTCAGGTTGTCTGAGTGAATAGTTCACAGCTCGATCACTTTCACTGCTAAATATAATGCAGTGCCCTCACTGAAGATGTGACTGCAGTTCTTCTTCCAGCAGCCAGTATTCCTTGCTAAAATCCTACTTTACTGGTCCTAGATGCTTCCTGTCTGCTTGCTTTTGTATCTTCTTTCTAGACTGGGTAGGATAATGCTAATGCTCTCATTATGCGATGTGTCCACATCAGTTTGATACATAGGTATTTATTAGATTTGAATTTAACAAGAGTTGCATAAAATGTACTTCCTGGCTAGTTAAAACTTTAACCTGCTGTTTGGTTTCTTGAAAGAAAAAAATAGGTCACAATTAAATGTAATGTGCAGCAATTGGATGATGGAAGCATTATCTCTACAAAAACAGTTCATACGCATAAAGAAATCTGCTGAAAATACTAAGGTGTGAACATCTGGAATTCACACACAACTCTTGGGAGAGCAGGACACTGTGAAGTTCCATATCAGCATTTCCAAGTGTTCAGAGAGCATTCTGTCTCAAAACCATATGAAAATTCTAAATCCCTTCCAGCAACTTACTGATGGCCTCAGGATAGGTGTCCAGAGCTCAGAAAAATGATAGGGAATCTCACTGAAGCATCTAAAAATCAGAAAGGGCTTGACAGACAAGAAGATAAACACAAAAAGCTGGAGTAACTCAGCAGGTCAGACAGCAGCTCTGGAGAAAAGGAATAGGTGATGTTTTGGGTTGAGACCCTTCTTCAGAGTCAGGGGAAAGGGAAACGAGAGATATAGACAGTGATATAGAGAGATATAGAACAAATGAATGAAAGATATGCAAAAATGTTACGATGATAAAGGAGACAGGCCATTGTTAGCCTCGGACTAACATTTATGGGCCTGTCGCACTTGCGCGACTTTTTCGGCGACTGCCGGCACCCGTCAGAGGTCGTTGCAGGTCGCCAAAAATGTTCAACATGTTGAAAATTCAGTGGTGACCAGAAAGACACTACGACTCTTTGGGCGACTGAGGAGACTACTCATGACCATACAGGCAACACCCTGGCGACATGTCACAGGGTGAAGCCTGTATGGTCGTCAGTTGTCGCACAAAGAGTCGTACCTTGTTCTGGTCGCCGCTGAATTGTGAACATGTTGAAAATTTTCGGCGACCTGCGGTGACTATGACGGGTGCCGGCAATTCAGCGAAAAAATCGAGTAAGTGGGACAGGCCCATGATATATTTAGCAGGGAAAGAGATCGAGCTATGAACTATTTTCTCAGTTAGCATCAGACAAGATGCAGGGATAATGTTTCTATTGACCAGGGTGTCCAGTACCAGGATTAACAATCACTAACCTAACGGTCATTGAGGACTGAGGTAGTAAAACATTACTTAATTTACAGGCTGGCAAGTCTTTGGAATTCATTATCCAAGATATTGCCACTGAGATAGTTGCCATCAACGAATCAAGCTCATGAATCACTCTGCCCAACCTTTACCACAACACTAGCTCAGCACTGAACTCTGATGGACTTTGCATAAGGTTGCATTACATACTTTGGTTTGTACTGACATGGTCTGGTTACCTGCTATAACTGATCATTTAGACACAAATTGCTGGAGTAATTCAACAGGACAGGCAGCACCTCTGGATAGAAGGAATGGGTGACGGCACCCATTCCTTCTATTCAGAGATACTGCCTGTCCCGCTGAGTTACTCCAGCATTTTGTGTCTATCTTCAGTGTAAAGTAGCATCTGCAGTTCCCTCCTATACATAACTGATAATTTACAGTATTGCTGTTTATTGTATATTTATTGTTATGTTGTTGTGGTAATGTGCCTGTGAAGCTCTGGCAAGCAAAATGTAATTGTTCTGGTCCCAATATATATGGTAATTAACACTCTTGACACCTGACTTGAATAATCAGGACATGTAAAAAGATAGTTTGGGAATGAAAACCTGTGCTGAAAAAATGTTGGATCTTGCCTGTTCTGTTAAGAGTATATTATCATAATGTTTGTGGAATGATTCCACATGGAGGAGTGCCTGGATACTGATGAATGGAAGGACAGTAAATAACATTGACCTGGCTTTGCTTTGGCCATGTCCAAGTTCATGCTAGGTGATCTACTCAGATTTATTCTTGAGAGTATTTACATTTTAACAATTTGATGCTTCAGACTTGATGTAATATCTGAAGTTGATGTTAAACATCAACCACCTTCCTTTGGATTTGGAATTATGATTTAAAAAAATGGCAGATCACTATCCCTAAGGGACATTAATAAAATATATGTATCAGCAGCTCACGAAGATAGACATAAAATGCTGGATTAACTCAGCAGGACTGGCAGCATCTCTGGAGAGAAGGAATGGGTGACATTTCGGGTTGAGACCCTTCTTCAGACTGACGGGTATGTCTAATTTGAAGAAGTTCTCCTTTCTTCATCAAGGTATGTCTACCTATCAGCAGCTCCTTTCAGGATACTAGAGGGGACTGGAAATGTTAAATAACAAGGCAAATGAATATTATTTGATAATCATATTATGCAAATAAACTTTTCTTACACCTCTTTATCTACAAAGCGGGGAGCTTCTAATAACTTTTCCAAAAGTGGGCAGGCATTTTCTTATTTCCCCTTTACCAAGGACTGTTTCAACATTTGAGAGCCATTGATCATAATCCCAAACTGATACACACCCAACACTACACGTGTTACACAACTCTTCCAATATTGAACAAAATAGAAAGGGAGAAACAAAGCCAAAATAATCATTTGTAGGGTTGAAGTTATGCTAAGATGATCATAATATTGATGATTTTTATTAAAAGAGACATCATGGGAACAGGCCTCTTCAGCCCACCAAATCCATGTCGACATGAGGTAAGTTGGATCAGCAATGACCATACTGAATTGCAAAGAAGCTCTTGGGACCAAGTGGCCTACATCTATTCCCATCTTTTATAATTTTATGATCCTTCACAGCATTTTCTGCCTTTCCTTTCCTATTTGAAAAGTGGAGTGATGTCTGGTTATTTAACTGACAGCCCCTTTGAGCATCTCAAAGAGATGTGTGCTGTAAACTGTGGCCCATAAGCTGTGTGCAGCACCAGGAAAACCACGTCTACCATGCATTCATTTGATCTTTCAAAAGATTGTTGACAAACACATGCTAAGAGGTTTATCTTTCAAAAATTTCAAAAGTAATCATGCATCAGTAGATATAATTGTTCACCTTTCTGAAACTGATCTGGCATGATTTTAGCCAAGATGCTGACTGCCACTTGGTGAACTTCGATGCAGTTTCTTGCCCAGAGTAGGTGAATCGAGGACCAGAGGACATAGGTTTAAAGTGAAGGGGAAAAGATTTAATAGGAATCTGATGGGCAACTTTTTCACACAAAGGGAAAGTTTCACCATAACAAATGAATTAAAGTACAATCAGAGATCAGTATTAAGCATTGTCATCTGTAGCAAATATGTCCTTCATCTATCTCTCTTTTACTTGAGACCATTGTTTGAATGCACTCCGGGATGGTCTCTCACATTCTACCCTCCAATTTCGTCATTTATGTCTTCACTCGAACCAAGTCACAGTCACATAATTCCCATGTGCTGATCCAGACTAGCTTCTGGTCTCACATCTCCTGTGCTCCATAATATCTTCTATCCCTCTGGTACTCTGAGGTATTTCTATTCTCCTAATACTGGTCGCCTGCTCGTCCTTGATTTTAATCACCTGGCCTTTGAGTGATAAACTGTTTAATAACTAAGATGAGTGTTCCCTCCTTAACAGCAGTTCCCTCCTCTGCCTAACACTCCTCCTTGAAATACTCCTTAAAGCCTCTCGCTTTGTTTCAGCATTTGGTCATCCCTAACATCTTAATTAGTACAGGTGTCAGAGGTTATGGGGAGAAGGCAGGAGAATGGGGTTAGGAGGGAGAGATAGATCAGCCACGATTGAATGGCGATGTAGACTTGATGGGCCGAATGGCCTAATTCTACTCCTATTCCTTGTGACATCTCTTTAGGCAGCACAGAATCGCTGCTCTCTATGAAGCACCTTAAAATAGATTTTCCATGCTCAAAATCTTGCATATATGGAAAAAATCAAGTTGTTTGTAGTTGAGGTCAGTAATCTTGACCATAATCACAATCTCCATTGTATTTTCTCTCCATCTGACCTCTCTTGGATTCCATATATGCCTAAAATCAAACTCTTCTGTGCCATTAATATATCTCTTCCAGAATTGTCAGATTTTTCCCAGAAAGGCTGCATGGAATAAAGCCTATGTGAATTTTCATACTATATATATTTATTTTAATACTTAAATCTAGTCACTATTATACTTCCTTATGTTTTTAAGTTTATCAACAGCCAGAATAAATGACATTGCAAACTAAATCTGTCAAGACTCTTGCAAGATGAAACACTTGAGTTTGATATGTTTTGTATCAGTCATGTTACAGCAACACATTGTCAATATCACCATCCGTCCAAAACCATGTTTTGTTTTGATGTATTGGAAAAAAACAATACATCAAATTGTTAGTCTAATTGCTTTTAAAATGCATTGCCTTGAGAAATAAACTTATGTACATAGGTTTAATGGCAAGAGATACCGTATATTTCTCCTCAGGCTTTATTTACATAATTGTCGTGTGATTTTTACTACTTCCACAAACCATCATATCATTGCCTGCAGAAGGGTCTCGACACGAAACATCACCCATTCCTTCTCTCCAGAGATGCTGCCTGTCCCTCTGAATTACTCCAGGTTTTTGTGTCTATCTTTGGTTTAAACCAGCATCTACAGTTCCTTCCTATACATATCATTGAGTGCATTAGCCTTCACCATTGGTATTGCTTTATTTATCCTCATATCTCCCAAACATGCCTTAAAGAACAATAGCAACTGAATCTCTGTGGATTCAACACTTTCTTTCTTATCTCCTATGCACTTGACTGCAAATAATTTATACCTTGTGAAGTATATCACTTAACATTAGTCTATACAGATTAAAAAATACTGCTGATGCTGGAAACCTGAAATGTAAACAAAAATGCTGGAAACCCTTAGCAGATCAGCAGCATCTACAGAATGTTACATTGAATTTTTGTCATATGCACAGTAACGTACAGTTACAACAAAAAACATACTTGCAGCAGTATCGCAGGCATATAGACTCGGATGCCACATAAAACTTAAATTCTACAGCTGTTCCTAAACCTGGCGGTGTGTGACTTCAGACTTCTTTCTGTACCTCCTACCCAATGGTAGCAGCAAAAAGAAGGAATGGCCCAGATTGTGGGATCCTTCATTATAGATGTTGCCTTGTGTAGGTGGTGGGGAGATCTGTGCCCATGACAGACCGGGCTGAAGACTCTTCATTAGAACTGCGCAAAAGAGAAAAAAAATGAGTTTTAAGTGGAGACGGATGGAAAGGACAAACCCAGCCTATGTAACCTCTCCCTATAGCTCACACCCTCTAGTCCTGAGAACATCCTCTTAAATATTTTCTGAATCCTTTCAAGCATGACAATATCTTTCCTATAACATGGTGCCCAGAACAGAACACAATATTGTAAATGCGGTCTCACCAACGTCTTAAATGATCACAACATGACCTCCCAACCTTTATACTCAATACACTGACTGATAAAGGCCAAAGTGCCAAAAGCATTTTGACCACCTTATCTACCTGCGACTCGACCTTCAAGGAACCATGCACTTGTACTCCTAGATCCCTCTGCTCCACAACACTACCCAGAGGCCTACCATTTACTGTGTAGGTCCTGCCCTTGTTTCACATCCCAAAATGCAACACCGCACACTTCTCTGTATTAAATTCCATCAACCATTCCACTACCCACCTACCCAATCGATCCAGATCCTGCTGCAATCGTTCACAACCTTCTTCACTATCTGCAAAACCACTAACTTTTATATCATCAGCAAACTAGCTAATCTTGCCCTGTATGTTCTCATCCAAATAATTGATGTAGATGACAAACAGTAACGGGCCCAGCACCGAACCCTGAGGCACACCACTAGTCACTGGCCTCCAGTCTGAGAAGCAACCTTCCACCATCACCCTCTGCTTCCATCCATGGAGCCAATTTGCTATCCATTCAGCTATCTCTCCTTGGATCCCATGAGATCTAACCTTCCAGAGCAGCTTACCATATGGCACCTTGATGAACGCCTTACTAAAGTCCATGTACACAACATCTACAGCTCTGCCCTCATCAAACTTTTTGTTCACGTCTTAAAAAAAATCAACCTCCCTCGTACAAAACCTTGCTGACTGTCCCTAATCAGCCCTTGCCCATCCAAATGCCTATATATCCTATCCTTCAGAATACACTCCAGTTACTTACCAACTACAGATGTTAAGCTCACTGGCCTACTGTTCCCAGCATCTTCCCTGCAGCCCTTCTTGAAAAGAGGCACAACATTTGTCACCCTCCAATCTTCTGGCACCTCTCCTGTATTTAAGGACGACTCATAAATTTCAACTAGGGCTCCCGCAATTTCCTCATTAGTTTCCCGCGATGTCCTTGGATTTATCTGATCAGGCCTCGGAGATTTGTCTACCTTCAAACATGACAGCACCTTCAGTACTACTTCCTCAACGGTAACCTGACTACTCTCATGACACTTGATTGATTGATTTTTGATTCATTTTTACTTTATTAATCCCCTTATTCAGGGGGAAATTCAGATGTCCTTGCAGCACACTAATAAAAGTACAACATAGCATTAAAGAAGTTTAACATTAAAACATAAAAACATCCCCCCACAATGGTTCCCACTGTGGGGGAAGGCACAAAGTCCAGTCCCCATCCCCATGTCCACCCATAGTTGGGCCAATTGAGGCCTCCACAGTCGCTGCTACGGAGGCTCGATGTTCCTGGCCGTTCTCGCCGGGTGATGGTACTCCGGTGTCGGGAGAACCCTTTCAGCGGCTTGGGGTGCCAGGAACGGCCGCCTTCTTACCGGAGACCGTGGCTTCCAAGCCAACAGGCCTCTCTGGACGGAGCTCCACATACTGGCGAGTCAGCAGCTGGCCACTCCACAGACCCGCGACTCCGCGATGTTTTTATCGGCGGTCCCCGCAGCTGGCCGCTCCACAGACCCGCGGCTCCGCGATGTTTTTATCGGCGGTCCCCGCAGCTGGCCACTCCACAGACCCGCGGCTCCACGATGTTTTTATCGGCGGTCCCAGCATACCGGAGTTCCAGCGTGGCGACCCAGACAAGGCATCGCCCACTCCGCGATAGCGCTCCAGCGCTGTGCCGCCGCCAAAGCCGAGGTTCTGGCCAGGTCCCCTCAGGAAACGCCGCTCCAGGCCCCGCTGGTAGGCCGCGAGGACGGGTCGAAGGCGCTGCTCGGAGGAAGGCAACCCCTCCGACCAGGTAGGGACTCGAAAAGCAGTTTCCCCCTCCCCCCCCACCATCCCCCACACATAAAAAGATTAGGCCCCTTGACTGCACCCTCAACGTACTAAAAATAATAAAAAAGAAGGGTAAAAAAAAACGGACAGCTGCAGGACAGGCAGCCGTTCAGGACAGCGCCTCCTCCGGATCCAGTGCATCCCTGTGACTGCTTCAATTTCCTCTGTCCTACTGTCTTTCTCCTTAGTTAATACAGAAGATAAATACTTATTGAGGACCTTGCCCATCTCCTGTGGCTTCACACAGGGGTGACCACTTTTATTCCTGAGAGGTCCCACTCTCTCTCTAGTTACCCTTTTCCCCCTTATCACCATCATATACTTATTAAAAGTCTGATCTTGTACATGTGTATATGTGTGTGTATAAGTGTATGTATATGTGTGTGTATATATGTGTGTATATGTGGTTGTCTTTACATCTTCGCAAAAACACTACGTGGTAACGATTACATTTTTACATATTCTAATTGACATTTTTCCCCTCTAGGCAGAGAACACCTTCACTGAACATTGTATGCTTTATTTCTTGAATTATTCTCGACTTAATATTGATTAAAAGTTTAAAAAAATCAAAAGACTGCATTTAAAATGACCAGCTTCAACTGATGATGTCACAATGGCTTGGCTAGCAGTGACCAGCTTCACTGAAGATTTCATCCTATATTTGACATTATTCGTGATTAAAGCTTAAAAAATGCCAACTTTCACAAGGTTTTTACATATTTTGATTCACATTTTTCCCCTCTAGGCAGAGAACACCTTCACTGAACATTTTATGCTTTATTTCTCGACTTCTTACCAATTAAAGTTTTTAAAAATCAAAAGACCTTGAATTTAAAACGACCAGCTTCAACTGATGACATCACAATGGCTCGGCTAGCAGTGATCAGCTTCACTGAAGATTTAATTCTATATTTCACAAGTTATTCGCGATTAAAGCTTTAAAAATGCCAACTTTTACAAGATTTTTACTGTTAAAATTATTCCTGCCAGCTTCCAACACAATTTGATACAATATTGTGACACAGAAACACTCTGAACTTTTCACCTCACAGGAGCGGGAGGGCGAATTGCTATTGCAACATGCAGGGCAAGTGCAATTGGAATTTTGTTTTAAGTTCACTGCTGAGGGAGGTGGGGAGTGCTGGAATCTTACATTCGGGAATGGCTTGAATTGGAGGACCATGCCTCCCATGGGGGCTACGGGTAGGGAACGGGTGTATTGGGGGAGACAGACCCAACGGGTCTGCACTTGGTCTAGTATACATTAAAAGTCTGATATTATGTGTGTGTATATGTGTTTGTATATGTGGTTGTCTTTACATCCTTGCAAAAACACTCGGGGTAACGATTATATTTTTATATATTATGATTGACATTTTTCTTCTCTAGGCAGAGAACACCACTGAACATTTTATGCTTCATTTCTCGACATTCTCGACTTATTACTGATTAATAGTAAAAAAAATCAAAATTCTTTCAATTTATAACGACCAGCTTCAACTGATTACGTCACAATGGCTCGGCTAACAGTGACCAGCTTCACTGAAGACTTCATACTATATTTGACAAGTTATTCACGATTAAAGCTTTAAAAATGCCAACTTTCACAAGATTTTTACATATTCTGATTCACATTTTTCCCCTCTAGGCAGAGAACACATTCTCTGAACATTTTATGTATTATTTCTCGACTAATTATTGATTAGTTTAAAAAAATCAAAAGTTTGAATTTAAAATGACCAACTTCAACTGATGACGTCACAATGGCTTGGCTAGCAGTGACGACACAGGAACACTCTGAACTTCTCACCTCACAGGAGGGGGAGGGCAAATTGCTATTACAACATGCAGGGGAAGTGCAATTGGATTTTTGTTTAAATCCCACGGCTCAGGGAGGCAGAGGAATGCTGGAATCTTACTTTCGGGAATGGGTTGAGTTGGAGGACCTCACCTCCCATGTGGGCTATGGGTAGGGAACAGGTGCGTTGGGGAGCAGACCCAACGAGTCTGTACTTGGTCTAGTGTATTTATAAAACCTTTTGGGATTGTCTTTTATGCTACCCACCAGAACTATCTCCTGGCCCCTTTTTGCCCTTCTGATCTCTTTTTTTTAGTTTGCTCCTTAGTTCCTGAAACTCATCTAGGGATGCACTGGATCCCAGCTGCCTATACCTGTCCCATGCATCCTTCTTGTTTTTGACTAACGTCTCAATTTCCCTCATCAGCCAAGCTTCTTTAAGTTTGCCTGCTTTGACTTAGGAAAGATTCAGAGGGATATGGGCCAAATGCAGGCAAATCGGAGTAGCTTAGATGGGGCATCTTGGTCAGCATTGATGAGTTGTGCCAAATAACCTGTTTCTGTGCTGTATTGTTCTATGACTGCAAGTCTGGCTATGTCTGGTGGTGCGGTCTTATTGAAGGTGGAAGAAATTGTGAAAGATGACCCATTAAATGTGGGGCCTAATAGAGTGGAAAGTGGGGACCAGGGGAACTCTATGATTGCTCTGTCTAGGAGAGGAATGAGAGTAGAGGTGCAGGATATTTATATGATCTGGCAAAGGTCTCTATCAACAATGGTAGAAGAAAGCCATGTTTCAGGAAGGAAAAATAACATCTCAGAGGCACCTGCATGGAATGTCCTGACATTGGAGCAGAAATAATGAAACCTGACTTCCGGTGGCGCTATGGCGACTTGAGATGTGCGCCATTTAGCTCAGCTCTGCTAATATTGGAAAAACGGCCAAAAATAATAAACCGACTGAAGAAAATCACTTACTGGCAGATGCTTGTCGCGTAAGTGACGTCAGCAGAAATCGACTCCGGTATTTTAAATAGACGGTACCCGAAAAGAAATCTTCCCACACTTCTTAAAAGACGTAAAGTAACATGGAATAAAGTTTAAGTGGAAAGTGAGGAAGTTTCTGAAGAAGAAGTCTCGACTTTGAGTATGGAGCAAGAGAAAACATCAAGACAAGCTTTGGTGGAAGATATTAAAGCTTTATTGGGTGAAAAACTTGAAAAGCTGGATACAAAATTGGGTGAGCAACTTGCTGTTGTAAAGTTGGACTTTGCTGCTGGTAGAGCAGAAATATGTGATAAGATTGACAAGGTACAAGTCCGCATAGAGGAGGTGAATTCCTCCTTGAGGGGGGAAATTAATAGGATCGAAACTGATATCAGCAACAAGTTAGAACCCATTCTCGTTACTTCAAAACAACATAGCGAAGCCATTCGAGAATTGGAACCTGCTACTACCGAAAACACTCAGGCAACACATAAACTGAAGACGGAATTGGAAAGTGTTTCTGGGCAACTTGCCAAGATGACTGAAAAATGTCTTGATCTCGAAGGGCGTTCTAAACGCCAGAATTTAAGGATTGTTGGGGTGAAGGAAGGAAAGGCCCTACATGGTAAAGACCCTCGCTATTTTGCGGCTCAATTACTCCAAGAGGTACTTAACCTGGATGAAAAACCCAAACTGGACCGGCGCACAGAGCTCTGAGAGCCCGGCCAGGACCCGCAGCTCAACCAAGGCAGCTGATTCTGAAGATACACCATTCCTACATTTTAGAAGACATCTTGAAGAAAGTTGCAAACAACAGAAATCTGATCTTCGAAGGGGATAACATACGAATCTTCAGAGATTATCCAGCCGAAGTTGTCAAGAAAAGAGCACTCTTTACCAAGTCGCGAGTAATTCTGAGGGACATACAAGATCTCACATACGGTCTAATGTACCCAGCCAAACTGAGAGTTACATATAAAGGGACTGAACGCTTCTTTACCGATCCTGAGGAAGCAATTAAGTTCGCTCAAGACACTGCAGACTCTGTTAAGGATAAGTAACTATTTTATCTAGTTATGTCACAAAGTCACATTGAGCTTATCTTATGATGCTAATCAAGAGGACTATATTGTATTTACCCTGAAGTCATTCTGTGTTTTTAATTCAATCTATCTGTATCCACTCATATAGTGGATATAAAAAGGGTTAGGGTTTATACCGGGCATATAATTATTTTATATTATATGCATGTATATTGTGTTTATATCTAATATGCTCTTATAAGATGGCCAACACTATTGAGTAAGTTTTGCTAAGTCTGGGGGAAGTTCAGAGATTGAATTGGAATGCGTGGGAAAGCTGGCGGGAGGCATAGGCAGGCAGAGAGGGAGGGAGAGAGAGAGAGATAGTACTTTGTCTATGTATACTACAGCTGCATCAACAACCTGCTACAGGCTCTCTTACTCCAAATGTTTTAATAGCTTATTTAATATACTAATATACTAATACAAATAAGTTATGTATTAAGTCTTGTATATTAATTTAATATCCAATATTTAATTACCAGACTTATCAGAGTTACCAGATTTATGCTATGATTTTATAATGTGTTCATACTTAATATGCTGTTATAAAGCTGCCGATGCAAAGTCGGTTAAAAGGTGAAACAGGGAACTTGACAGATTACATGACAGAGCGAGAGGGAGTATGGCAGAGAAAGGGAGGTGTAGGGGTAGAGCAGTAGAGAGTTAGAGGTAGAGGCCGGAAGAGGGAATGCGGGAGAGTTATAGAGAGCCATTGTAAGTGAGAATTCGTTTGGGGAAGTCATGGAAAGTTTGGGGAGTGTAAGGAGCGACGGGGAAGTTGAGAGGGCCAGGGAGAGGGGAGAGGTTACGAGAGAGAGAGAGAGTGGTTGCGTAAGTTTTGGGAGGTATTGAGTAACATGTGGCAGGTTTTGGGGAAGTTTAGAGATTGTACTGGAATGTGTGGAAAAGCTTGGAGGGGGGGGGGTAAAGGGTGGTAAAGGGTGGTAGAGAGGGAGGGAGAGAGAGAGAAGCTGCTTTGTCTATGCAACTGCAGGTGGAATTCACAGACTACTATAAGTTCCCCGACTTTGAACTGGCTAATAGTTTAACATGTTAATATCAGTAAGCTATCTGAAAAGTTTTATATATTAATCTAAATATCAAATATCCACTTATTTACTCAGTGTACAAAAAGATATCTAACCTTTTGGGAATTTGGATTCCTCGACAAATTTATATACTGTTTTTCTTTGCTCTGTTCTGTTCAGTGCATTTTTTTTTACTCTTTAAGGAGCGGAGTTATTTGATAATAACATCTATGGAAGTTAACATGAATTACACCACCATGGGGTGGCATTCACTCGCAGCATGTCTCTAGGCTGCAATTTCTGTTGTCTTTTTTTTCTCACCTTTTAGTTTTTCTACGAGATAGTTTATCTATTCTTGTTAATGCACCTTCTTCTGGGAGATACCTGCAGGTGATTGGAATAGGGCTCACCCACCCAGCAAATAAAAGCTTCATTTTGAATATTGTGTTGGACCATTTGAAACAAAGGAAACAATGTGAGCATTAAAATGCAAGACGATCCCACTAGGAAAATTGGAGGAATTACATTTTGTAGTTGGAACGTCAGGGGCATTAATGAGCAAATTAAAAGGAGTAATGTTTTAGCCCACTTAAAGTCTATTAATACTGATATAATATTTTTACAGGAGAAGCATCTCAAAGATGGAGCTCATAGCAGGCTAACTGGATTGGTCAATTATATCACCCTACTTTTCTTTCTAAAGCAAGAGGTACGGCAATTCTAATTCGTAAACGCACACCATTTGAACACAAATCTACTGTAGCGAATAAGGAAGGTAGGTACATTATAGTATCTGGGGAGCTACACTCAACCCCACTTACTATGGTGAATATCTATGCTTCTAATTTTGACAACCCACAATTTTTAAATAAAATAATCAATATAATTTCAGACACCAGTCAGCAAAATCTGATAATTGGAGGAGACTTTAATTGTGTATTGGATCCATATTTGGATACATCTTCACAGCAAAGGAGAAACACTACAAAATCAAAATCCAGTGAACTTTTAAATACTTACATAAAAAACACAAACATAACCGATGTATGGAGGATTGCCAACCCATCCGGAAGAGAATACTCTTTTTATTCAGGTGTTTACAAAACGTGTACACGAATTGATTATTTTCTGGTGGACGCTAAACTGATCCTTTTTACAATCAACCCTAAATATCAGAAAAAGTGAGCTGCTTACACTTCCTAAAGATATTAAGAAAAGATTCCTAAAATTCAATCAACATTTATATGCATCCAAAACTTCAGCCGACTCCGCAAGGATCAAAAACTTTCTTGACAATTGCAACCTCCCATCACTCAATGAGGTGGAACGAGAAGAATTAGGAGCTGAGATTACAGTAAATGATATTGAAGAGACTATCAAATCACTGAATAATGGGAAAACATCAGGTCCAGATGGGTTCAGTAACGAATTCTATAAAAAATGTAATGACTTAATTTCCCCACGCATACGAGGCCTTTATATACATGCTTTTAAAGAACAGACGTTACCACAAACCCTAGCCGAATCAACCATTACATTGATACCTAAAAAAGACAAAAAATCTTGAAGAGCCTGGATCATACAGTGCAATAGCTCTTCTAAATACAGATCAGAAAATTTTAGCTAAGACTTTGGCAAGAAGACTAAGTTCGTACATCAGTAAACTAATACACTCAGACCAAACTGGGTTTATACCTAAGCGACATTATTTAAAAGGATATTGGGATGAAGATAGGTGATTGTGAGTGGAATATTTGTTATACTGATTGTATTGGGAAGGGTGATTATAGGGTGATGGGTTGTATATATGACTAAGAGATACTGTATAGTACATGAGGGTTTTTTTCTTTTCTTTTTTCTTTTTTTCTCTTGTTTTTTGTATGGCTTTGTAAATATTTGATTAGTGTATAAATGTAAATAATTTGGTGTACATATAGCTGCTGGTGTACATATGGCTGCTAAATGTGTATTAGATAATTATAAGCAGTTGAGTAAGAGGTGGGAATTAATAAGCTTTGGCTTCTTCGTGCTCCTTTTCGGACACATATGATTTCATTTATTTATTGATATTGTTTATGACACTTTATAAATATTCTTGTTTTGTTTTTTGTATGCTGTTTCACACTTGATTTGTATTCTTTTATTCTGTTCGAAATAAAGAATTAAATAAATAAATAAATACATACATAATTTGAGACGCCTGTTCAATATAATGTAGTCACACAAAACGATAAATGAAGACTTAACAATTATTTCTTTAGACGCAGAAAAAGCATTTGATCAAGTAATAATAATAATAATAATGAATTTTATTTATGGGCGCCTTATGTCTCAAGGACACCTTACAGAGATTTATATATAATCAGAATTTAAAAAAAAAAGTTATAAAGACCAATACACAAATCAGGGACAGAATTTACAGTGTTGGAAAAATTCCAACTAGGAGAACATTTTATCTCATGGATAAAGTTGTTATATAACAATCCGACTGCCAGAATATTAGAAACATAGAAACATAGAAAACAGGTACAGGAGTAGGCCATTCGGCCCTTCGAGCCTGCACCGCCATTCAATATGATCACGGCTGATCATCCAACTCAGTGTCCTGTACCTGCCTTCTCTCCATACCCCCTGATCCCTTTAGCCACAAAGGCCACATCTAACTCCCACTTAAATATAGCCAATGAACTGGCCTCAACTACCTTCTGTGGCAGAGAATTCCACAGATTCACCACTCTCTGTAAAAAATGATTTTCTCATCTCAGTCCTAAAAGACTTCCCCCTTATCCTTAAACTGTGACCCCTTGTTCTGGACTTCCCCAACATCGGGAATAATCTTCCTGCATCTAGACTGTCCAACCCCTTAAGAATTTCATAAGTTTCTATAAGATCCCCCCTCAATCTTCTAAATTCTAGAAAGTACAAGCCAAGTCTATCCAGTCTTTCTTCATATGAAAGTCCTGCCATCCCAGGAATCAGTCTGGTGAACCTTCTCTGTACTCCCTCTATGGCAATATTGACTAATCAAATTCTGTCACCTAAATTTCAGTTATCCTGGGGTAATAGACAAGGATGTGCTCTTTCACCAATGTTATTTGCCTTAGCCATAGAACCCTTAGCAGAAATCATAAGAGTACATCCGGGCATTCCCGGCTATAATACTAAACATACCAATAACAAGATGTTGTTATATGCAGACGATGTACTTTTATATATTACCAACACTCAAGTCTGTATCCCAAATATATTAAACCTTATAGAACAATTTGGTTCCTTCTCAGGGTATAGAATAAACTGGAATAAAAGTGAAATTATGCCAATAAAAGCTCAAGACCACATCTCCAAAAAATTTCCTTCAGAATTGTCACTGAAAAATTTACATACCTTGGAGTCTATGTGACTAGAAAATATACCTCTCTATTTCAAGCAAATTTTCCACCATTAATTATTAAATTAAATGCCCTCATTCAATTTTTGAAAATATTCCCTATTTCCCTTATAGGTAGAGTAACTGCCATAAAGATGATTTTCCTTCCACAACTCCTATACCTATTTCAATCAATACCGATTAATCTCCCTAAAAGTTTTTTTTTTTTAAACTTGACTCTGTTACCACAAATTTCGTTTGGGATTATAAAACCTATAGAATTCACAAACTACATTTATGTAAATCTAAAGAAAATGGAGGATTAGCACTCCCCAATTTTCTTTTCTATTACTGGGCGACTGATATTAAAAACTTAATCTACTGGATGGATGATACATGTCAACAGGTAAACTAGTTAAAAATGGAGAGGGAAGACTGTACTCCTTTTAATATAGGCGCGATTCTTCTTTCTCCAATACATCTGAATAAATCAACGTATGAGCAAAATCCGATAATACATAGCACCCTACGAATTTGGAAACAGTTGAAATCAAGTCTCAAACTGAGAAATTTCTCTCTCCTTTTACCAATTGCTAACAATCCCTCATTTAAACCGTCTACTTTAGATAAGGCGTTTGCACAATGGAAAAACTCAGGAATTAAAACGCTGGGAGATCTTTACGAGAAGGGGATTTTCCTCTCGTTTCAAGAATTACAGGAGAAATATTATTTGAAAGCAAGTAATTTTTTTAGATATCTTCAGATCCGAGACTATGTGAAAACACATCCACAAGACTGTCATTCTATGGGCCCAGATATACTAGACGAATGCATGAATAGACAGGCGGATACAAGTAAGTTAATATCCTACATTTACAATACCCTTTTAACTGCACACATCCCATCTTCTGAAATGCTTAGGCGAGCATGGGAAGATGAATTGGGTTTATTAATCTCAAAGGATAGCTGGGAGGAAAGCCTTCTATACATACATTACTGCTCTCTTGATGTTTGGCACTCCCTGATACAATTTAAAAATACTGTACAGACTCTACTATTCAAAGTCCAAATTGAACAAGATCTTCCCAAACGTCTCTCCTATTTGTGATAAATGTCTCCTCCAAGAAACGACTACAACCCATTATTTCGCTTCCTGTATAAAGTTACAAAACTTCTGGAGGGGAATATTTGATACCTTCTCCAAAATACTTTAAATTAAATTGGAACCAGATATAAAACTGATCACATTAGGTATGTCAGAGGCCTGCTCTAAGCTAACGATATTTCAAAGACATTTCCTCAATTACGGCCTAATAACAACGAAAAAATTAATACTCAAATTTTGGAAACAGACAACAGTCCCCACAGTGAAGATGTGGATTACGGATATGTCCAAGGCACTACATTTGGAAAACATTAGGCTTGTCTTGGCGGAAAAAACAGATCAATTTCTTAAGACATGGTTAACTTTTACTGAATTTCCACAACAACAGCATGGTTAAACACAAATTTAAATTTAAATCCGACGCCAGGGATGGGTGACGGGGGGGGGAGGTATATCTCCATCTTTTCTTTTCATATTTATTTTATTTTCTTCTGCACTGCTTTGGTAGCTTAGGGGTCTTTTTCCTGCTCTTTTGTATTTTATTTCTTTTTTCTTCATTCTTTTCCTTCTTCTTTCTTTGTTTTCCTTTTTTTTTAAATTTAGGTTATAAGGTTAAAAATGAAGCTGTACAATAATTGTATAATTGTTATGCCGATTGTCATATCTTTGTACAATTGCTTCTAATAAAAATAAATTTAAAAAAAAATAAAAAAGTGAAATAATGAAACCTGAGAATGGAATGGTGTTAAACGAAGTAAGGTGGGAGGAAGTATAGTTGACGTGGCTGTGGAAACAGGGGGCTTGTAGTGGATATTTGCTTTTAATCTGTATCTGAGACTGAGATCCAAAAGAAAGGAAAACTGTTGGATATGGATCATGTGAAGAGCAGAGTGGATATTGTCAGCATTCAGTTTCTCCATGGGAATACGTTTTAATATCTACTTTATAAGATTTCAGATACAATATTGCTTATTTATTATTTGAAATGTTTGTCTGGGCAGTTTTACACCATTTAATACTTCACTTTTTCCAAAACACTAGTGGGGCCAATTTAACAATCTAGAAGTGATCTAGAAGCAAGTAACAAAGTATTTCCAGTAATACGTGAAAAGAGGAGAGATGCCGATGATGCAGCTACCAAATGTATTTCAATGGGTCAAATAAGATTTTCCTGTAGAACTTTCTATTGTAAGTTGTAAGGAATAATTTGACCTTGGAAATGAAAATTACTGATCTAATATCACCTATTTTACACTATATGTAGTCAGAAATTGCTTTACATGGGCATTTCACTTCTCTTGATATTAAATTGAGTGACTTTGACCAATTTCAATAATGGCTAATGCAGCTGAGTTCTAAGATAGGGGCACAATGCAAACATACTTTATTACCGTCAAAGTCCACATTCACATTTTACATCAATTGTTAATACTACCTCAATACTGGAAAATAGTAAGATTAAACGAGAAATTACCAAGTTTGAAGTTTGATCTTTATTTTATGAGGAGTTACGTTGGTGATTATGTGAAGAAGACCCGTCAGGGCGCATGCACGTCAATCTTCAAAGCAGCGGTATGAAATCACAGATAACACAATATTTGAAGTAACATATTAAGATGAGCAACATGAGAACTACCATATGACATTTTTTATGAGAGAGGGTTGGGCTTGGCGGGCACGTAATCACCAACGTAACTCCTCATAAAATAAAGATCAAACTTCAAACTTGGTAAGTTCTCGTTTAATCTTACTATTGTACTTCGGAGTCAAGTTTGTGACTACGTGAAGGGTTCAAAGCTCTGTGATTTTATGCTGCAGATCGAAATCCCTGCTTCTCACTGCATTCATTAACTTTCGATGAGAAACAATCAATAATGCGTTAAACATGAAATGTGAATATCATGCAGTAACAATTGATTTGAATAATCAAAACAACCAGTAACCCTTCTATCCCAGGGGAAACTAAACAGGACTTAATCCTGAATTTGCAAACAGCCTCTCTCCGAACGGCGATCGGCCGATGGTAAAATTAAAAAAAAAATAATAATTTGACCACCCGGCACCTATAAAAATATGGCCGCTGGGAACATCCATCGCCCTAGCCGACGACGTTGCTGCTGCACTAGTGGAAAAAAGGATATATACACTTCAGTGTTAATACCTGCCTTAATCAACATTTGCTTTAAACCACCTTGAGATAGTCTGCACTAACACTCTCCTGTGTGGCTTCATGTAACTGATAAACAATGCTGTTTCCACATTTCTTAAGGTCTTTATAGCTTCAATATAATGAACTTAAATGTGCCATTACACATAAACATGGACCAGTAGGTTATGCTGAAACACAATATTAACAAACCTGTGACACCTGGCCTGCTCTGCTTAAACAGGATGCAATCATATAACATAACATTCTCTTCAGCAACTTACATCCTGTCTAACAGAAGTTTTTGCAAATCTGCACTTGCTATGCTGAACCAATGCCAAGAGCATAACCACTTTCATGATTAGTTTGGCAAATTCAGAGACATGACAGGAACCTACTGTCGAAGCATCTTGAGGAACACACTTACATCCCAGATCGCCATATACCTGGGTTTAGGAGGTTTAGAGTTGAAATTCCTTTCATCAATCCAGCTATGATATGATGAAACTCAATAGGATCTTTCCTGACCCCATCAAAACTATACGATGACAAAGCACTTCAAGCTGTATTAATGGTGCTATAACTGAGCCCCTCATCATCGTAGAGTCCCTTTTGAGTACTTTTTCTCCAGGCTACAGTGAGCATGTCCACTGTTCACCCAGACATTCCTTGCTCCAGGTATGGCCTTCTTAAAACCTGCAAATTAACAAGTCAATACTATCACATAACAGATGACTTTCCCGTGTTAGCGGATGCTCCAGTCAATTCCTACGCTTGAGAACCACCAAAAAGAGGTTGGATCCCTAACTGTAACATCAAAGGGAACCATGCTTGATTCGGCCAATTAGGTATTACAAGCACCCCCAAAGCGGCATCGTGCTTGATTTCTTGCAGACTCCAACCTATTAGGCAAAATGGTAGGAAAATATATGAAACATACCACCCCAATGTAACGTCAAAGTATCAATTGCAACTGCCACCTGGTCTAGTTCCCATGAAACCTATTTAGGCTGCTGATGGTTGAACCTTGATGCAAAACAAATCGATATCTGGCATTCATATATAAGTACTATATTATTGAACACCTCCTGGTTCAACATCCAATCTATGTTGTCATGGAACTTTCGTGACTTGGCGTCTGCTACTATGTAGTATCTACCTGGTAGATAAATAGCTGAAATACATTTTTCAATGCACCAGGCCCAAATGTGATTAGCCAATCTGTCACAAAATACCGACTTGATTCCATCGATGTCATTAATATATATGCCACTTGCGTAGTATTGTCAATCTGAAAACTGAACATGCAGATTACATTTGTTAGAGCAATAAGTCTCTTAATAGTTAATTGCCCATGTCTGCAGAAGCGATGCCTCTTGCTCAGTCCATCTGCCTCCACAGCTGAAACTCGTATCCGTGACACCCCACCCGAGTGCACTGACATTCATCTGCAAAATCATGGAAGGCTGGTCAAGCATTACCTTGCTATAACTTCTGGACACATGGTGAATCCACCATTGCAAATCAGAAATAGCCTTTACTGATAACTGCATAGGTCTATTATAATGACCCGAATGTATCCTTAATGCCTCCATTAGCTTGATACACCTGTCAATTAGCTCTACCCTTTTCCCCTGGGCAGAGTCACTTAATTGAATCAATTATGACCCAAATAGTCAGGTGTTAATTTGGATTCCTCTGGATGAATAATGCCCGATCTTTGAAAATTGGATTTAACAACTATCACCTGTTACTTCAGCTGTTCTCTTGGATACCCCTGTAATCAAGATATCATCAAGATAAGCCATGAGCACCTGACCCTGGCCTCTCAGCATGCCTATTATAGATTTTAACAATTTTGTTGCCATAGTTGATCCATCCAGGTGAATTCCAAATATCCTTATCCTGCAAATAAACAGACATTGAATAATGCGCATCTTAAAGGTCTATAGTCGTCATATAGCATCCTCTTGACCCAGTTGCTTTGCAGTAACAATTCCATCATACAATGTCTATACTATATCCCCCATCCTTTTTTGGCCTGGGAAAATATTAGACACAAATTGATAGGGTTGGTGAACCACTACACCTTTATCACATAAGCTTGCAAGCGCAGTCTGAACATCCATCTGTTCTGTTAATGAAACTGAATAGTTATCCCAAGAACATGTTGAATGTGCAAATCACAATTAGGATTGAAATCCATTCTAAACCTTTGAATAACACTCTGTATAAAACAGAGCGAAGGTAATTTGCTTCCATTCATCCCAGAAACAGATGTAATGTACCCCAGATTTAAGTTGTGTCACATTTGATATGTGCACCTGAGAACCAGGCCCACCTACCTCCTTGGTACCTGGTGGATGTTTGACCATGTTCCGCTTCGTTTGTAGGGGTACTTTCTTTTTTTGAAATTTGCCGACTGCCGGTGGCTTGATCAAGCCCACCATCTTTGCCTTGTCACCCATGTCCTTGACACTCTTGGCGAGGTCCTCTCCGAAGAGTAGGTTGGCCGGCTGTATGTTGCTAGGCTGGAAAAATACTGCAATCTTGGAATTAATGGTGGGCCGAATGGCACTTTCGCTGAGACAATTTATCTCAAAAATGGGTGCTACAAAGCAACCCTAGTACCTTTTGATGCGTCTCCAACACATGCCCTCCATCCACCGTTCTCGCGAACGCCGTGATTCCTGAGCCAAGTAAAGCAGGATTCTCTGCAGCTTCATCTCCTGGGCACTGCACGCCCATGCCCGTCTGGCTCCATATCACCCGGTTCACTGCTGGCACCTTCAGCAACTCGCAGTTACCCCGTCTCTTGGTGATTCCAGACTCTGACTGGACAACGAATCGTACTGCCAGAGATAGGAACTCTGACAACGGCCGTCTTCGCTTTCCCAGTGGCACTCCATACTCTGACGGGACAGCGAATCGTGCTGCCTGAGAATGGACCGCTGACAACGGCCGTTCTTCGCTATCAACAAAGTCTCCGTCAGAGTCGGGTCAGAACTGAGCTGACCCTCTGCAAGCGCCTTTTAAATGAGGGTGCTATCCAGCAGCCTCTATATCATGGAGGCCAGCTCTTCTCCCAGTGGCACTCCATACTCTGATGGGACAGCGAATCGTGCTGTCAGAGAATGGACCTCTGACAACGGCCGTTCTTCGCTAGTTCCAAGTCTCCGTCAGATTCGGGGTCAGAACTTAGCTGACCCTCTGCACTCACCTCATGCATGAGGGTGCTTTATGCAGCCCTCTACCAGGTGCTGCCGGCGTGGCCTTTCTGCAGCCTACTGCCCACACAACTCCTCCTTTCTGGAGCAACCTTTGGATGAGGTGCTCCATTTGGGAGAACCGTTTTACAATGTCTCCAGCCCCGTACAGGCTCGTTGTGGCCCGACTCCGTTGAGTCCCAGGACCTCCCAGACTTCCCCGTGCCTTACGCCCAACAGGCGTTGGCTTTGGTGCTTTTTAGCACTCAGTCTGAAGTCGCCCCGCTCCCGGTCAGCGACTGTGCAGGGGTACGAGGCAGCCACTGACAGACCGCATTCCCGCGGCTCTCCTATGCTTTACCTGTGGCTGCCCTCCCCCGGTCATCTTCATCATGGTGCTGCCTGTAATAAAAAACAGAGCACCACAAAAAGAACTTTCCCTCCAGCTAAGATTAGCTGGAGCTTTAAACTATAAAAGTACTTTAAAAGTACTTGCTACTGGAGGAGCTCTGTCCTCCCCTGCTCGTCTTCACCATGGTGCTGCCTGTGACAAACACAGAGCACAGCACCACAGTAAAGGAAACTGTTTTACTCCAACTAAGTTTGTCACTTAGCTGGAGCTTTAAAACGCTTTAAAATGGTGTAGTCACAAACGTGACCGAAGTAAAATCAATTATTATTTTCATAACTGAAAGATTCTCCTTGGCATTAGAGAGGTTTTATTCAGCTAACATGTAAGGATATGAAAGTTTGACAATTCTATTGAAGAGTGGTGCTGGAGTAATAAGATTTAGCCCAAAGGTATTTCCTTATTAATGTGGTGGAAGAATTATTAGTTGCTATTTTTCTTAAAGGCCTCTTCCAATTAAAGCTGTCTTAATGAGTTTTGCAGTCTCTCATCAGAAAATATTATTTTCAACAGCACATCCCACTTTCACAATATGCAGATTTTAAATGTGCTCTTATGAATATTCACCGTTCTATCTAATTACCTCTGTCACATTCTAATGAAAGTTTGATATATGGGACCAATTAGCAATGACTTACAGATTCACCAGTCTAAAAAAATGATTGGGCCAGTCACAACATTGTGAATGCAAATTTGCTCTTATGGGGCTGTCCCACTTATGCAATTTTTTAGGCTACTACCGGTGACTGTCATAGTCTTGTCAGATCGCGGAAAAACCGGCGACTGTACCCCATCCTATGACTATTTCTAAGATAAGCTATGTCAACCTATGACCTAGTCGAAGTCACGCTACGGCAAACTCCCGGCAACCGGCGAACAGTGGCGACTTAGGACGTCCTCCTTCGACACACCTACGACTACACCTAAGACAACCGAAGTCAAGCTACCACAAGCTACGACCCTGTAGGCATCACAATGACCACCAAAGCAATGACATCATCCTATTTTACTATTAAAGGGTTTGCAGGGTGGGGTTTCCAATCATTCTGAATCATGACTACCATGAAGAAACTTCAGAGGGCATTGATCGCAGTAGAAGAAGAATCCCTTCTGCTTAGAGCAGCCCTCATGCTTATAGATCCGCAAGACAGAAGGACAAGAAGAATGGTGAAGAAGAAGCCCAATAAGAGGTCGGTGTGGTTGAAGCCCTTGTTCCAGAGGAGACCCAGGTTGGGCCGGTATGAACCTGATGACTGTGCAGCAGCAAGAAGATCAGGCTGCTTTCAGAAACTTCACTAGAATCCCCCCTGATTTGTTTCAGGAACTGAAGACACTGGTGGGCCCTCTCCTGGAGAAAAAGGAGACCTTCATGAGGAAGCCACTGGAACCAGGCCTGCGCCTAGCCATCACCCTCCACTACCTGGCATCAGGAGACTCCTACAAGAGCCTCTCCTACAACTTTCTTATGGCCCACAACACTATCAGCAAGATTGTCCAAGAGACCTGTGAGGCCATCATCAATGCTTATGAAGATGAAGTCATGGACTGCCCTAGTACACCAGGTGAGTGGAAGAGAGTGGCACAGGGCTTTCATACAAGATGGAACTTCCAGCACACATGTGGGGCAGTGACGGCAAGCACGTGGCCATCAGGTGTCCACCCAAGGGAGGTTCAATCTACTTCAACTACAAGAAGTTCCATTCCATCGCACACCTAGCTGTTGTGGATGCAAACTACATCTTCCTGTTTGTGGATGTGGGCACACCTGGCAGTGTCGCAGATGGTAGGATATGGAATGAGACCTCCATTGGGCAAGCACTGGAAGAAGGAACAGCAGGCTTTCCTGATCCAGAACCTCTGCCTGGAGAAGACAACCCTGACATCCACTACACACTAGTTGCTATTGATGCTTTCCCACTCAAGTCATAGATGATGAAGCCATACCCTCACAGGCAGATGTCAAGGGAGCAGAGGATCTTCAACTACAGGCTGTCCAGTGCTAGGAGGGTCGTGGAAAACGCCTTCAGCATCCTCGGCAGCAGATTCAGATGCTTGCTGACTACGATGGAGCAGGAGCCCAAGAATGTGAAGACCATTGTGTACGCAGCATGTGTCCTCCACAACCTGATCCATACCAGAAGTGCAGCAGCAGCAGCCATGGAGGCGGGTGACCGAGTGGACACCAGACAGGCAACATCACACCAGGTTCATGGAGAACTGGAGGACAGGCTGCACCTATGGTGCCACTGCAGAGATTGCCAGGAAACACCCGCAGAGCCAAGGAGCAGAGAGACCATCTCTGCACTTACTACAACTCCGAACTAGGCAGTGTACCATGGCAGAAAGACATGATCTGAAGACCAGCAGCAAACATTCCACACCACAAGCAGAAGTCCACCACTCCAGGAAGAGAGCCCACTACAGACCACAAGATGTCCGTTTTTAGGGTCACCCATATCCTCCCAAAAGAGCTTAATTTTAAATGCAGTGCACTGCTTGTGTTTGTGTTTGTTTTATTCATCACAATATATAAAAAGAATTTGCTTTTCAATGCAGAGCACCACGTGGAGCTGTGTACTTACGTTTTTTCAATGCGCCAATCAAATTCACCAGTCAGCACCGGTGACAACCTACGTCACCTGGCGACAGCCTACGTCATCCTGGCGACCCACTACCACTGCACCTACATCACGAGAATTCAAGCTACGCTCCATGGAGTCAAAACCACTGTCGCCGCTAATTTTGCAACATGTTGAAAATTTAGCGGCGACCAGAATGCCGTTACGACTTGTTGCAAGTCTGAGGAAATTACTCACGACCATGCAGGCGACACCTCGGCAACCACCCGCGAACATGTGGCGACCATGTGACGACCGCATAGTCTCTTGTAGTCGCCTAAAAAGTGGGACAGGCCCATTACTCTTCGAATGCTTTTGTGAATTCCAACTAACATGTGAAAAAACAAGGGTTAAAGAACAATTAGCTTAACCTTTTATTTAGTTGTCAACTTCACCCATAGACCAGCAGATTCCACCAAAACATCTCAGTATTCCATAGAATTTTCTTTTCCGCTCACTATTGCACCATAATGGACAGTGAATAATTATTATGTGACAAATGGATTTAGAAAGCAATTTGTAATTGGCTAAATTTTCCATATATTTGTTATGCTTTTTCTTGCTATTTTTTTCAAATATATATTTTTGTTCTGAGAATGTTTTAAAATGGCTTGTAAAATAAATTACGATGCTGTTTCCTTCATGTTTCATCTTTTTTTAAATGATTTTGCTTCAACATTTGTTGCGTTTTAGAATCAGCATGGATAATGATGAGATAAGAAAGGACACACAATACTAGTTGAATTGGTTTATAGAATGCTGAACATCAGCAACATAATTTGAGAGAGAATGAATCAAAATAAACTCTTGCAGCATGGATATTGAACAATCGTAGGGGACATCAATCTTCTTACAGAAATTCAAAATAGCAAAACTACAGATAGAAATGATTTTCTGGAAGAATATGGCATAGAACCATAGAACTAACAAAAGAGCACACTGCTCACAACTCAAGATTCATTAGTAATCTCATAGTAATGGCCCTGTCCCACAGGCAGGCGGTTACTGGCGGTGAAGCGCGGCGTCGCCAGAAGTGGGGACCGCACGGCTACCGCGAGAGCGTTGCGCGTATGCCACGGGAGCGCCGCACGGATGCCGCGCGGGGGCCGAATGATCTCCATACGGCCGGTCCCATGAGCTTGCGGTAAGTTAAAAAAAATTAAACCTTACCGGAAGCTGTAACCACGCGTATGCCGGGTGATCACCGCACGGCCTGTCCCACGAGCGTGGCGTCAGGTGATGATGACATCGTGCAACGCAACGCGCTACGCGATGACGTCAATTCGGCGCACAGCACTGTGGCGGTGCACGTGGTGCTCACGGCGCACTGGCAGCGGCTGTGGCGGTGGTCGTGCCACACTGGCGGCGGCTGTGGCGGTGGTCGTGCCACACTGGCGGCGGCTGTGCGTTAGGACAGCCTTTTTAATGAATAGATTACCACAATCCTTTTATGAAGCATCTATGTCTTTAATTCTTATACAAGATAAAGACCCTACTGAAGTGACATCATATAGACCTATATCACAGTTAAATGTAGATTCCAAAATTATTTCCAAAATATTAGCTATGAGATTGGAAAATATTTAACCGCAAATTATTTCTGAAGTCAGACAGGTTTTTTTTTAAATCGTTACTCATATTTTAACATTAGGAGATTAATGAATATCGTATATACAGCATCAAATAAAACCCCAGAATGTGCCATTTCACTTGATGCCGAGAAGGCGTTTGAGTAGAATGGGAATACTTATACAATACACTTGAAAAATTTAAGATTGGTCCAAAATTTATTTCTTGGATCAAGCTGATATATCATATACCTCAGGCTTCTGGACTTACCAATAATCAGAGATCCCATTTTTTTCAGGCTCTTTCGAGGTACTCGACAGGCCTGTCCTTTAAATCCTTTACTGTTTGATATTGCTTTGGAACCTTTGGAACCTACTATTAGGGAATCCCCTAATTATTTTGGTATTGTCCGCGGGAATAAGACACATAAGCTATCTCTTTATGCAGATGATCTGTTATTATTCATTTCTAATCCTGAGAAATCTATTCCGGCAATAGTAGCACTACTTAATCAATTTAGTAGTTTCTCTGGTTATAAACTAAATCTTTTTAGTCAGAGTGAGCTTTTTCCATTAAATAATTTAGTTTCGAATTATGGACAGTTTCCATTTAGATTGACTACTGAAAGTTTTACTTATTTAGGTATTAAGATTACCAAGAAACATAAGCATTTATTTAAAGCTAATTTTACGCCTTTAATTGACCATATCAAACAACAGATTACTAAATGGTCACCAATGTCCTTATCTTTAATCGGCCGAATCAATGCTATTAAAATGTTTATCTTACCTACATTTTTGTATTTATTTCAGACGATACCAATTTTTATTGCTAAATCTTTCTTTGATATTATTGATTCCAAAATGTCTTCATATATATGGCAGAATTAAAATTCCAGACTAAGTAAAAAATACTTACAGAAATTTAAAAAAGACGGTGGTTTGGCACAGCTGAACCTTAGATTCTACTATTGGGCAGTTAATGTTCATTATTTAATGTTTTGGACAAAAGATTTCGAAGATACCCAATGCCCAGGATGGATAAATCTAAATGTGATTCTATACAAGGGCTATCATTGATTCTATTCTAGGGGCCTCACTACCTTTTACAATTACGAGATTGAATAAATATATGACTAATCCAATAATAAGACATACATTTTGAATATGGTTTCAATTTCGTAAGTTTTTTGGATAGAATGATTTTATCTTATCGAGTCCTATCATATCTAATTTTCTCTTCCAACCTTCTAGTACTGATCAAGCCTTTCTGTTATGGAAGAGGAAGGGATTAGTAGCTTTTCGTGATTTGTTTTTGGATGGTTGTTTTATGTCTTTCGAACAACTCTCCAATAAATATAATTTACCTAATTCACATTTTTTTAGATATTTACAAATTAGACATTTTTTGAAGGCTACTCTACCTTTTTTTCTGTTACCACATCAAACCAAAATCTTGGAAAAATGTTTACATTTGAACCCATATCAGAAAGGCTTAATAACGACTATTTATGAGTTGATTTTGAAATTACAAATAGATATATTTGATAAAATTAAGGATGACTGGGAAAGAGAACACAAAATTTTACTATCTATAGAGAAATGGGAGAGGGATTCTTCAATTAGTTAATACTTCCTCAATGTGTGCAAGACACGCTTTGATACAATTCAAGGTGGTTCACAGAGCTCATATGTCAGAAGATAAGTTAGCTCGTTTTTATGGTCATATAAATCCTACCTGTGACAGATGTAACTCTGAAGTGGCCTCACTGACCCATATGTTTTGGTCCTGCCCACTTTTGGAAAAATATTGGAAATAAATCTTTGATACTATTTCTGTAGTTTTAGGTATTGATTTACAACCTCATCCTATTACTGCAATGTTTGGGCTACCAATGTTAGATTCTATTCATTTGTCCCGTTCAGCCCATCGGCTGATTGCTTTTACCACATTAATTGCCAGAAGTCTATTTTATTTAAATGGAAAGACTCTAGTGCCCCTGTCCCACTTAGGAAACCTGAACGGAAACCTCTGGAGACTTTGCGCCCCACCCAAGGTTTCCGTGCGGTTCCCGGAGGGTTTTTTCAGTCTCCCTAATGGACGAAAGTGGTTTCCGCTTCTTCTATGCTCTGGCGATTATTTCAAAAAATTCAACACCTGCCGACCCTGGTGTAATAAAACTGGGTGAAAAAAGGTCTTACCTTCCACTACCTGCAACCTCCGGCAACCACCTTCAACTAGCATCGCACCCGGCTTCAACTAAAAAATTACCGATTTTTAAAACGGCAGCCTATTTTTAGTTGAGGCCGGTTTTTAATTTTTTGAAATAATCGCCGGAGCATAGAAGAAGCGGAAACGACTTTCGACCATTAGAGAGACTGACAAAAACCTCCGGGAACCGTATGGAAACCTTGGGTGGGTCGCAAAGTCTCCAGAGGTTTCCGTTCAGGTTTCCTAAGTAGGACAGGGGCATAACCCTCCAACCACAATCCATTGGTACTCTGAAACGATATCATGTTTAAATTTAGAAAAAATCAGGAGTGACATTCTTGAACCCTTGGTTAAATTTGATAAGACTTGGGGAAGATTTATTCAACATTTTCACACAAAATAAATTGACCCCTCTCCAACCGTTATAAAAATGATTTTACTTTTATATGGTGGAACGGACTTGATGACCAACAGGGACTTAAATTATTGAAATTCTTTGCAGCTCAGATTCTGTTTTGCTTTTTTTTTCTAGTTTAGGGGTTGTTTTTTCCCTTTTTTCTCTTTTTTTTCTTTTTATCTTTAAAATTTTATATATATATGTTTTCTTTGAAACATTTAACTATATTTAGAGACCGGGAGGTCTATATTCAATGTGTATTTTGACACAGGACATATTTTGGTTATACCTGTTATTAATGTAATCCTGATCCCTATGTATCAATATCATTGTTATGTTTACCATTATTCTTTTTGTTTTGTTTTTGTTTTGTTTTTGTTTTGTTTTTGTTTTGGGAAAAAAAGCTAATAAAATGATTTAAAAAGAAAGAAAGAAACGCATCATTTCTATTGGATCACTGCAAAAGCATTGTAAACAGTATACATAATGTTGCAAGACTGTCATCCTGTTAATTGATGATTGGTTGAACTGTTGAGCCTTGGAGAAATTGTTTGCATCTCAGGTCACATGTTTCAATGTTTGTTCTTGTTTGCTTCCTTTGAGAGCTTTCTGTCTTATTCAATGTATAAGCTGCTGTATTATTAGGGAAATGTCTGTTATGTATGGGGTTAATCGATATCTGTAATTGGATTATTAAGAGACCACCCCCATGTGGTTATGCCCCTCGATGTCCCGGGACATTTAAAAGTCCGCAAACCACAAGGTTCAGGGTCGATCTTCTGCGAGAGCGCTTGGGACTGCATGACTTTCTAGAGTGTCTCTGTTTGAGCGAACCCTAGAGGGTTTGATCAGGTAGATACGAGGATCTAACCCGCGGTGGGATAGGTACAGTAGTTGAACTGTAATTGCGCTTTTGTTAAAATAAAGATTAGTTGTTTCAAGTGCTTGATTCAGTGTTTTTACTGAAACTAGACTGGGGGGAAGCATGGAACCGAGCAATTTACATTGGGGGCTCGTCCAGGATCTCACAACAACCCCAAACACAAGTTTGCGATCAAGGGTGTTAAGCTGTTTCGACCGCAAGTGCCGAAATCGGGCCCACGGTGCGGTTTTCGCATTGATTTTCGGCACTTCGTTAGTCGGAGCGGATCGATCATTCGCGGGCTTGGGAAAGGGTCTAATCGAGATCATAAGAACAGAGTGTAGCAAGCACGGGGGAGTGGTTAGCACGCCTTCGGGTTAGGGGCCCAGGGTGGGGATAGACGCCCTGCTGGGGTTGGGTTAGAGGCCCTTTCCTCGGTTAGAAGCCCAAAACTTTGGTCATAGTTGGCAGACTGCAGCTGCTTTAACGAGAGCCAAACGCGCTTCATCGGGCGAGGAGTGGCCCAGGGTTAGACTTGGTATCCAAATTGGTGGAGTATTAAAATACAGGTCTGACCTTCGATCGGATCTTTGCCGGGAGCGCGAATTGAAAAGGTGCTCTCTGAAAACCGGCATCGATAACACAGCGCGAAGCGGTTAGGCGCTGCATCCTCGCTGCCCAGCAGAGAGGAGTGTCTGTGTAAAGGTATCTGAGTCTCTCCATAAATTGATGGAGGAACAACCTCGTAAAGGTACTGGACTTGGATGGACAGAGTATAGATTGGCTGGATCTATCGCAGTCGCTGCCTCAAAAAGTCTGGCAGTATCATCAAGGACCCACACCATCCTGGCCACACACTCATCTCCCTGCTACCTTCAGGTAGAAGGTACAGGAGCCTGAAGACTGCAACGACCAGGTTTAGGAATAGGTACTTCCCCACAGCCATCAGGCTATTAAACTTGGCTCGGACAAAACTCTGAACATTAATAGTAAGATTAAACGAGAACTTACCAGTTTGAAGTTTGATCTGTATTTTATGAGGAGTTACGTTGAGGGATTACATGAAGAAGACTCCGTCCAGCCGCACACGCGTCAATCTTCAAAGCAGCGGAGTGAAAATCACAGACAATAATTACTGAAGTATGATAGTAAGATGCATAAAGACTAGAACTACCAGCTCGATCCTTTTATGAGGGTGGGAGCGGAGGGCGCGTAATCCCTCAACGCAACTCATTATAAAATAAAGATCAAACTTCATACTGGTAAGTTCTCGTTTAATCTTACTATTTTACTTCGGAGTCACGTGAGTGACTACGTGAAGATTTCAAAGCTCTGTGATTTCACACCGTGGATTAAAATCCAGGTGCTCACTGCACTGATTGACTCTATTGAGTAAGCACAATCAACAATGCATAACCACAACATTAAATGTAATCAGTTAATGGTTTTATTTATCTTAACAAAAGTAACAAAACTAACCCATTTATCATAATGGGGGATTTAATACTGAATCCAGCACGGCATCACCAAACACCCCGGGATCTTTAATCTCCTTATGGTAATACTTGTGAAACATCTGTTCACTTGCCCATCCTGCGGCCGTGAGGATAAGGTCTATTGGAACGTCTGAATCCCTGGCCGCCGATGTTGATGCAGCCCTGGTAGAATGAGATTTAAATTTATCAGTATCAATACCTGAATAAATCAACACCTGTTTCAACCATCTTGAAATTGTCTGTGTTGACACTTTCTTATGAGGACTTTTATGACTAATAAAAAATGCTAATTCTGTGCCTCTTAAGATTCTGGTTGTTTCCATGTAACATCTTACATATGTTACTACACATAGCCGTGGATCCGTAGGATATGCTGAAAACTCCAACTTACATCCCGTGAACCCAGGTCTACTTTGCTTCAGTAAATCATAGACATAGAATGTAACGGCATCTGCCCCTACTTTCATCCTGTCAATTCTTAGTTTCTGTAATGTTTGAACTCTCTGAGCTGAAACTAATGCCATCAGCATAACCAACTTCATGGTGATTTTGGCTAATGACAGAGTTTCAATAGGATTCCAATCCCTCAGCAGCATCAGTACATCTTTTACATTCCAGATTTCTGTATACCTAGGTCTAGGAGGATTGGAGTTGAAAATTCCCTTCATAAACCTATAGACCCAAGGATGTGATCCTATTGGATTGTGTTCTGATTCACTGCTTAAATATACAGAGAGTGCACTTCGTGCAGTATTGATTGCACTATAACTTAATTTTAATTCGTAGTAAAGAGTTGAAAGAAACTCTAATACATCTGAAATTTCTGCTGTGTTATATGCAATATTCTTTACTGAGCAAAACATCTCCCATTCCTTTATATAAGAAATGTACTGCTTCTGGGTACTATTCCTCCAGGCCGCTGTCATAACATCCACCGTACGGTCTGCTAATCCTCTTCTAAGATATGGCCTTTTCAGAATCTGCAAATCAACAAACCAATACGATCATGTAAAGGATGTGGTTCATTTGTTACAGGGTTTACAAGCAGTTTCACCTGATTTGGAATCACCATAAGGGGTTCTTTGATTATGTTTAACACCAGTGCGTACCATAGCTGTGTAGGCCAATCTGGTACCACCAAAATCCCCGAGGCTGAGTCCTGTTTAATTTTCTGTATGCATCTGTTGATTAAACAAAATGGAGGAAATGCATACAGAAACATATCACCCCAATGTAGCGAGAAAGCATCCACCGCTACTGCACCAGGATCAGGTTCCCATGACACATACTTAGGCAATTGGTGGTTTAGTCTTGACGCAAACAAATCAATCTCTGGCATTCCAAATTGTGTTACAATTTGCTTAAATGTTTCCTGATGTAACATCCATTCTGTATTATCATTAAATTTACTTGATCTTTTGTCTGCAATTATGTTAAATTTTCCTGGTAAATATATTGCTGACAGCCAGATTTTCCTGGCAATAGACCAGGTCCAAATTTCATTATTCTGATTTGATACCATCCATGTGGTTTATGTATGCTACAGCTGTAGTATTGTCAACCTGTACATGAACATGCACATTTCCCATATTAGTGCAATAAGCTTTAAGGCCATGAAATGCTCCTAACAGCTCTAGGTAATTTATCCCCTGATTTTCAAGCAAAGGTACTTCATCCACATTCCACCTATCTCCACAGCTGGAAATCATGTTAGTTGCGCCCCATCCAAGAGCACTTACATCAGTCTGTAGAATGATGGAAGGTGTTTCTACCAGAACTTTTCTAGAAGCATTAGAGACATTGTTAATCCACCATTCTATTTCTGTAATGGATCCAATTGTCAATTTCATGGGCTGTCAAAATGCCCTGCATTCATTTTTAATGCTTGTACATTAGCCCTCTGCAAACATTGATAATGCAATGGTCCAAACCTTACAGCTGGAAAACCAGCAATTAATTTGCCCAGCAAGCTTGCCACTTCTCTAACCATATATAACCATATAACCATTACAGCACGGAAACAGGCCATCTCGGCCCTTCAAGTCCATGCCGAAAACTTTTTTTTTCCCCTTCTTTCTTCTTTCTTCTTTCTTCCCCCTAGTTCCATCTACCTGCACTCAGACCATAACCCTCCATTCCTTTCCCATCCATATACCCATCCAATCTATGTTTAAAGGATAAAATCGAACCTGCCTCCACCACTTCCATTGGAAGCTCATTCCACACAGCTACCAATCTCTGAGTAAAGAAGTTCCCCCTAATGTTACCCCTAAACTTCTGTCCCTTAATTCTCAAGTCATGTCCCCTTGTTTGAATCTTCCCTACTCTCAATGGGAAAAGCTTATCCACGTCAACTCTGTCTAACCCGCTCATCATTTTAAAGACCTCTATCAAGTCCCCTCTTAACCTTCTGCGCTCCAAAGAATAAAGACCTAACTTGTTCAACCTTTCTCTGTAATTTAGTTGCTGAAACCCAGGCAACATTCTAGTAAATCTCCTCTGTACTCTCTCTATTTTGTTGACATCCTTCCTATAATTAGGCAACCAAAATTGTACTCCATACTCCAGAATTGGCCTCACCAATGCCTTGTACAATTTTAACATTACATCCCAACTTCTATATTCAATGCTCTGATTTATAAAGGCCAGCACACCAAAAGCTTTCTTTACCACCCTATCTACATGAGATTCCACCTTCAGGGAACTATGCACAGTTATTCCTAGATCCCTCTGTTCAACTGCATTCCTCAATTCGCCACCATTTACCATGTACGTCCTATTTTGATTTGGCCTGCCGAGAGTTGAAGGCTTGTCCTCGTTTATGAGTTTAGTGCAACCTTCAATTAACTGCAGCCTTTTTTCTTTTGGCAAGGTGATTACCATGTGTTCAGAGTTAATTGTGAACCCTAGGTAATCAATCTTCTTGCTTGGTAATAATTTTGATTTTTGTAGGTGAATAATGAAACCCATTTTTTGAAAAATGTACTTGACTCTAGATACTGACAATTTTGCAGTAGCCAAAGTGTCCCCCACAATCAGAATGTCATCTAAATAAGCCATTAATACATGGCCCTCAGCTCTTAGCAGAGCTAAAATTGGTTTGAGTAATTTAGTGAATAATCTTGGTGCTGAAGTCAGACCATTGGGCAATGCTTTAAATTGCCATAACTGACTTCCATCTAAATTTCAAATATCTTTGATCATTACCATGCATTGCCACAGAATAATATGCATCTTGCAGATCTATGCTTGCCATATAGCAATTCCTTGTGACCAGCTGAATGGCATTAGTAAATGTTTCCATTTTGAAATGTTTATATTGTACATAAAGGTTAAGACTTGTCAGATCCAAAATGATTCTACATCCACCATCCTTTTTTGTTCTAGGAAAAATATTTGACACAAACTGATGGTGTTGTTCCACTGACTTTTCTATTACCCCTTATTCACATAACATTTTCAATTCTCCCTTGATCAACTTATTCTCTTCCTTTGAGAAAATCCGTGACTAGTTTGAATTATGCTGAATTGGAGGATCTAAATGTGGATAGAACTCAATTTTGAATCCTACAATGCTACATAGAATAAATGAATAATTTGTTATTAATTGCCATTCTTTTAGGAAGAATCGTAACCTTCCCCCTATTTGTGAGTGTGAAACATTTGTTGTGTTTCTTACCAGACCAGGCCCCCCTACCTCAGGATTTGCCACCGGCAATTGTCGTCCCTTTCTAGTAGGCACAATGTAACCTCCACGTATCCCCGGTGCAGCACGCCAACGTGTATATGAGAATGATCGGCTTGTTCCTTCTCCAGCACCAGCATTCCGCCTGTAGGGATACTGCCTTCGCACCGCTCTGCTCAGCATAGGTGGCTTCATCATCATACCACTCATGGTCTTTGACTCTTCATTTAAGTCCTTTAGCTTCTTTGCTAGATTTTCTCCAAAAAGCAGATTAGGCATTTGTATATTGGATGGTTTGCAGAGCCCTGCATACGTAGGATGAATATTTGGTCTTATTGCATTTTTAGGAATACAATTTATTTCAAAGTGCGCACTACACATGAGTGCTAAGGCATCTTGTTGTGAATCCGATATAAACTCTTCATCCAATCCCCTGGCAAATGCCTTAATGCCTGACCCCAGCAATTTCAGCACTCGTTGTAATTTCAATTCTTGTGAGCGTAAACCAATGCTCAAATAACCCCATATCAAGTTATTCACCGCTGGAACTGCTAGCAATTCACAATTTTCTGGGGTCTCATACTTTTTAATAGTCTCATCCATAGTTAATTCCTGGAGCTGATGGGAGAGCAGATAATTTATAGTCATAGCTATTTCCTCTCTCAAAGGTTCCCCTGTTACTCTGGGAACAGCAAACTTTTGTGCCAGCCCTGGAACTTTCAACTCTGATAATGGGCTCTGGTCCTCATATAAATCATCATCTGAATCTGGATGTTCATCTTCATGTTGGGTAATTTCTGGCTCCACTGTTTCAGGTAAGTTTCTGCCAGATTCCCCCTGTGCGGGCTCTCTTGTAGGCCCACGGATAGGCAGCCCTGTTTCAGGTGCTGCTGGCGCTGGCTCAATTCTAGGCCAACGCTTCATTATTTTTTCTCTTGACATTGTCGGTGCTGGCACATTTGTCATTCCACGTTTGTACTGCCTTTGTTCAGGCATTTCTAGTACTGGCTCTCCAGTAGGCCAACACATATATTGCCTTTTTGCTGGCATTTCGGGCACTGGCTCTCCTGTAGGCCAACCACTGTAATGTTTCTGCACAGGCATTCCTGATGGCTCTCCTGTAGGCCACCCTTGTGCCTGTCCCATCCAAGGCACCCCCTGTGCTATATCCTCCATTGGCCAACACGGACTTAAATCCTCCTATGGGGGTTCTTTATAAATCATCTTCCCCATCAGGAGTTCTAAACTTGCGACCCTTGCAGCCATTATGTTTTCTGCCTGAGGATGGTGTACCTCCGGGTCTGACTCATCCGAGTCTACAGGTTGGGCCAACTTTTGTCCTGCCTTGCGCCCCGCTGCCGGCGGTTCAACGGCACACTCGACCGCAACGGGAGTTAATGGCTTCGCTGCCACTGACTCCTCTGACTGACGCCCACCACCCTTAGGATCTTGGGGTTTACCTGCGGTGCGTCCCTGGCCGCCTCTCCTTCCCCTATACCCTTTCTCCATAATAAACTTGTGTGGAGCTCCACCAACAAGTCTGAGCGGGAAGAAAAGCACTCCTGTAAGTGAAAGTGAAACCACTTACCTTCCGACTTTTTGCTTTACTTTGCTTTACTCACCGCTTGGTGGAGCTCCTGCTCCTCCACACATGGTCATGAATGCTATGCGTCTGATCGATATGATGCGTGTGTGGCTGGACGGGGTCTTCTTCACTTAGTCACTCACTTGACTCCGAAGTAAAATAGCCCATTATCTGTTATTTGCACTTTATCGGTTTATTTATTCATGTGTGTATATATTTATATAATGGTATATGGACACACTGATCTGTTTTGTAGTCAATGCCTACTATGTTCTTTTGTGCTGAAGCAAAGCAAGAATGTCATTGTCCTATCAGGGACACATGACAATAAACTCACTTGAACTTGAACTTGAACTTGAATGCTCCAGTCTGTTCAAGAATACAACTAGGCAATTTCAGTTTGATTCGAGAGCACGCGTAGTAGAAGAGATACGCACTAAAATTTGGAGTTTTATTTCGAGTCTATATTTGCAAAGCCAAATTTTCAAATACTTAATTTCATATTGAGGTTCTGCCAGTATGGTGGAATTCGAATTCCTGTATATAGAACTTTGGAGTTCGTGCATGTCCGTGATTGATTCTGAATTGCGGCTGATCAACAGTGAATAGTAATCCTCTGGTCGATTCTTGACTAGTACCTGATAGCGAAGAGTACCTGAGAGACGGGAACCTGATTTACTTGATGAAAAGTAATCCGAATAGTGAAGGGTACCGCTAATTGTGTTGAACTTAGAGAGGAGGGATAGAGGTCCCCCAATAGAAATCAAGTCTTAGCAGAGGGATAGTAACATTTGGGAGAAAAAGTAGTCATTTAAGTAGTACCCCTCAGCAAAGAGTAAACTAGAAAGGGGAAAATCTTTGGTATCAGAGGGAGAGATTCACTGCATGATAACAGCGTGATGTGGCGTTGAGATCGAGTGTTCGTGAACTGTGCGCTAGTGCTTTAATCATTATGTAAATTGTAAACATATTTTCGTATTGTCATAGGATCTGGATTTTATAAATCTTCTGTGTATGTAAAGAAACTTAGAGTATATTAAGAATTAAAAGTTAAGATTCGATTGTGTTAAGTCATTTGCGAGTGTTTACGGATTTAGAAACTTGAAGTAAGAGTGTGTTTTAGTTAAATATTTGTAATTATCTTGAGTGTGGTGATGTGAGAATCTGAATGGGGGTGATTCGATCAGAGGTTGTACTCTTTCAATCGCTGTGTCGGGGGAGGAGTCATTCCGCTGATTGCGCCTTGAGGAGGATTTCTTGGAGTGCATGATTTATAATAAGTGAATATTTTTGATCTATGCAGGAGTGTAGTTAAGTATACTTCTGAAAAGTGGACGAATTTATTTTTTGTGTTCAATTTTGCTCACGTGTTTAGAGTTCATTTGCATGCATTCAGATTAAGATTGGGGATAGGAGACGGGCTGTGAGAATGTGTGTGAGTGTGATTGGTTGTTTTCTGGAGCATTTTGATTTGAAAATTGTCTAAAACGATTTTGGTAAATTCGAAATTAGAAAGGGAAATTGTTAAGAACTGCGAGTAGTTTACAGTTGCTTCCTTATCTAACAGAAACTGCATTTCGTTGTCTCTGTACTGTACACTGCACAATGACAATAAAGTTGAATCTGAGAATGGGAAACCTCACAAATAAAGATATGACCGCAGACTCGGAAAGTCCTCTGCAAGAAATATGCAGTGAATTTCCACAAAAAGCTGATCGATTGAGAATCCTTTCCGGATCATTAAATAGAGAATTAGGGAACGAATTATGACCCCAAGGGGGCATAGATACAGTAAAGGGATTAAAATTGAGCAGATTATATTGCAGTGCAGCGATAATACTGAGGCACAGGAATTAATTGGATTGTGGAGAAATTATTATGAGGAACAGAAAGCGAGTAGAGCGGAGGAAAGAATGGCAAGTTGGAAGGAAGCAACTCAAAAGCGGGGGATAGGATTAGAAGATACTGAAGCATTTGAATCTCCAGGTATCCTAAAAGAAGAGCCTGAGAGTATTAAAGATAAAGGGAGAAGGAAAATTTTAAAGAAAAATTATCATCCATAAGTCTTAAGCGCGATGACCCGATGGTTGGCACTGGTTACGAGGGGGATGACGATGATTATTCGGAAGACTGGGAGATTGTTAGAACTAGAAATTCAGGTCCACCACCTTATTCACCTAACGATCCCAATACCCCAAATGCTCATCGCGGAGTTCGTAATAAGAATAGACAATCAAATCCCAGGGCATAAACTTCCTTAACCCCGACCTCTCTGTCCATTACTAGAGTACACGGTACCAGAAGCCAAACTACAAATTAGTTATGGAATATGAAAAGCATACTCCTAGACAAATTGAACGAGCACTTAAGGAAGGAAGGAATTCCTTTAGAAAGTACAATGAACCCCCTGGTGAAGGGGAAGATATATCTGAGTGTGAGACCATAATTGAAGAGATGAGGTAGATCCTGAAGCTAAATAAACAACCCTTAGACAGTTCCCTGTAAGGGAAATGCCTAATCCTTCTTTTGATCCAGCCAATGCAGTGAGTGCAATTGATCCCCGTACAATTACAGTCGATTCCCCATGAAAGCCTAACGAGATGATGGGTATTTTAAGTCAAATACCCGATCGTAGAAAATCACCCGCTTCTTTTTGGATCACTTAAGAACTACAATGCGCGTTTATCATGCTGATTCCCGGGATTTATGGGCGGTGAACCAGCAAATAATTACCCCAATTGAGCATACCAGATTGCTAACGAATTTAGGACGTCCGTCGCATGAAGCTCTTGCAAATATAATAGCGGACAATGGAGCAAGGGAGGAAGCTGTTTTAACAGCTCTTGCCAACACCCTTCAGAAACCAATCAATTTGGCCAGAATATTAGATATAAGACCAAAAAGGGGAGATGAAGCGGATGAGTTTTTAGAGCGATTCTCTGAATTATATATGGACACTAGCTTACGATAGGAGTGGAAAGGACAGTGAGCTGGAAACCTTCTTTAAATTATTTGAAGGACAGGAATGGGAAATAGAAGTATTGGCACTAGTGGAAGGAAAAGAGGGAGCTGCCGAATATGTTAAAATACCAACACAGTTATGGAAAAGAACTGACGAGGTTGCTCCTCACATCACTCGAAAGGTGAATTTCCCAGCTAGAGCTAAAGATCGAGGAACGATAGTAAGAAAGGCAATTACCTTGGCTAACCCGAATAATTATCAAAAGCAGAATTTGTCTAATCAATATGCTGTTGAATTTTACCAGGCCCCAAGGAACTTTGTTACCCACTTACGTCATCATCTGGGGAGTGAAGAAAAATAATGCACAGACCCCTTAAGAACGGGCAGAAGACAGCAAAGGAAATGTAGCTCTCCAGAAAGGGGTAACATTTCCTTCAATCCAAAAATATGCATTGAAACTACAGGCCATCAGCAGCATAGACAAATTAATTTGGGGTTTGCTGCAATAAGGAGTATTGGTGAAGTGCCAATCTATCTGTAAAACCCCTATTCTTGACGTTCCAAAACCGGGAAAGGAGGGTCAGTATAGACTCGTACAAGACTTAACGGAAATCATTCCTGTTGTGGAACCACTTTATGCCCTAGTGCCAAATCCTGCCCATATCCTAGCCCAAATACCAGCTGAAGCCAAAGTATTTTCGATAGTCGACTTACAACAATCTTTTCTCTTCCTCTACATGAAGACAGACAATATTTGTTTCCCTTCACCTACAAGGACCAACAATATACCTGGACCAGTTTGCCTCAAGGATGTGTTAACTCGCCTACTTTATTTTCCAGGTGTCTGCAGGATCAGTTAAGTACTTTAAAGTTTAAAATACATTCAACATTACTGCAGTATGTTGATGACCTATTGGTGGGTAGTAAAGATGAATCCAGTACTGGTAGCTCAGGAGAATGTAAAATTTCTAGGGATTATAATTTCGGCCACCAAAAGAAGTCTTGAGAAGAGCAGACTCGAAACTATCTGTGAATTTCCAGTCCCAAAAGAAGCCAAATAAATGAGGCAATGGCTGGGCATGGTTAATTATTGAAGACCCTGTATTCCAAATATAGCTCCAGAAACAAAGGAGCTAATACCCTATACCAGCAAGGAGGGTGATTTTAAACTAACAAAGGAGGCACAGGAAGCATTTGAGAACTTGAAAAGTTCATTGATGCAATTCTATCCGATTTTGCCACCGGTATCCCCACGCTAAAGCATGGGGATAGACATAGACCAGTTGCATATTACTCCTCCAAATTAGATCCAGTAGCTAGGGGACATCCTCTTTGCACTCAAATCTTAACTGCAATCTACAATGGCTTACAATCGGCTGCTAATTTGACACTCTAGCAGGAAATTGTAGTGTACAGTTCACATTTGGTATCGGTATTGTAGGGGCAGCTCCAAACCCAGCATTTGACAATGGCCCGCCAAAATAAGTACGAGATCTCTCTGTTGAACAATGCAAAATTGCAGTTTAAACACTGTACATTGATAAACCCTAACATCACGTTATATGTGGATGGTAGTGCACCCATTGGACCGCGGGGTGAGAGGTTGTCTGGGTATGCAATTATTAACCAAAAGACGGAGATTGTAGAAGCAGCTGCTTTTAAATCACACTATTCAGCACAACAAGCTGAATTATTCGCTTTAATTCGGGCTTGTGTTATTGTGGAAGATCTAAAAGTAAATATTTACACTGATTCTCGATATGCATTTGGGGTGGTGCATGATTTTGGACAATTATGGAAAAATTGGTCATTTCTAACTTCTGCAGGAACCCAAATATCACACAATCAATTGGTGACAAATTTATTGAAGGCCTTAATGCTACCCAAACAAATCTCTGTAATAAAATGTAGCACCCATACTAAAGAACAGACCCCAGTGGACATTGGAAATCATAATGCCAATTTAGTAGCTAAGAAAGTATCATGGGAACATAAGGTGGTGGTACATAAAATGATGAGGTAGATTGAAAATTTAGATAATGAGTTCCCCTCGGAAAATCAATGCTAACCATCTAGGTGATTACCTTATCAAAAAATAACTAGTACAATCGAGAACCCCTAGACAGGGAATGAAGCCAACTTAGTAAAGAGTCAATAGAGTAAAGAGTCAATAAAGTAAAGAGCCAACATAGTAGAGAATCAACATAGTAATGAGATACCATAGTGAGGAGTCGTACATAAATAAGAAGAGGTACTGGAGGTCCTGGGACATATAAAAGTCAGCTACCACAGTCCAGGGTCGATCTTCTGGGAGAGCGCTTGGGACTGCGTAACTTTCTGGAGTGTCTCTGTTTGAGCGAGGCCTAGAGGCCTTGATCAGTTAGATACGAGGATCGAACCCACGTGGGAAAGGTACAGTAGTTGAACTGTTATTGCGCTTTTGTTAAAATAAAGATTAGTTGTTTCAAGTGCTTGATTCAGTGTTTTTTACTGAAACTAGACTGGGGGGAAGCTTAGAAACGAGCAATTTACAGTTAGTTTTTCCAAAAATAATAATATTGGTCAAATATTCTTCAGGTTTCAAGCTGGTCATATTTTCATTTTGAATCTTTATGTTTCCCAAGGCAAGTGACCCAGTACTCTTCCGTGTGATGTGATCAACTGCTGTTGAAACAATAGCTGAGGCAAATAGTAAATTAAATCGGTATGGATATTGATTAGTAGGACTGGATGTTACAATCCCTAAGGTTCTTCACCACAACTGACACCCGGTATTCTTGAGGGTGACCACTAGGTGATTTTGCTACCAACCAGACACATCTTCAGTTGTGTACCTCAACATCACTGGGTGTTTCGGCCTTTTATCACAAGACACCCTCAGTCGAGGCAGGCCCACCGCAGGGTGAACAGCCCTGGGTGTGTGTCTTATGGTTAGCCTCTATATGGTCATGTGGCAGCCCAGACAGCATCTTTTCTCTTCAGCCACAGCCAGTGACTGCTCCATTCTGCTTTTTTCCTTCCATCTTCCTCTCTACCGCTGACTGTGGCTGGTTGGGCTCTGGACTCGTGTCCGTTGGTGGGACAGTACTTGGTTGAGCTTCGCCTGGGGTGCTGATACCCTGTGGACTGTTGTGGTTAACCTGCCACTGCGCTTCACTCGACTGATTTGGTCTACCTCTTAGTGGGTAATGGTCAATGCGAGACCCCACACCAAGCTCTCCCAGGCACTTTTCCCTGCCCTGGTGGATCTTGAGACCCTTCTCTGATGTTATCTTTTCCCAGCCACATATGCAGCTTTGTAGTTTATGTCCTGTCGGGGCTGCTGCTCTGTCAATTGCTGTGCTAGTTCTCTTATTCATAGTCGATTCCCTCCGTAGCAATATAAGGGTGGATCCAAAATGCTGATTAGCGATGGATCCTGCTGGAATGAGGAGCTAGCCCATGCCAGCCCCAGTGGGGTCTATTCCCTCCGGTCAGCAGTCTCTCCAGGCCGTCACTAGGTCTTTCCTTGGTTGTCAGCTGCCCTTTCGCAGCGGTCACTGGTTTGATCCAGATGTTCATATTGATTAGTAGGACTGGATGTTACAATCCCTAAGGTTCTTCACCACAACTGACACCCGGTATTCTTGGGGGTGACCACTAGGTGATTTGCTACCAATCAGACACATCTTCAGTTGTGTACCTCAGGCTGCTGCTCTGTCAATTGCTGTGCTAGTTCTCTTATTCATTGTCGATTCCTTCCATAGCAATATAAGGGGATATATTTCATTTGAGAGAGGACATTAAATGCGATGGAATACTGTAATTGCCAATGTTTGATGATGATTAATTAATATTAATGATGTTGATTGAATCCCACACACATTTGTTAGTGCATCAGATCCATATGCAACTCTTGGATAAGTCCCAAAACAGGCTTTGAAAGGAGTTGATTTTAATGTTGACATCTATATCCTGTGCAAAGGTATGATATGCCCGTGTGCTTAATGTTTATTAAGTGGGATGGAATTTCCCGTATAGTCAATCTTTCCAATTCAGATGACTCCAAAATATCAACAGGAATGGTTGTAATTACAACTAACTGATAAATGGCAGGAAGACATTGGATCAGATCTTCTGGAATTGATCATAATAAATCTCCACTCCTGCAGCATTCTCGAGACTCTGATGGTGCCAGACTAGCAGATATTCTTATGTGTCTTATTCTTAGATTCTTATATATCTGTTATATGTAATTTATAACTAATACTACAAATCTATTAATCTAATAATACAGCAATATTACTATACCAAATCTAATACTACAAATCTACTAATACATCACTTCTAAAATCAGTCTTTGTC
>JAXLNO010004802.1:0-38507 GCA_038087875.1 Malacoraja senta
CAGAAACTCCTGCTCTCATTCTGTCACTCACTGTTTGCCCAAGGAACTCCCTGCTATCGCAGTGGAGCAGAATGATGGGGCTGAATGGCCTCACCCTCAAGGATAGCACGATTTGGAGGCTGAATGGCCTGGTGTGTGTGGTATAGCAGGGTGGAGGGGCAGAATGGCCAGGTGAGTGGGGTATAGCAGGGTGGAGGGGCAGAATGGCCAGGTGAGTGGGGTATAGCAGGGTGGAGGGGCTGAATGGCCTGGTGCCGGGGTAGTGAGCTGAAACGTCCCTCTACATTTCACAGTGTCAGCGGACGTCAGTGCCACCATTTTGTGGTGCCTCAGCCGCTGTAAGGATGGCGGGCGCTGTGTTCAGCCCACGCAGACTCTGAATCAAGCTCAGCGCTGCTGATACCTCAGGCACTTCCCCCACCATCTACCCCTCACCTCCACCCCCCCTCACCCTCAATGCACACACTGCCTGACGCATCTCCCACCCTGTCCAGCCCTTCCCACTAACCCCATCTCTGTCAGCACAGATACAGAGTGCTGGAGTAACTCAGTGGGTCAGGCAGCATCTCTGAAGGAAAAGAATGGCTGAGTTCCTCCAGCACTCTGAAAAGTCACCATGTTCTCCACAGATGCTGCCTGACCCGCTGAGTTACTCCAGCACTCTGTGTCCATCTACACTTCACGCAGCCTCGGGAAACATAATCAAGAACCGTTCACAGCCTCTTCTCCCCTCTCCCGTTGGGCAAAAGGTACAAACGCTGTAAAGCCCGTACCACCAGACTCAAGAACAGCTGAAGAAGGGCTTTGACCCGAAACGTCACCCATTCCTTCTCTCAAGAGACGCTGCCTGTCCCGCTGAGTTATTCCAGCTTTTTGTGTCTACCCCGCTGATATCAGACTAGTGAACGGTCCTCCCACAAGCCGGGGTGTAGCATCGATCTTCCAACCTACCTCATTATGGCTCTGCACTGGGATATTTCTCTCTTGGCACTACCTGTTGTACTTGCGTACTCGTACACTATAATTGGCTTTGACTGACTGTGGAAAAGCATCAGTATTTCTCGATACAGATGAAGCAATAATGAAGCCAATGCCAACTTCTATTTCTCCTTTCTCCTATCTGTGAACGTTCAAATGATCTGCGTCTGCATTTGCATCAGTGTGCTATCAGTCGTTTTCCATCTCGTATCTTTTGATCAATTGCTTCATTCTCCTTTGCTAACTTCTACCAACGGGTCTACTGCTATTTCAGGCACTTTACAAATCTTTTCCTTTACTTTAATAACATCTTAAAATGTCTCTGAGAGCCGCAGATGAATCATATTTCCTGTTGTTTGTGCCTTAAAGGCATTTATATGTTTGTATTTTGAAATCTTTCCGCTAATTTTTCAAATGCCGAATGCCGTTTTGAAAAGCTTTCAATATTTTAAATTTTGTTCAATGCAAGGACTTTCAATGTGTTCTCTCTGTTCTCAACGCTGATATTGTTTTTGTCTTTAGATTTAAGATTCTAGTTTTGCATGGATCTACTGCACACAACATTTTCAAGCAAGCATAATTCATCTTGTGGGGAGGAACCCCAGCTTGGTTTAGTGGGAGCTCTACCCATGACTGCAAGAAATTGTAGAGAGTTGTGGAGTTAACAGTTACAGAGAAAGGTTGAACAAGTTAGGTCTTTATTCTTTGGAGCGCAGAAGGTTAAGAGGGGACTTGATAGAGGTCTTTAAAATTATGAGCGGGTTAGACAGAGTGGACGTGGATAAGCTTTTCCCATTGAGAGTAGGGAAGATTCAAACAAGGGGACATGACTTGAGAATTAAGGGACAGAAGTTTAGGGGGAACATTAGGGGGAACTTCTTTACTCAGAGAGTGGTAGCTGTGTGGAATGAGCTTCCAGTGGAAGTGGTGGAGGCAGGTTCGATGTTATCCTTTAAAAATAGATTGGATGGGTATATGGACGGGAAAGGAATGGAGGGTTATGGTCTGAGTGCAGGTAGATGGGACCAGGGGGAAGTATTTATTTTTAATTAAAAAAAAAAAAAAAAAAAAAAAAAAAATGTTCGGCACGGACTTGAAGGGCCGAGATGGCCTGTTTCCGTGCTGTTATGGTTATATGGTTATATTATATGATGGAGCCCAGACCTTCGACGCTGCCACGGGAAAGCTGCGTACACAATGAAGCACCACTCACATCTCCATCATTCCCTCTTCTCACCCCTCTCATCAGGCAGAAGGTACAAGGGCTTGCAAGCACGGACCACCAGCTTCTTCACCACTGTTATCACACTACTGAACCGTCCTACTATAGTTTTTACTTTGTCCCACCGGGTCCGCGCCGACCAGCCATCCCCACACATTAACACTATCCTACACCACTAGGGGCAATTTACAATTTTACCAAAGCCAATTAACCTACAGACCTGTACGTCTTTGGAGTGTGGGAGGAAACCGGAGCATCCGGAGACAACCCACCCAGGTCACGGGGAGAAGGTACAAATTCTATACAGACAGCACCCATAGTCAGGATCAATCCCAGGTTTCTGGCGCTGTAAGGCAGCAACTCTACCGCTGCACCACCACGCCACACATTAGTTGGGGTGTAGTCCTGAGCATACGGCCCACCTCACTGCGATCCTTGCAATTCTTTAATCCATGTTGTCTGTGACTGCAATGCTACAACACTAATGGTATATTCTGCACTCTGGTTATTTTTCCTTGTTGCACTTGTAGATAACTTGACTATAGTATGATTTGACTCAATAACACCACTAAGGTTCTCACTGTATGTCAGTACACATGAGAATAATTAACCAATAACAAAATCGTAATGTTTTAATTTCTAGCGTATTATGGTCAGTGTTCCCCAAAGGAAAAACGAGATTGTCAATCTACCCCTTCTTATTTCACAAAGCAAGATTCAAAATCAACCTTCTCCTCGTTCCTTCCCGATTGTATTGGTCTCAAAAAGCATCTTGTGTATATTCCACAAATCCACCTGCCACCCTTGCTCTTCCCTGTCCAGTCATTTTGTGGAAGGTAGACACAAAATGCTGGAGTAACTCAGTGGGACAGGCAGCATCTCTGGAGAGAAGGAATGGGTGACATTTCGGGTCGAGACCCTTCTTCAGACTGACTGAACTCTCGTCGGAGAGGGGAGGAGAACTTCAATGTAGACATACCTGGAGGAGATTTCGCAGTGGAGCAGACGATATGTGTAGGAAGGACCTGCAGATGCTGGTTTAGATCGAAGATAGATACAAAATGCTGGAGTAACTCAGCGGGGCAGGGTGCAAGTCTGGAGAGAAGGAATGGGTGACAAGACTGATCTATCTTTGATTTAAACCAGCAACCAGCCATTTGTGATCTGACCAGTCCATGGTGACTCTGTGGGTTCCATTACACACCTCAAACGTCCTGATTTTTAACCAAGCACAATTTCACAACCACTGTTTGGTGCCGCATCAATAACATCTACCAATCTTTTGTGTCCTTGGCTAATTCTTGGCTTGAGCAAATCATTCTAGTTCTGCATCATAATCTGTCAAGCTGAGATAATTTCTCTGTAAAAGGGTCTCGACCCGAAACATCACCCATTCCTTCTCTCCACAGATGCTGCCTGTCCCGCTGAGTTACTCCAGCATTTTGCGTCTAACCTTTCTCACCACATGTATTGATCTCAGCCTGTGTTAATATTCTAACAACTCTCTTTCCCTGCTTAGTTTGGTTTAGAGATACAGTGCAGAAACAGGCCCTTCGGCCCATTGAGTCCTTGCCATTGTAACCGGGTCTACAGGTTCCTCTGGCAACTCATTTCAGATGCAGACTGCACTCTGTATGAAGAAATTGCCAATCAGCTCTCTTCCAAATCATTTGCCTCTCATCTTAAGCCAGTGCCCTTTAGTTCTGGACCCCTCCATCCTTGGGAAACAGTCTGTGACTATTCGCCCTAGCTGGGCCCTCACATTTATATATATGCCTATAAGGGCGGCATGGTGGTGCAGCGGCAGAGTTGCTGCCTTACAGCGCTTGTAGTGCCAGAGACCCGGGTTCCATCCTGACTACGGGTGCTGTCTGTACGGAGTTTGTACCTTCTCCCTGTCACCTGCGTGGGTTTTCTCCGAGATCTTCGGTTTCCTCCCACATTCCAAATTGTAAATTGCCCCTTGAGTTAGCGTGCCGGGATTGTTAGTCGGTGTGGAATCAGTGGGAATTCTAAACTAAATACTAAACGGTTTAGAGTATCTCTAAACTTAAAAACTAACCATCTCAGCCTCAAAAGCTCCAGAGAAAACATTCCAAACCTACCAGCCTCTCCATAAAACTAGCCTTCAGCCTTGCAGCATCGGTTGCAATCTTTAAGTCGCTGTACGCTGCAACTACCAGGAGGATATTGGTTGCAACCAAGCTGGGATATTACCCGCTCAAAGTGCACAGGTCCTTCTTGCCCCGACACAGCTCCATTGCATCAGATATGTAAACCCTCCATCACCGACTCATCTCATCTATCATCTCATCTATGACACCTTCATATGTGGATGGGGAGTCGTCTTAAGATCCAGAAGGATTCATCATTGGTATATGTGCCAGAGGGAGAGTAGAGTACGATGGACACTAAATGCCCGAGTAACTCGGCGGGTTGGGCAGTATCTCTGGAGAAAAGGAACTGGTGACGTTTTGGGTTGAGCCCCTTCTTCAGACAAATCTCCCATACCAGTCGGGTCTCGATGAAGTGCCACTTTAGTCTGTTACCAAGCACCGAGCTCCACTCTCCACAGATGCTGCCTGACCCGCTGAGTTACTCCAGCACTCTGTGTGAAACGTCACCTATCCATGTTCTCCACAGATGCTGCCTGACCCGCTGAGTTACTCCAGCACTCTGTGAAACGTCACCTATCCATGTTCTCCACAGATGCTGCCTGACCCGCTGAGTTACTCCAGCACTCTGTGAAACGTCACCTATCCATGTTCTCCACAGATGCTGCCTGACCCGCTGAGTTACTCCAGCACTCTGTGAAACGTCACCTATCCATGTTCTCCACAGATGCTGCCTGACCCGCTGAGTTACTCCAGCACTCTGTGAAACGTCACCTATCCATGTTCCGGCAGCATCTATGGAGCGAAGGAAATAGGCAACGTTTCGGCCCGAAACCCTTCCGGGTTTCGGCCCGAAAACGTTGCCTATTTCCTTCAGGGTTTCGGCCCGAAAGGTTGCCCATTTCCTGTGCTCCACAGATGCTGCCTGACCCGCTGAGTTACTCCAGCACTCTGTGAAACGTCACCTATCCATGTTCTCCACAGATGCTGCCTGACCCACTGAGTTACTCCAGCACTCTGTGAAACGTCACCTATCCATGTTCTCCACAGATGCTGCCTGGCCCGCTGCATTGCTCCACCATTTTGTGTCTATCTTGGGCTGAGTTTGCTACCGAGCACCAGGCGGCTATCTGTCTGTCGGTCGCGGTGAGGAACCGTGCCCGTGCCCTACGTCCCAGATCTCCGGGCCCTTCATAGAGCCGAGGAACTTACCCAGTGATGACTTGTTCTGCTGGGAGACGGAGCTGATCACCAGCAACGCCAGGACAGTGCGGCAGACAGACTCCATGTGAAGACACCCTATCACCCAGTCAATCTGATCACCGTGACTGCACCAATCTTCACACATACCAGGAAGGAAGTGAGACAGAACAGCCCACCAACAAAACATGAATCGTTCCAGAGCATCCACATCACCAGCTTGGTCACACTTTACACTTTAGTTTACCATCATGTATACAGTGAACAACCTTTGTTGCGTGCTAACCAGTCAGCGGAAAGACAATACATGATTACAACCGATCCATTCACAGTGGATAGATACATGATAAGGGAATAACGTTTAGTGCAAGGCAAAGCCAGCTAAGTTCGACCAAGGATAGTCCGAAAGTCCCTGATGAGGAAGATAGGATTTCAACTCTACTCTCTAGTTGTGGTAGGATGATTAAGTTGGTGAGACCAAGCGCAAGCTCGGTGATCATTTCACTGAACACCTCCGCTCAGTCCACCTAAATCTCCCAGTTGCTCAATACTAACTTCCCTTCCCATTCCCACACTGGCCTTTCTGTCTTGGGCCTCCTCCATTGTCAGAGTGAGGCCCAGCCCAAATTGGAGGAACAGCACCTCATATTTTGCTTGGGCAGCTTACTCCCTGTGGTATGAATATTGACCTCTCTAACCAAGTAATCTTTGCTTTCCCTCTCTCTCTGCCCTCCCCCTTCTCCGACTAGTCTGACTGTCCTGGTTTACATTTTATCTCTGTTTGCTTTGTTGTTACCTTCTCCCAGCTAACAATGATCTATTCTACATTGTCCTTGGCCTCCATCCCCTTTGTCTTGTTTTCACACCGTACACTTCCTTATCTCTGTATCTCCCTCTCCCCTGATAGTCTGAAGAAGAGTCTTAATCCGAAACGTCACCCATTCCTTCTCTCCAGAGATGCTGCCTGTCCCTCTGTGTTACTCCAGCATTTTGTGTCTATCTTTGGTTTAAATCAGCATCTGCAGTTCCTACACATGTCTATTTGCAATTCCTTGTTTAACAACATAATCACGGACCATTTATACCACAGGTCATTCCCTCTTCTCCCCTCTCACGTCAGGCAAAGGATACAGAGTATAGAAGTTGGGAGGTCATGTTGCAGTTGTATAAGACGTTGGTGAGACCGCATTTAGAATATTGTGCTCAGTTCTGGGCACCATGTTACAGGAAAGTTATTGTCAAGCTTGAAAGGGTTCAGAGAAGGTTTACGAGGATGTTGCCAGGACTAGAGGGTGTGAGCTATAGGGTTAGGTTGAGCAGGCTGGGTCTCTATTCCATGGAGCGCAGGAGGATGAGGGGTGATCTTATAGAGGTGTACGAAATCATGAGAGGAATAGATCGGGTAGATGCACACAGTCTTTTGCCCAGAGCAGGGGAATCGAGGACCAGAGGACGTAGGTTCAAAGTGAAGGAAAAAAGATTTAATAGGAATCAGAGGGGTAGCTTTATCACACAGAGTGTGGTGGGTGTATGGAACAAGCTGCCAGAGGAGGTAGTTGAGGCTGGGACTGCCCCAACGTTGAAGACACTGTTAGACAGGCACATGGATAGGACAGATTTGGAGGGATATGGACCGAACACAGGCAGGTGGGACTAGTGTAGCTGGGACATGTTGGCTGGTGTGGGCGAGTTGGGCCAAAGGGCCTGTTTCCACGCTGTATCACTCTATGACTATACAAAGGCTGTAAAACACATACCACCAGACTCAGGAATAGCTCCTTCCCCGCTGATATCAGACTACTGAATGGTGGGGTGTAGTCTCCATCTTCCAACCTGCATCCCTTCAACATGGAGCAGGGAACAGGCCCTTCGGCCCACAATGTCTGTGCCAGTTATGATGCCAAGATAAATAAACCACCTCTGCATGACTATCTTCAGTGTAAACCAGCATCTGCAGATCCTTCCAACGCAACCTCCTCTGTGAGCTCATGATCCATATCCATGTGTCTGTCCAAAAGCCTCTTAAACACCACGATCGTATCTGCCTCCAACACCACCCCTGGCAGCGCGTTCCAGACACCCACCACCCTCTGCATTTAACAAACTTGCCTCCCAAATCTCCCTTAAACTTAGCCCCTCTCACCTTAAATCTATGCCTTTGACATGTCAGACATTTCCACCTTGGGACCAAGGTTCTGACTGTCTAGCCTCCTTATGCCTCTCATCCATCTATCATCTCCCCTCAATCGCGTCATTGCCCCCCGTGCACATGTTTTATCTGCACTTTAGTATAGTTTAGAGATACAGCGCAGAAACAGGCCCTTCAGCCCATCGAGTCCGACCCGACCAGCTACCCCCACACACTAGCGCTATCCTACACACACTAGGGATACATTTAAAACAGTCCCCATTGTGTGTGTAGTGTCAATGTGCGGGGGTCGTTGGTTGGTGTGGACTTGGTGGGCCGAAGGGCCTGTATCTCTAAACTAAACTAAACAATGTTTGGCACTGTATCTCGGTACCCGCTGCAGTAATAAACCTATATCAAATTGAGCGCCCGTCTGCACTCTGGTGTGGTGATTGGAGTTCATCTCCACACTTCGTAAATGTTGAGAGAATCTGACCATGAATCACGCACTCAGGCAATACGACCACGTTTCAACCAGCGTCTGGGTAAAAAAATCCCTCCGCACAACCCCAAAAACAAGAGCAGGGGGAGCACATCTGTTCCAGACAATATTATCCGTCCCTGCACCAAACCATGTTCCCGGATCTCTTTGGCCCCAAGAACAATATTCTTGAATATGGACATAAAATGCTGGAGTAACTCAGTGAGTCAGGCATCATCTGTGGAGAACATGGATAGGTGATGTTTCACAGAGTGCTGGAGTAACTCAGCGGGTCAGGCAGCATCTGTGGAGAACATGGATAGGTGACGTTTCACACAGTGCTGGAGTAACTCAGTGGGTCAGGCAGCATCTGTGGAGAACATGGATAGGTGACGTTTCACACAGTGCTGGAGTAACTCAGTGGGTCAGGCAGCATCTGTGGAGAACATGGATAGGTGATGTTTCACAGAGTGCTGGAGTAACTCAGCGGGTCAGGCAGCATCTGTGGAGAACATGGATAGGTGACGTTTCACACAGTGCTGGAGTAACTCAGTGGGTCAGGCAGCATCTGTGGAGAACATGGATAGGTGATGTTTCACAGAGTGCTGGAGTAACTCAGCGGGTCAGGCAGCATCTGTGGAGAACATGGATCGGTGACGTTTCACAGAGTGCTGGAGTAACTCAGTGAGTCAGGCAGCATCTGTGGAGAACATGGATAGGTGACGTTTCACAGAGTGCTGGAGTAACTCAGTGAGTCAGGCAGCATCTGTGGAGAACATGGATAGGTGATGTTTTACAGAGTGCTGGAGTAACTCAGCGGGTCATGCAGCATCTGTGGAGAGAACTAGTCTTACTTCCTTAGAAGGCTTTGGAAGTTGGGCAAGTCCCCCACAAATTTCACCAACTTCTACAGATGCTCCATAGAAAGCATTATATCACGATACATCACAGCTTGGTTTGGGAACAGCTCCATCCACGACCGCAAGAAATTGCAGAACATTTTGGATACAGCACAGACCATCACACAAACCAACCTCCCTTCCACTGACTCCATCTACACCTCACGCTGCCTCGGCAAGGCCAGCAGCATCATCAAGGGCAAGTTGCACCCCGGCCACTCCCTCTTCTCCCCTCTACCATCGGGCAAAAGGTATAGAAGTGTGAAAATGCACACCTCCACATTCAGGGACAGTTTCTTCTCAGCTGTTATCAGGCAACTGAACCATCCTACCACAACTAGAGAGCGGTGCTGAACTACTATCTACCTCATTGGTGACGCTCGGACTATCCTTGATCGGACTTTACTGGCTTTACCTTGCACTAAACGTTATTCCCTTATCATGTATCTATACACTGTAAATGGCTGGATTGTAATCATGTATTGTCTTTCTGCTGACTGGTTAGCACGCAACAAAAGCGTTTCACTGTACCTCGATATTCAGTGACAATAGACTAAACTGAACTGAGAGAAGGAATGGGTGACGTTTCAAGTCAAGACGCTTCTTCAGACTGAGAGTCAGTGCAGAGGGAGACACAGAGATAAGGAAGGGCAAGGTGTGAAAACAAGAGAACAAAGGGGACGTAGATGAAGGAAAATGTAGGATAGACCATTGTTAGCGAGGGGTAGTTGACAACGAAGTGTACAAAGATAACATTTAATCAGGAAGACAGTCAGGCTGGAGAACTAGGATGGAGGAGCAGGGTGGATAATAAGGCAGAGAATGTGAAGGAAAAAGGCTGAAGGCTTTCTACCTCAATGCACAACATATTCACAATGAGATCGAGAGTTAATTGCCTTCCGAGTTTGCAAATGACCTAAATCTGGGTAAGTGGCAAGCTCGAGGATGATGCAGAGAGAGTCTGTGTGATTTGTGCACATTGAGGGAGTGGGTAGATGCAGTCAAATGTGATGGATGTGAGGTTCACTTTAGTCTCGATTAGAGATACAGCTTGGAAACAGGCCCTTCAGCCCACCGGATCCATGTCAACCAGCGATCTCCGCACATTAACACTACCCTACATACACTAGGAACAATTTACACTTATACCAAGCCAATTAACCTACAAACCTGTATGTGTGGGAGAAAACCGAAGCACCCGGTGAACATACAAACTCCGTACAGACAGCACCCGTAGTCAGGATCGAACCTGGGTCTCTGGCGCTGTAAGCGCTGTAAGGCAGCAACTCTACCGCTGCACCCTAGTGACCCACCTTGCTGGCAAGCACAAGGCAGATTATAATCTGATCAGTGATGGATTGGGAAGGGGGGGTTCAAGATTCAAGAGAGTTTGTGGTCATGTGTCCCTGATAGGACAATAATAATAATAATAATGGATGGGATTTATATCGCGCCTTTCTAATACTCAAGGCACTTTACATCGCATTATTCATTCACTCCTCAGTCACACTCGGTGGTGGTGAGCTACTTCTGTAGCCACAGCTGCCCTGGGGCAGACTGACGGAAGCGTGGCTGATAATCTGCGCCTACGGCCCCTCCGACCTTCACCAATCATTCACACACATTCACACGCAGGCAAAGGTGGGTGAAGTGTCTTGCCCAAGGACACAACGACAGTATGCACTCCAAGCGGGATTCGAACCGGCTACCTTCCGGTTGCCAGCCGAACACTTAGCCCATTGCGCCACCTGTCGTCCCAACGCCATCTGTCGTCGGGAAATTCTTGCTTTGCTTCAGCACAACAGAACATAGTAGGCATGACTATAGAACAGGCAAACAGGTTGCTTTGCGAAACACTTTAACTCCCCCTCCCATTCCCACACTGACATTTCGTTTGGACCTCAAGGGGTCCAAACGACAAATTTGTCCAAAAGACAAATAAACAAATTGTAAACTTGTTGTATCTGTCCTGAGCCTCGTCCATTGTCAGAGTGAGGCCCAACATAAATTGGAGGAACAGCACCTCATATTTCGCGAGGGCAGTTTACACCATGTAATTCAATTCTAATCTAACGATCCTGTCCAGGGTGCCGTCCTGTATGGGTATGGCTGCCCAGCCTGCAGCTGTCCATTTTTTCACCTCTTTTTTTTTTAATTTTTAGTGAGTTAAAGTGTTTTGTGTTGGAGGTTTTAGTCTTTTTTATGTGGGGGTGGGGGCGGGGGGGGGGGGGGAAGGGGGAAATTGCATTTCTCAGTCCCTACCTGGTCGGGGGCGGCTTTCCTCCGAGCAGCAACTTCGACCCGTCCTCGCGGCCTTCCATCGGGGTCTGGAGCGGCGTTTCCTGACGGGACCGGCCAGAACCATGTCTTCGGCGTCGGCACAGCGCTGGAGCGCTACCGTGGAGCGGAGTGGGCGATGCCTTGCCCGAGTCACCGCCCTGGAGTTCCGGTATGCTGGGACTGGCGATTGGAACATCGCGGAGCTGCGGGTCTGTGGAGCGGCCAGCTACGGGCGGCGGCGCGTAACTTAAACATCGCGGAGCCTGGGATCTCTCGCCGAGATCGCCAGTGGTGGAGCTCCATCCATCGCGGCCTGTCGGCTTCGGAAGCCGCGGTCTCCAGTAAGGAAGCGGCCGTTCCAGGCACCCCGAGCCGCTGAGAGGGTTCTCCCGACGCCGGAGCACCATCACCGTCGGGCGAGAAGGGCCTGTAACATCGGCCCCCGTAAAGGCGACTGCGGAGGCCTCAATAGGCCCAACTATGGGTGGACAAGGGGATGGGGACTGGACTTTGTGCCTTCCCTCACAGTGGGAACCATTGTGGGGGGATGTTTTTATGTTTAAATTTCTTTACTATTGTTATGTTTGTATTCTTATTAATGTGCTGCAATGGCAACTGGAATTTCACTACACCAATTGGTGTATGTAACAATAAATGAACCTTTCAACCTTTCAACCCCCCTAGTCTGGTTCAGTCAAACACCGAATACGAAGCACTGGTAATCAACTCTCTTTATTATCCACCACCAATACAATACCTAATCCAACACCGCGGGTCCGATCCTTGTCTCTACTCGTTCAAGCCCTTCAGCCTCGTGCGACTAGAACAACTCCAGAAGATCGGCACACTCCCATGCTCTATCCCAGAAGATCAGCACACTCCCATGCTCTATCCCAGAAGATCGGCACACTCCAATGTGCTCTCCCTTCTTTTATACCTTCATGGACCCTTGGCGCGAAATACATGGGGGGGGGGGGGGCAATTCCTACAAGCCAATCATCAATAAGGATTACAAAATACAAATCCCTTGTCAATTCTTCCCTTCCCTCCCATACCACCCCCTCCCCTGGTACTTTCCCTTGCAACCGCAAGAGATGCAACACTTGTCCCTTCACTTCCCCCCTCCACTCCATTCCAGGACCCAAGCAGTCGTTCCAGGTGCGACAGAGGTTCACCTGCATCTCCTCCAACCTCATCTATTGCATTCGCTGCTCTAGATGCCAGCTGATCTACATCGGTGAGACCAAGCGGAGGCTTGGCGATCGTTTCGCCGAACACCTCCGGTCGGTCCGCAATAACCAACCTGAACTCCCGGTGGCTCAGCACTTCAACTCCCCCTCCCATTCCATATCTGACCTCTCTGTCCTGGGTCTCCTCCATGGCCACAGCGAGCAACACCGTAAATTGGAGGAAATGCACCTCATATTCCGCTTGGGCAGTCTACATCCTGGTGGCCTGAACGTTGAATTCTCCCAATTCTGCTAGCCCTGGCTGTCCCCTCCCCTTCATCAGCCATCTGGTTGTCTCCACCCCTCCCCCAGCCCTCGGGCTCCTCCTCCTCCTTTTCCTTTTTTCCTTTCTTCTCCCCACCCCCTATCAGTCTGAAGAAGGGTTTCGGCCCGAAACGTTACCTATTTCCTTCGCTCCATAGATGCTGCTGCACCCGCTGAGTTTCTCCAGCATTTTTGTGTACCTTACAAAATACATTCATTGACAGTTCCCTAACCCAATCACAAAACATCACATAACATTGTTTCGATAGAAAGCATTTAGTGGGAAATAGTTCCATTAAGCAAAGAAACATTCTCCCAGGTAAGGTAAACAATTTGGGCAAGGCCCCTCTCCTTGACCAATCACGAGTAACGGCAAGAAGACCATGCAACATAGTTAGCAACATTATTATAACCCGTCATTTCCCAATCAATCCTGAGCTTGCATTTGCAGCAGGGCCTAGCTCCCTCTGCAAAACGCTCATACATATTATCAATTTAAGGCCATCTGGACATCAACCTTTATTCAACCTTGTCCCAGGCCACAGACATTCTGGAGCCATGATCCTCATGGTCTTTGCAGCCTTTTGAAAAAGATGTCAAGTAGGCTTTACAAAAGCAGAAATCCTCCGTGAATCTCTGGAATTCTCTGCCACAGAAGGTAGTTGAGGCCAGTTCATTGGCTTTAATTAAGAGGGAGTTAGATGTGGCCCTTGTGGCTAAAGGGATCAGGGGGTATGGAGAGAAGGCAGGTACAGGATACTGAGTTGGATGATCAGCCATGATCATATTGAATGGCGGTGCAGGCACAAAGGACCGATTGGCCTACTCCTGCACCTTTTTTCTATGTTTCTATGTTTTGTCAGGTACCCAAAATGCCCAATATTATCATTCCCCTCTTTTATCATACATGATAACAAATAAAAAATAAGATGACATGGTTCTTGTTATACAATTTAACAACGATGGTGATGTAATTGATCAGAACTCTAAGTAACTTCCCGAGTTTGCATAGGCATAGAGTCATGATTTCTGATGATGAGTCTCCATCTCCCGAGTTTTCATGGGTACGAATCCTCTTTGTCCATCTCATTAGCTTAATGTACTCTTGACTCTCGATGGGTACGATGTTACCTAAGAAATTCCTTGAGGAAACAAGTTAGCAGCTTATGCTCCCACTAATACCCTTACAATGGTGAAGATGAGCCCACGCATTCTTTCCTTCTATGTTAACCGCTGTTGGAGTTGTCAGGAGAATCTGGTAAAGTCCCTCCCACCGAACTTCCAAACCTTTTCTTACCCAATTCTTCACTAGTACATAATCACCAGGCTTGACTTTAATGGAAGAAACCAAAAGAGGTAATTCACTATATGGTGGCGCACCCTAGAACGCAAATCCCTTAGTACCCGAGTCAAGGCCAGAACGTAATCGGTCATCTCCGTACTCATTTGATGGAAGCTTACGATTTTTATGGCATTTTGGTTCCACGGGGTTTTTAAAGGACGTCCATAAATAATTTCAGCCGGGCTCAGTCTCGATTTCCCTGCAGGCATGACACACATCTGAAACAAAGCTATAGATAGATAGATAGATAGATATTTATTTGTTGTCATTTGAACCTAAGTTCAAACGAAATTCTGTTTCTGCAGTCATTCAAACAAGTAAAAAGAACCAAGACACAACACAATTTACACAAACATCCATCACAGTGAATCTCCTCCTCACTGTGATGGAAGGCAAAGTCTTGTCTCTCCCCTGCTCTCCTCATTCTCCTCCCGATGTCAAAGTCAAAGCCCCCGGCGGGCATGTAATTCAATCCAACCAATTCCTGTTTCCGCCTTCAATTTAGCTAATTTAGTTTTCAGCGTCTCGTTTTACCTTTACCTTCCAGCAGCCTGTGGTCGATAAGCACAGTGCAGTTGCTGTTGGATACCCAGCTGTTCACAGAATTCTTTATTAATTTGGCCAATAAAATGAGGACCATTGTTGGATCTAAGCCGAATTGGAATACCTTATCTAGGAATAATTTCTTGCATAAGCACCATGACAACAGTAACCGCTTTGTTATCAAGTGTTATCAATCCATTTGCTGAATCAGAATCACACTTTATTCACCAAGTATGTTTTGGAACATACGAGGAATTTCATTGGCCAGATCAGCCATACAATTAAAAGCAACAGATCAGTCAAAAACACGTTTTAACATGACACCTACACATTCCTCACTCTGATGGAAGGCAAAATAAAGTTCAATTTTACTTCGGAGTCACGTGAGTGACTACGTGAAGAACCCCGCCAGTGCGCCTGCGCGTCATTACGTCAGACGCCTTGACGCAAATGGACGTGAGGAGCAGAGCTCCTACAGTGGTTTGTAGTTTTTCAACTACAATGTAAGTAGAAACTTTTTTCATGTTTTCCAGGTCCGTTTACTGTGGGTCTATGGGGATTCTTTCCACAGACGCCATGGAAAAAACGGACAGGGGGAAGAGGCGAGCGACACAGCCGACAGAAGTCGGGAAACTCGGGAGTCTGTGGTTAGAGACCAACCGCCTCTAAACCCCGGTACAGTCGCCAGCGGTGAGCATAGCGACTGTGGACCTGGGGCTGGTGAAAACACAGTCAGCGCCTGTCGGGCAAAAGACAAAGTTTAAATCCCAACGGCCCACGGAGGGAGTCCCAGGCAATGGAAGTAGCTCCAGGGCTAGATACTGCTTTCGAGCGTATTGCCCAAATAGAAAGCCTTTTACATAGGCTGTTGGAGCAAAGTTCACTCAGGGAGGAGTGTACTGAAAGCCAAGCTGCTGGAAGCAGCTCAAACAGCTCCTGGTACAGGGCTAGATACTGCTTTCGAGCGTATTGCCCAAATAGAAAGCCTTTTCCATAGGCTGTTGGAGCAAAGTTCACTCAGGAAGGAGTGTACTGTAATCCAAGCTGCAGGAAGCAGCTTAACAGCACCTGGCTCAGGGCTGATGGAATGCACCCTCAGGAATGAGGAGCGTGCTACGGGTCATGAGATTTCAGACCCCGACTCTGACGGTGAGGCTGTACAAGGCGATGAACGGCAGCTGCCAGATGTTCCACCCCTGGCAGTAGGATTCGCTGCCCCGTCAGGGTCAGGAGAGCCATTAGGAGAAGAACTGGCCTCCTTAATAAATTACTTGGTTTACCATCAGCTGGAACAGCAGGAGATGGATGAGACTGTAAGAAAGCAGGAGACCCCAAGTAACTGTGGGTTGCTGAAAGCAGCAGCAGTGAACCAAATTATCTGGAATCAGTTGCAGAGAATATTAAAGCTGCTGGGTTCTGGAATAACTGCTTTTACCACAATAGCAGGTAACAGCCAAGAGATGACGAAGTTGCATCAGGAAGCACTGGGGTTGCTATGCAGCACCCACTTCGAGATCAATTATCTGAGGAAAGTGCTATACGGCCTACTATGAATCCGAAATTCGCAGCACTCTGCAAACCAAGTAATATACAATTACTCAACTTACTCTTTGGAGAGGATCTCGGGAGACGTATTAAAGAGTTGAAAGATGAAGCGAAAACAGGATTGATAAAAACATCAATGGTTGCAAAGTCTGTAAAGAGGAAGTATCCTTTCAGACGTCATACGGATCCTAGATCAGGACCAAGTCGCTCATCAACGCAGGGACGTAGCTGGCGGCCTGCAGCGGGAGTAAGGACCAGTGGTGGTGCTTCCGGGAGAATCCTGGGATCTCAGAATACTCAAATGACTCAAGAGGTAGGTGGACCTGGTTCTCAGGGGAACATACTAACTGGATTAAGTCCAAACGTTTGGAGGCAGATTACGTCTCTTCTATAAACATTGGAAGAAGATTACTTCAGATGTGGTAATTCTGAATAATATACAAGGATTTCGAATTGAATTCAATCCAAATTATGATTTGCCTGTCCAGCATGTTCCTAGCAGAACTCTCCACTTTGCGATAATGGAGGTTCAAGTTGCGCTTCAAAACCCTATATATAAAAGGTGTTATTGAAGAATCAGTCTACCAAATTCACCAATTTGGGTCAAATATATTCCCTCGATCAAAAAAGGATGGAGGATGTAGGATTATTATAGACTTGACAAGTCTGAATCCTTTTGTTCAGTGTCTGTTCACTTACAAAATATGAAGTATCTTAAATTTACATGGATGAACCAATTAGGGCAGTTCAAAGCTCTGCCTAATGGGTTAACGTTCCCTCCGAGAATATTCATAAAATTGTTAAAATCAATTCTGGGGTTGCTGAGAGCCAGGGGCATGTACTAATGGCATACCTGGATGATGTCCTGATTATAGGAAGGACAAAACAGTCAACAGAAGCATCGGTTGCAGTAATAAAATCAAACTTTTGAAAGTTTGGGGGTTTCTAAATTCATCCAAAGAAATCATGTACCTCGATTAATTATTTGGGGTTCACAATTGATTAGCCCAAATGCAAATTACTTTGCCCAGTGAAAAAAGGGTGGAGTTGATTAAAGATTGCAGTAATCTGTTAAACGAGCAAAAACCTCTAATAGATACATAGATACATAGAAAATAGGCGCAGGAGTAGGCCATTCGGCCCTTCGAGCCTGCACCGCCATTCAATATGATCATGGCTGATCATCCAACTCAGTATCCCGTACCTGCCTTCCCTCCATACCCCCTGATCCCCTTAGCCACAAGGGCCACATCTAACTCCCTCTTAAATATAGCCAATGAACTGGCCTCAACTACCCTCTGTGGCAGAGAGTTCCAGAGATTCACCACTCTTTGTGTGAAAACGTTTTTCCTCCTCTTGGTCTTAAAGTATTTCCCCCTTATCCTTAAGCTGTGACCCCTTGTCCTGGACTTCCCCAACATCGGGAACAATCTTCCTGCATCTAGCCTGTCCAACCCCATAAGAATTTTGTACGTTTCTATAAGATCCCCTCTCAATCTCCTAAATTCTAGCGAGTATAAGCCAAGTCTATCCAGTCTTTCTTCATATGAAAGTCCTGACATCCCAGGAATCAGTCTGGTGAACCTTCTCTGCACTCCCTCCATGGCTATAATGTCCTTCCTCAGATTTGGAGACCAAAACTGTACGCAATACTCCAGGTGTGGTCTCACCAAGACCCTGTACAACTGCAGTAGAACCTCCCTGCTCCTATACTCAAATCCTCTTGCTATGAAGGCCAACATACCATTTGCTTTCTTCACTGCCTGCTGCATCTGCATGCCTACTTTCAATGACTGGTGTACCATGACACCCAGGTGTCGCTGCATCTCCCCATTTCCTAATCGGCCACCATTTAGATAATAGTCTGCCTTCCCGTTTTTGCCACCAAAGTGGATAACCTCACATTTATCCACATTATACTGCATCTGCCAAACATTTGCCCACTCACCCAGCCTATCCAAGTCACCTTGCAGTCTCCTAGCATCCTCCTCACAGCTAACACTGCCCCCCAGCTTAGTGTCATCCGCAAACTTGGAGATTGCTTTCAATTCCCTCGTCCAGATCATTAATATAAATTGTAAATAGCTGGGGTCCCAGCACTGAGCCTTGCGGTACCCCACGAGTCATTGCCTGCCATTGTGAAAAGGACCCGTTTACTCCTACTCTTTGCTTCCTGTTTGCCAGTCAGTTCTCTATCCACATCAATACTGAACCCCCAATACCGTGTGATTTAAGTTTGTATCCTAATCTCTTATGTGGTACCTTGTCGAAAGCCTTCTGAAAGTCCAGATACAACACATCCACTGGTTCTCCCCTATCCACTCGAAAAATTCTATAAGATTCGTCAGACACGATTTACCTTTCGTAAATCCATGCTGACTTTGTCCAATGATTTCACCACTTTCCAAATGTGCTGCTATCCCATCTTTAATAACTGACTAGCAGTTTCCCCACTACCGATGTTAGACTAACTGGTCTGTAATTCCCCATTTTCTCTCTTCCTCCCTTCTTAAAAAAGTGGGGTTACATTTGCTACCCTCCAATCCTCAGGAACTACTCCAGAATCTAAGGAGTTTTGAAAAATTATCACTAATGCATCCACTATTTCTGGAGCTACTTCCTTAAGTACTCTGGGATGCAGCCTATCTGGCCCTGGTGATTTATCGGCCTTTAATCCATTCAATTTACCCAACACCACTTCCCGACTAACCTGGATTTCACTCAGTTCCTCCATCTCCATCCCTGCTATTTCCGGCAGATTATTTATGTCTACCTAAGTGAAGACGGAACCAAAGTAGTTATTCAATTGGTCCACCATATCCTTGTTCCCCATGATCAATTCACCTGTTTCTGACGGCAAGGGACCTACATTTGTTTTAACTAATCTCTTTCTCTTCACATATCTATAAAAACTTTTGCAGTCAGTTTTTATGATCCCTGCCAGTTTCCTTTCATAATCTATTTTCCCTTTCCTAATTAAGCCGTTTGTCCTCCTCTGTTGGTCTCTGAATTTCTCCCAGTCCTCTGGTATGCCGCTTTTTCTGGCTAATTTGTACGCATCCTCTTTTGCTTTGATACTATCCCTGATTTCCCTTGTTATCCACGGATGCACTACCTTCCCTGATTTATTCTTTTGCCAAACTGGGATGAACAATTTTTGTAGTTCATCCATGCAGTCTTTAAATGCCTTCCATTGCATATCCACCGTCAACCCTTTTAGAACTAATTGCCAGTCAATCTTGGCCAATTCACGTCTCATACCCTCAAAGTTACCTTTCTTTAAGTTCAGAACCGTTGTTTCTGAATTAACAATGTCACTCTCCATCCTAATGAAGAACTCAACCATATTATGGTCACTCTTGCCCAAGGGGGCACTCACAACAAGACTGCTAACTAACCCTTCCTCATTACTCAATACCCAGTCGAGAATAGCCTGCTCTCTCGTTGGTTCCTCTACATGTTGGTTTAGATAACTATCCCGCATACATTCCAAGAAATCCTCTTTCTCAGCACCCCTGCCAATTTGATTCACCCAATCTATATGTATAACCATATAACCATATAACAATTACAGCAAGGAAACAGGCCATCTCGACCCTTCTAGTCCGTGCCGAACACGTATTCTCCCCTAGTCCCATATACCTGCGCTCAGACCATAACCCTCCATTCCTTTCCCGTCCATATAACTATCCAATTTATTTTTAAATGATAAAAACGAACCTGCCTCCACCACCTTCACTGGAAGCTCATTCCACACAGCCACCACTCTCTGAGTAAAGAAGTTCCCCCTCATGTTACCCCTAAACTTCTATCCCTTAATTCTCAAGTCATGTCCCCTTGTTTGAATCTTCCCTACTCTCAATGGGAAAAGCTTATCCACGTCAACTCTGTCTATCCCTCTCATCATTTTAAAGACCTCTATCAAGTCCCCCCTTAACCTTCTGCGCTCCAAAGAATAAAGCCCTAACTTGTTCAACCTTTCACTGTAACTTAGTTGTTGAAACCCAGGCAACATTCTAGTAAATCTCCTCTGTACTCTCTCTATTTTGTTGACATCCTTCCTATAATTAGGCGACCAAGATTGTACACCATACTCCAGAATTGGCCTCACCAATGCCTTGTACAATTTTAACATTACATCCCAACTTCTATACTCAATGCTCTGATTTATAAAAGCCAGCACACCAAAAGCTTTCTTTACCACCCTATCTACATGAGATTCCACTTTCAGGGAACTGTGCACAGTTATTCCAAGATCCCTCTGTTCACCTGCATTCTTCAATTCCCTACCATTTACCATGTACGTCCTATTTTGATTTGTCCTGCCAAGATGTAGCACCTCACACTTATCAGCATTAAACTCCATCTGCCATCTTTCAGCCCACTCTTCCAACCGGCATAAATCTCTCTGTAGACTTTGAAAATCTACTTCATTATCCACAGCCCCACCTATCTTAGTATCATCTGCATACTTACTAATCCAATTTACCACACCATCATCCAGATCATTGATGTACATGACAAACAACAGTGGACCCAACACAGATCCCTGTGGCACCCCACTAGTCACTGGCCTCCAACCTGACAAACAACCATCCACCATTACTCTCTGGCATCTCCCATTCAGCCACTGTTGAATCCATCTTGCTACTCCACCATTAATAACCAACCATTGAACCTTCTTAACGAACCTTCCGTGAGGAACCTTATCAAAGGCCTTACTGAAGTCCATATATACAACATCTATGGCTTTACCCTCATCAATTTCCCGAGTAACCTCTTCAAAAAATTCAAGAAGATTAGTCAAACATGACCTTCCAGGCACAAATCCATGTTGACTGTTCCTAATCAGCCCCTGTTTATCCAGATGCTTATATATATTATCTCTAAGTATCCTTTCCATTAATTTGCCCACCACTGACGTCAAACTAACAGGTCTATAATTGCTAGGTTTACTCTTAGACCCCTTTTTAAAAATGGAACAACATGCGCAGTACGCCAATTCTCCGGCACTATTGCCGTTTCCAATAACATTTGAAATATTTCTGTCATAGCCCCTGCTATTTCTACACTAACTTCCCTCAATGTCCTAGGGAATATCCTGTCCGGACCTGGAGACTTATCCACTTTTATATTTCTCAAAAGTGTCAGTACTTCCTCTTCTTTGAATCTCATAGTTTCCATAGCTACTCTACTTGTTTCCCTTACCTCACATAATTCAATATCCTTCTCCTTGGTGAATACCGAAGAAAATAAATTGTTCAATATCTCCCCCATCTCTTTTGGCTCTGCAGATACCTGTCTACTCTGACTCTCTAATGGACCAATTTTATCCCTCCTTTTGCTATTAATATAGCTGTAGAAACCCTTTGGATTTACTTTCACCTTACTTGCCAAAGCAACCTCATATCTTCTTTTAGCTTTTCTAATTTCTTTCTTAAGACTCTTTTTACATTTTTTATACTCCTCAAGCACCTCATTTACTCCATGCTGCCTATAATTATTGTAGATCTCTCTCTTTTGCCGAACTGTGTCCAATTTCCCTTGAAAACAATGGCTCTTTCCAATTTTTACTATTTCCTTTCAACCGAACAGGGACATAAAGATTCTGTACTCTTAAAATTTCACCTTTAAATGTCCTCCATTTCTCTTCCACATCTTTCCCATAAAACAAACTGTCCCAATTTACTCCTTTTAAATCCTTTCGCATCTCCTCAAAGTTAGCCTTTCTCCAATCAAAAATCTCAACCCTAGGTCCAGTTCTGACCCTCTCCATAATTATATTGAAACTAATGGTATTGTGATCACTGGTCCCGAACTGTTCCCCAACGCATACCTCTGCCACCTGACCCGTCTCATTTCCTAACAGGAGGTCCAGCACCGCCCCTTCTCTAGTAGGTACTTCTATGTATTGCTGCAAAAAACTATCCTGCACACATTTTACAAACTCCAACCCATCCAGCCCATTTACAGAATGTGTTTCCCAGTCTATGTGTGGAAAATTGAAATCTCCCACAATCACTACCTTGTGCTTACTACTAATATCTGCAATCTCCTTACATATTTGCTCTTCCAATTCTCGCTCCCCATTTGGCGGTCTATAATACACCCCTATGAGTGTTGCTACCCCTTTCCCATTTCTCAGTTCCACCCAAATAGCCTCCCTAGAAGAGCCCTCTAATCTATCCTGCCAAAGCACTGCTGTAATATCTTCCCTGATAAGCAATGCAACACCTCCACCTCTTGCCCCTCCAATTCTATCACACCTGAAGCAACGAAATCCTGGAATATTTAGTTTCCAATCACAGCCCTCCTGCAACCATGTTTCACTGATCGCCACAACATCATACTTCCAGGTGTCAATCCAGGCTTTAAGTTCATCCACCTTTCTTACAATGCTCCTAGCATTAAAATATACACATTTAAGAAACCCACCCTCTCTTATTCTCTGTTTATTGTCTTTTTCTAATCTCTCCCCTACATTTTGAGTCAGAGTGCTTCCATTCTCTGCCTCCTGCCTCCCACACTGACTGCTAGCTTTCCCAATTTGAGTCCCTCCCCCCAACCATACTAGTTTAAAGTCTCCCCAGTAGCCTTTGCAAATCTACCCGCCAGGATATTGGTCTCCCTCGAGTTCAAGTGCAACCCATCCTTTCTGTACAGGTCGCACCTTCCCCAAAAGAGGTCCCAATGATCCAGAAACTTGAATCCATACCCACTGCACCAGTCCCTCATCCACTCATTTATCCCCCACCTCGCTCCATTCCTACTCTCACTGTCGCGTGGCACAGGCAGTAATCCTGAGATTGTTACCTTTGCAGTCCTTCTCGTTAACTCTCTACCTAACTCTCTAAATTCTTCTTTCAGGACCTCTTCTCTTTTTTTACCTATGTCGTTGGTACCTACATGTACCACAACCTCAGGCTCCTCTCCCTCCCATTTCAGGATTTCTTCGACACGTTCAGACACATCACTGACCCTGGCACCAGGGAGGCAAGCTACCATCCGGGTCTCCTGTCTGCGTCCACAGAAACGCCTATCCGACCCCCTGACTATAGAGTCCCCTATTACAATTGCCCTCCTCTTCTTTTCCTTACCCTTCTGAGCACCAGGACCGGTCTTTGTGCCAGAGGCCCGGCCGCTGTCGCTGCCCACAGGTAGGCCATCTCCACCACCATTACTCAAACTTGAGTACTTATTTTCAAGGTGTACAGCCACTGGGGTACTCACCAGTCCCTGCCTCTGCCCATTGCCCTTCCTAACTGTGACCCAGTTTTCTGTCTCCCGTGGTCTTGGAGTGACCACCTCCCTGTAACTCCTTTCTATGACCTCCTCGCTCTCCCTGAGCAGACAGAGGTCATCGAGTTGCTGCTCCAGGTTCCTAACACGGTCCCTTAGGAGCCCCATCTCGACGCACCTGGCGCAGATGTGGACGTCTGGAGGGCTATCAGACTCCATGACTTCCCACATCTGACATCCAGAACAGTAAACTGCCCTGGCTCTCATAATCCCCTTCCCTGGGATACAAGCCAATCAGCTGCTTCCTCTAGTCCGTTCGACCAATCAGAGGCTTCCCCCACACTCCTTCTCTGGAACGTTGCAGCTGCAGATGGAACGTTGCAGATTTGGGTTCCAACGGCTCCAGGTAACTCCTCCTCGCTCCAACGGCTCCCCGGGCCTCTGTAGAAGCAAGCCCCGCGCTGTTTTTCTACTCACAGCTCCAGGTAACTCCTCCTCGCTCCAACGGCTCCCCGGGCCTCTGTAGAAGCAAGCCCCGCGCTGTTTTTCTACTCACAGCTCCAGGTAACTCCTCCTCGCTCCAACGGCTCCCCGGGCCTCTGTAGAACCAAGCCCCGCACTGTTTTTCTACTCACAGCTCCAGGTAACTCCTCCTCGTTCCAAAGTCACCCATTATAACTGTTTTGCCTTTGTTGCACGCATTTCTAATTTCCTGTTTGATGCCATCCCCAACTTCACTACTACTGTTAGGTGGCCTGTACACAACACCCACCAGCGTTTTCTGCCCCTTAGTGTTTCGCAGCTCTACCCATACCGATTCCACATCCTCCAAGCTAATGTCCTTCCTTTCCACTGCGTTAATCTCCTCTCTAACCAGCAATGCTACCCCACCTCCTTTTCCTTTCTCTCTATCCCTCCTGAATATTGAATATCCCTGGATGTTCAGCTCCCAGCCTTGGTCACCCTGGAGCCATGTCTCCGTGATCCCAACTATATCATAAGCATTAATTGCTATCTGCACGTTCAACTCATCCACCTTATTACGAATGCTCCTTGCAATCAGACAGGTGGCTCGAGTACTGGGAAAATTAGCAGATTCCCAGCAGTCCAGTATGGACCATTACATTATCAACAGCTGCAGAGAATCAAAGAACAGGCACTGAGAGTAAATGCTGGTCATTTTGATAGAACCATGCAAGTAACAACAAATGCTGTTTCTAAGCTGCAGTGGTGGATTCTACATGTCTCAAGCAGTTCAGGCAAAGTGCTGATTGAACAACCTTCCATGATATTACAAACTGATGCCAGTGCACTAGGATGGGGTGCAACTGACTTAACATGGAGCTGCGGAGGCAGATGGAATCAGGAAAAGTTAGTGTTACTGCAGACATGGGGAATTACCTATTTGGAGCTTTTAGGAGGTTTCTATGGACTCCAAGCTTATGGTTCTAACACAACTAAAAGGAAGGTTCAAGTTCAAATTAATAAACACAACAGTAGTTGCCTATATTAATGATATGGGTGGAATTAAGTCGGTGTCATGTGACAAAATGGTTAAATCAACTTTGGTCTTGGTGTATTGAAAAGACCATTTGGATTTCAGCTATCTATCTACCAGGTAGAATGAACACGATAGCAGACACCAGGTCACGAAAAGTTCCATGATAATAAAGAATGGATGTTGAATCAAGAGGTATTCAATGATATAGTAATCAGATTTGGAATGACCGACATCGACTTGAATCATCAGCTATCGAGATATGTCTCATGGAAACCAGATCCAGGAGCAGTGGCGATTGATGCTTTCTCACTACATTGGGGTGGTATGTTTTCATATATAGTTCCACCTTTCTGCCTCATAAGCCAATGTTTGCTTAAAATCAGGCAAGATGCTGCTTCAAGGGTATTGGTAGTACCAGATTGGCCTACACAGCCATGGTATCCGTTGATATTAGAATTAACAACACAAATGTTGATGAAAGTCCCAAAAAATAGTAATTTATTGCTGCACCCTGTACAGGGGAACAACATCCATTATATGATCGTTTGGATTTGTTGATTTGCAGGTTTTAAGAATGCCTTTTCTGGGACGAGGACTGTCTGAGCATACTGTGGACATGCTTACGGCAGCCTGGAGGAAGAGCACTCAAAAACAGTACCTTTCTTATATTAAGAAATGGGAAGAGTTCTGTGTACAAAAGAATGTGCAATAAAGTACTGCAGATATTTCAAATGTTTAGAATTTCTGTCAAAACTTTATTATGATGAAGGTCTGAGTTGTAGTGCAATTAATTCAGCCAGAAGTGCATTGTCCTCATATTTGGTTATGGATTCAGAAAGAAACTCAATTGGGTCACACCCAATTGTTTCCAGACTAATGAAAGGAATCTTTAATTCCAAACCACCGAAACCTAGGTACGTGACAATCTGGGATGTAAGTGTGGTACTGAAACTACTTCGTGAATGGTCATCAAGTGTGTCTTTACCTTTGGTCAAGCTCAGTATGAAAGTATTCATGTTTATGGCATGAGTGACAGCACAACGAGTGCAAACACTTGGAAAATTACAAATAGACAGTATGGAAGTAACTGAAGACAAGGTTACATTCTATATCTATGACCTACTAAAGTTAATTAGGCCAGGTGTGACAGGATTTAAAATTATGCTAGCAGCATATCCAAATGATCCATGTCTCTGTATTAAGACATATTTATTACAATACATTGAGGTCACAAAGAATTTGAGAATACGGAAACTGGGTTGTTGATCACACACAAGAAACCACACAAGAGAGTTTCAATACAGACTATTTCCAGATGGATAAAAGAAGTCTTAACAGCTGCTGGTATTAACACTTATGTTTTTACGTCTCACTCGACTAGGGCAGCAGAAACGTCGGCGGCCAGGGCAAAAGACGTCCCCGTCGACCATATCCTCGCAGCCGCCGGGTGGTCCAATGAGTTGGTGTTTCAACATTTTTACCATCGGCCTATTGTTTTTAAAAAAAATAATTTTTATTTATTAGAAGTACATTACATTACAACCACATACATTAGTACTCGTCACTTATGTCTTCTTACAATTAATGTACTCCATTTTATTATTATTATTTTTTTTTTTTAATTTTTATTTATTAGAAGTACATTACATTACAACCACATACATTAATACTCGTCATTTATATCTTCTTACAATTAATGTACTCCCTTTATTTATTTTTTTACACTAGAGAAAGAAAAGATTGAAAGAGAGAAGAAAGTGAAGGAAAAAGTGCAAGTGTAGAAAAGTGTAGAAAATGTAACAACAAAAAAGGACGAAGACCCTATAAGAGCGAAATTAAAAACAAAAAGAAAAAGAGTTAAGAAATAGGCCCTAAGAAAAGAAAAGAGAAAGAGAAAAAAAGAGAAACAAATGGTTTTTTTTTGAGCATCACGTAAATAGGACATACCAACTCTTCAACTATCATCCCCCCTTACCCGACCTCAATTTTTTATTTTTTTAAAGTACTTTTGCACCCTATGTTTGTAATAATTCTATAAATGCAGACCACGTCAGGTGGAAGTGATCTGGTTTACCTGCTAGGAGGAGTCTTATCTCTTCTAGGTGTAATGTTTCGAACATATTTGAAGTCCACATATTTATAGTTGGTATTGGAGCCTTCTTCCAAAATTTTAGAATTAGCTTTTTTCCAGTTATTAACCCATAGTCCATTAGTTTCTTTTGAAACACATTTAGTTCTGGGCCATCTTCCGTTATTCCGAAGATAATCCATTCTGCTTTGGGTATCAGTCTTATTTTAAATAACTTTGTAAAGATTTCAAAAATTTCATTCCAAAATTTTTGAATTTTTGTACAGAAAACGAATGAGTGCGCTATAGTAGCTTCTTGGGATTGACATTTATCACAAATAGATGATACATTTGGGAAAATTTTATGAATTTTAGTTTTCGAATAATATAATCTATGTAAAATTTTAAATTGTATTAAAGTGTGTCTTACATTAATCAAACATTTATGCACGTTTAATAAGTGTTCATTCCAACTTTCCTTTGAAATTTTAATAGCTAACCATCGGCCTATTGTTAATGCGGGGTTGTTTGCAGAAACTATTTTAAGTTCTGTGTAAATTCCTCTGGTTTAAAGGGGATCTGATTCATTTCATTATTGAAATGAATTACTGCATTTGTGGTACAAATGTTATTATGAATGCATGATTGATTATTCTCGTTCCGAGTCAATCTATGCAGTGAGAAGCCGGGATTGATCCACGGCATGAAATCACAAAGCTTTAAAATCTTCACGTAGTCACTCACGTGACTCCGAAGTAAAATTGAAAGATTAAACGAGAACTTACCTAAGTTTGAAGTTTGATCTTTATTTTATGAGGAGTTACGTAGGTGATTACGTGCCCACCACGACCCTACCCTCCATCATAAAGGTCAGATGGAAGTTCTTGTATTACTCGTTTTATTATGAGACTATATTACTTCGGTTGTTGTTTTTTGTGATTTCACACCGCTGCTTTGAAGATTGACGTGCAGGCGCACTGGCGGGGTTCTTCACGTAATCACCTACGTAACTCCTCATAAAATAAAGATCAAACTTCAAACTTAGGTAAGTTCTCGTTTAATCTTACTAGTCCTTCCCTTAGTTCTTCCTCGGTCGTGGGCCTCGAGCCCCTGTTGACGGGACGACCTTGACTCCCATAGCCGGCGGTGTTCGGGCCCTCCTCACCGAGGCGATCAGCTCCCGCATCGGGGGGATGTCAGCTCCCTCGCGCCAGGCGATCGAACCTCGCGTCGGGGCTGGTCGAACCTTCTGCAACGTTGGAGCTTCCCGACTCGGCCTCTCCCGAAGACTGCGAGCTTTTGATGGTAAGTCTATGGTGGCCGCGGTGGGAGCGATCCCAGGCAAGGGATCAGCTCCGATGTTATGTCCGCGCCCCCCGATAGGTCTCATAGTCAGTCCGAAGAGGCCTCCAGCTCCATCAATGGTAGGCCGTAGAGCCCAGTGAATGTGATCCGAAAATTAATCACATCTCCGGGAAGGTAGGAACTTGAAAAAAAGTTTCCCCCGATCCCCTCCCCCCTCCCCCCATATAAAACAAACCGAAGAACATTAAAACAAACTTTTAATAAAAATAATGAAAAAACGAACAGACTGCCGGCAGGGCAGCCATCACCCCGGCGCCCCTGGTGGTATCAACAATCACAAGTACATAAGTACATCCCTGGCATTTCTCTAGCTCGATATAATCCATCTGCAGAGTTTCAAAAGGACCCATGGGAAAAGGTGTTCTTCCATCTTCACAACCCAGTCCTTTCCCAGGATTATACTTCTGACAAATAATACAGCAGCTACTCACTTTCTGGAACAAAATGCATGCACTCCAGAACCCAAACTGCAAGAGGATCTGTCATACAAGTCTGCCCTGCCGGAGTGACCCACAATCCTGACATACAAGCTGTTTCCATAATCTTATAGCCCCTTCAGGAGTTTCCTCCTGCAACTGAATCATTTCCTGGACGGTTGGCATTAGCTTTTCCGGGGAGACTTGTTACTTGAACTTTTTATCTGCCTCATCATTCTTGGCACCACCACCTTGCATTCCCGGGATACCTCCTTTGTTGCTTGGTTAGCACAATGATTCCCTATGTCTATCTGGGTCAGGCCCTTTGTGTGAGCGCTACATTTCATTCCTGAAATTTGCCTGGGTAGCAGCAGAGCCTGTAATAAATTAGTCACCAATTGCTCATGAGATATTTGAGTTGCTGCTGAGGTTAGGAATCCTCTATTCCTCCACAGTTGTCCAAAGTCATGTACCACCCCAAATGCATATCTAGAATCCGTATATATGTTTACTTTCAGATCTCTTCCTATAATACATGCTCTGATTAAAGCGAACAGCTCAGCCTGTTGGGCTGAAAACAGTGATTCAAAGGCAGCTGCCTCTACACTGTTCCCATCCTGGTCCACATTAACGTACCTAGAAAGTCTCTCTCCCTGGGACCCAATAGATGCACTTCCATCTACGTATAGTGTCATATCAGGGTCTTCCATAGGAGCGTCCTTTAGATCGTCCCTTACAGATATTTCTTCTTGTATTATGAACAAACAGATGTCCTGATGCTGACTGTTCCTCTGGTGGTGAAATGAGGAAAGATGTTGGATTAATAGTTGTACAGTGTCTGAATTGGAGTGTTGAATTATTCAGTAAATAGATTTCATATTGGTTTTGACGAGCCATTGTCAGATGCTGAGTTTGCACTTGTCCCAACAAGGCTGCCACCGAATGGGAACTGTACACTACTATCTCCTGCTGCAAGGTCAGGTTTGCAGCAGACTGTAGACTATAATAGATTGCTGTTTAGATCTGGGTGCATATTGGGTATCCTCTCGTTACTGGGTCAAGCTTTGAAGAATAATAAGCCATTGGTCTGTGCTTATCCTCATGTTTTTGTGTGAGGACTGCAGTTGAACATTCGGAAAGGATGGTACAGTAAAGTTGGACGGGTCGATCGTAGAGTGGCCTTCCTCGCGCTGGAGCATTAAAGATCTCTTCAAATTCTCGAAAGCTTTCTGAGCTTCTTCGGACAACTGAAATTCGCCCTCTAGGCTGGTATAAGGAGTCAATTCCTTGGTGTCTAGTGCAATATTAGGGATCCATGGTCGGCGGTAGTTCACCGTGCCGAGCCAGTGTCTCATCTGCTTCATCTATTTTGGTTCAGGAAATTCACAAATTAGTTCAAGTCCACTACTCTCTAGACTTCTTTCTGTGGCCGAAATTATCACTCCCAGCCATTTTACTTTTTGTTGAGCCATTAATACTTTGGACTGAGGGACCACGTTTCCTAAGGTTGCCAAGTGGTTCAATAATTGAGCAGTCTCCTCACATTGCTCTGCTCATCTAAACTAGCCACCAACAAGTCGTCCACATATTGAACTAGAGTCGATTTACTTTTAAAGCTTAAGGTACTTAACTGTTCTTGAAGATATCAAGAAAACAATGAATCCCTGGGGTGGTCTTGTCCACGTATATTGTTGTCCCTGTAAGTAAAGGCAAATAAGTACTGGCTGTTTCGGTGCAGAGGTAATGAGAAGAAGGCATGCTGCAGATCTACAATTGAAAATATCTTCACTTCCGCTGAAATCAAAGCTAAAATATGAGCCGAGTTTGGCACCAAGGCACGGAGCGGTTCTACTATTGCGTTGACAGATCTTAAGTCCTGAACCAGTCTGTACTGGCCCTCTTTCCCTGCCTTGGGCACTGCAAGGATTGGTGTGTTGCAAATAGACTGGCAATTCACTAAGATGTCTTGTTCCAGCAATCTCCGAATCAGCTTGTCTATACTCGGAATTGCCTGTTGTTTCAATGGGTACTATTGTATCGAAGGCAGTGTCACCCCTTTCTGGAGAGCTACCATGATGGGATCAATGTGAATACATCCTACCTGAGTAGCATCTTCTGCCCACACTTGCGGGTCCACATACTCACATACCTCACTCCCCAGATGCCGGTGTAGCTGGGCAACAACTGTCCTCGGGGTCTGATAAAACTCAACAGTACATTGGTTAGACAAGCTGTTCTTCATATATATATATGTGAATCTGCCAGATCAATTGCTTTCTTAACCAACGCTTCCAAGACCTGCGCACTTGCTGGAAAATTCACCTTCCTTGTTATGTGTGGAGCAACCTCTGAAGCTCATTTCCATAAATCTAGGGGTATTTTAACATACTCTGCCGTTTCTTCTTGTCCTGTTACCCGTGCCAAAATATTCATGTGCCATTTTTTTCCTTCTTGAGGCCGGAAAAAGGTTTCTAATTCTTTATTTTTGCCACTGCTATCATAGGCCAATGTGATATGAAGCAGAGGCTCATCTTCTAAGTCTAAGGACCACCATTGGGGTGTTACTGATGAATAGCACTGCCTTTCAGGAGCCCATGCGGTTACTATTATTCCACCGTCGCTGCATTTAATTTTCAATTGAAACGCACACAGCAAATCTCTAGCCATTAAATTGCAATCCAATCGTTTCGTTATTATGAATCTATGTTTTATTGCCTTGCTTTGATACACCACTTCGACTAGCTTAGAGATGGGGTACTGGCAAACTTGTCCCTGAAATCCAGACAGGCTCTGAACTTGACTAGACTTGGGAAGGTTATACATTGATTGAAGAGATGACATGGATGCCCCTGTATCTACCAAAAAGGTGCATATCCTTCCTTCTACTCGCAATGATAGTACAGGTTCTTCATCAGATTTACACCCAGTCACCATTAAGTTAGCTAATCAGGAACGTGAGAATGGATTAGTTTGAGAGAAAGGTGTTTGTCTTCTCTGTCCCTGATTTCCTTGCCAGTTCCCTCTCTGCTCTCTCTGTTGGCCCCCTGCTTCCTGTCGTTTTCATGTCGGGCACTCCCTACTCCAGTGACCTAATCCACCGCAAGTATAACATTGGTCTGGTCCCAATACTCTATTCCCTCTCCAGTGTTGTCTTGGGGAAATTGGTTCTAAGGGAGCTGGTTCATCAGGGTAACCTGGATTATCCAGTTCTGGCGCCATTGTCCAATCTAGCAAACCGTGCTTGGCCCTTGTCTGAGGACTGTTCCATAAATCTAAACCTGCTCTTCAAAATTAGATTGTTTCCAACCCGTTACTCTACCCTCCCTTGTGAAACTGATCACCACCATGAAACCTACTACCTGCCCCCTCGACACTGACCCCTCTGCCCTCCTAAAGGACATCATTACAACAGCTGGTCCCAGCATCCTCGCCATCTTCAACAGCTCTCTGGCCACTGGCACTGTACCTACCTGCTTCAAGCATGTGGTGGTCCAACCACTCCTGAAAAAACCTAACCTTGACCCCACCTTGCCAAGCAACTACAGACCCATTTCTAAACTGCCTTTCCTCTCAAAAGCCCTTAAAAAGGTAATTTTAAGTCAACTTATACCTTACCTTCACCAAAACTTTCCAATCAGGTTTCAGGGCTCACTATAGCACAGAGTCTGCCTTGTTGAAGGTACATAATGACCTACTGCTCACCATTGACTCTGGCGACTGTGCAATTCTGCTCCTTCTTGACCTCAGCGCAGCATTTGATACTGTCGACCACACCATCCTAATTGACCGTCTCCGGTACGGGGTTGGTATTGATCGCACTGCCCTGAGCTGGTTCATCTCCTACCTCAAAGGTAGGAGTTTCTCGACTAACAAAGGCAACTCTTTCTCCTCCCCAGCTAATCTCTGCTGTGGGGTTCCACAAAGTTCCATCCTTGGCCCCATTCTCTTCTCCCTGTATATGCTCCCCTTAGGCCAAGTCATTGAAAGGCACGGCATTTCTTTCCATTGCTACGCAGACGATACACAACTCTATCTCCCCCTGAAGCCCAAAAACCAATCAAATCTGTTTAACCTTACCCGCTGCCTCGAGGATATAAAGTGTTGGATGGCCCAGAACTTCCTCCAACTAAATGAGAGTAAGTCTGAGGTCATCCTTCTCGGCCCCTCGGACACAATCAAAATGATAGCAGGCAGCCTTGGAAGCCTTACCCCACTACTCAAACCTCACATCAAAAACCTTGGCGTGATATTTGACTCAGCACTGAAATTTGACAAACAAGTCAATGCCGTGGTAAAAGCTAGCTTCTTTCAGCTTTGGACGATAGCTAAAATAAAACAATTCCTCCAGTTTGATGACCTGGAAAAGATCATCCACACATTCATCTCCTCCCGCCTAGATTACTGCAACTCCCTTTACACAGGCATCAGCCAATCTTCCCTGTCCCGCCTGCAACTGGTCCAAAACGCCGCAGCGAGACTCCTGACGGGCACCCGAAAAAGGGACCACATCACCCCGATCCTGGCCTTTCTCCACTGGCTCCCTGTGCGGTTGGTTCCGTATACATTTCAAGATCCTCCTCCATGTCTACAAAGCCCTCAATGGGCTTGCCCCCACCTACATCAAAAGTCTTCTCACCAACCACTCCACCTCCAGGTCCCTCAGATCGGCCGACTTGGGGTTGCTGAATATCCCGCGGTCTAGGCATAAGCTCAGGGGCGACCGCGCCTTTGCGGTTGCAGCTCCTAGACTGTGGAACAGCATCCCCCTTCCCATCAGAACTGCCCCCTCCATCGACTCCTTTAAGTCAAGACTAAAGACTTATCTATACTCCCAAGCCTTTCCTGACGTTCTCTGAGTGAGGGTTACATGTATATATGTATGTAGTTTGTTTTGTTGTACTATTCTTATAACAAATGTAAAGCACTTTGGCCAACGAGAGTTGTTTTTTAAATGTGCTATATAAATAAATGTGACTTGACTTGACTAAATTAGACTTTGGCGCCTCCTTCTTCGTTACATATTCATTTTTTGTCTTAACTACTGGCTGATTCTCTTGTTTTTTTCATATCCTTCCAGTGATACCTCACTGCTCGAGCCATTTGACTAGAACTGTTCTCTGACCAGTCAATGTTGTTTGTCTTAATTGCTTTAGCTACATTAGTTGGCAGACAGTTTAACAATATTGTGCAGTACTGAGGAGAATTTGCCCCATTCCGAAAATTTAGATCTCCTGACTGGTCCATATATAGTTCCGAGAACCTTTCTAAAAACTCATCTGTTCCCTCTCCTTTCTTTGGTCGAACATCCAGAATCCTAGCGATATCTATTGGCTTTTGGAGGGTATTGGCAAAGGCAGTTAAAACTGCATCTTCTCTTGCATTGTTATCAGCGATCACATTAGCCAGTGCCTCATGAGTTGGGTGTACTAAAGTGGCTAGGAACCCGGTATGCTCTGTCGGAGTTATGATCTGTTGTATTCCAGCCCACAAATCTCTCGAGTCCGCGTGATACACACGCATAGTGTTCCGGAAATAATCCACAAAGGAAGCAGGTGATCTCTTTCCACCAGGTATTTTATTCAGTACAGCCATCATTTCATTAGGTTTCCATGGGGAGTACACATCAATGGTTCGAGGATTGGTGGCACCAACTGCATTAGCCGGATCAAAGACAGGGTTAGGCATCTCCCTAACTGGGAACTGACAACGGGATATTTGTTCTTCCTTCATAATTTTTGCTATGTCTGACTCGCTCTCAGTGTCCCCTGATACTGATTTACCCTCTGATGTATCATCCTAATCACTAGGGGAAGGCGATATTTCTTAAAGGCATATCTTGTCTCTCTGGGTGGTCGTCTTATTCTTCGAGGTTTAGGCTCATAAAATGGTTCTGGTGGTCGTACTTTATCTTTAAACACAGGAGCTATTTTCTTTGTTTTGCTCCTTGTACCGTGCTCCACTGGAATATCTGTTAGTGGTGGAGCTGTTGGGGTCAAGGAACTCTGTACTGGTGCTGCTGTCTGGTGAGCAGGTGATACTATAGGATCAGCAGGGGGTGTGGGTGGTGTTATAGACACAGGAGGAGGTCTGTGCTGCACAAGGTGTATAAGGTGCTGGATGTGAAGGTGGAGTATAGGGAGCGCAAGGGGAATAAGGTGGAGGAGGCTGCAAACTTATTTTAATTCGAACGCTCTCCCAATCTTCTAAATATTCTTCATCTCCCCCTTCCAAACCAAAGCCAACCAGCAGGTCCCTTAACTCTTAGTCCACAAATGCCAGTTTCCCTTCAGGAGTTCTCTTTTGCTCCCGTTCCCTATGTTCTTTATAAGCACATTCACATCCCATCTTTAAGGTATCTAGACGTTTGTTTCCTTCATCGTCCTTTAACTCTATTCCAAGCTTCAAAACTGCCTCCTGCCAGTTCACCATTATCGCAGCCTTTGCGTTCTTTTACTCCTTCGGAATATTGCGTCCATAGCCCAACAAGTTCCTTTGGCTTCATTTAGGCTGTGGGCCAGGCATCAACAATGTGTCTAGAAATCAACTTTTGTGACCCATGCCTCGGAACTACATGAAATGCACAGATTTAGATAAAATATAATTGAGAAGGATGTCATAACTCGTCAGTGCCAAAAGTTGACATTAAATAATTAAACTAATTAGAAAATGAGATCGAAAAAGAGGCGCCACCTAGTGTCCAATGCCCATATAACACCATGGGGAGCCTATTTCCGTATTGCAGTATCTTTAAACCATATATATATGACGTGAATATGATTGTAATCATATATAATTATGTATAATTATATTATATAAAAATAATATCATGAATACAATTGTGAGGTTTTTATTTTGAATGAGACTGCCGCAGAGGTCCTCTTGAACCAGCCTACTTAATGGGTGAGGGCAGTTCCTGTGGGTTCCCCCGTTTACTGAACCCCACTGACTGTCAGTGTGCAAAGTGGGGGTCACGGCCATACTGGGACTGGGGCAGTGCCAGGCTGGGGGACAGACTAAGGCAGGAAAATGCCTAACCCTAACCCTAACTCTCCCCCTTCCAGAGCTGCCCACGGCTGGAGCTGGAGCCGCTATGGGACCGGCTGCAGGCTCCGTACGTGTGGCCCCGCAGCGTGTCCACTCGGACAGCATGGCCTTCTGGTGGTGATGATGGTGGGGAGCAGCACTGCCCTGCACGCCGCCCATAGCGCCGGCTCCATCAGACCGCCCGTCCGCTCGCTCGCTTGCTGCAACATCGGCAGCTTGACAGCCCGACCGACCCCTCGCAGCACTCACCGGAGGCCCAGCCCAACGCTCACCACCCACCGGCGGCACGACAGCCCGACCGATCCTCCACAGCATCCATCGGCCGACCGACAGACGGATCGATTGACCAACACTGACCCTAACCCGAGCTCTCGCTCTACATTTGTTATTTATCATTTTTATTTAACAGTTCACATTATATAAAAAGATAATCAATTGAAAAACAAAATGAACAGCAAGGTGAGCATTACCTTTATTCCTTGGAAACCTTGTAATTGTTTTGATGTAATGAGGAGGCAGCCATGATCCCAGGGTCCTCGCTGCCTAGCGACCATAAAACAAAGGATTGGTCAATTTGCGTCCGACCTCAATGTCAAACGGGCAATTACTACTCAGAAAATTTGAGTTTTACTCATATTTCTTAAAAGTGTGCAGGTTTTGTTCTTGACAAGTTTCAGGTACGATTTATATTATATTTTTACACAATATGTTAAAAATCTAGCTAGTTCCGTGAGTTGGGTCACGAACCTGAACAAAAAAAATCCTTGGCCCACAGCCTAATTGCCAAACAATTTTCTCAAGGTAGCCGCTGAATGGAGTCCCTCCCCCCACACCCCACTCCCCCCCACATCCCCACTCCCCCCCACACCCCCCACCCCCACACCACCCCACACCACCCGCTCCCCCCCACCCCACCCCACCCCACCCAACCCCAACCCCCCCACCTTCCCCACACCATCCCTCCCCTCCACACCACATCTACCCCCCCACCCAACCCCTTCCCCCCACACCACCCCACCACTCCACACCCCCAAACCAACCATCATGGCTGATCATCCCCAATCAATAACCCGTCGAGTATTTGGCTCGAGAGTCTTTGGCGAGGAGGCTGAGGGGAGGAGGCTACGCAAAATGCTGGAGAGGGAGAGACGAAAGAAGGAGATGTCAGGCAAGCTGATTCAGTGTGATGCTTGCAGTATGTGGGAGGTCAAGGACACTGCTGGTGCCTCTGGCTGCTACAAATGTGAGAAGTGCATCCAGGTAAAGCTCCTGAAGGGCTGTGTTGGGGAACTGGAGGAGCAAGTGGATGATCTCAGGTTCGTCCGAGAAACGGAGTCGTTCCTCGACAAGTCCAACAGTAAGATTGTTACACCTAAGGTACTGGAAGATAGAAGGTGGGTGATGGTGAGAAAGGGAGGGAAACTTGGAATGCAAAGGTCCCCGGGTGTTGTACCTCTTGTGAACAGGTTCACTCACTTAGAAGCTGTCGGGACAGAAGACGTTAACACACTGAGTGGCGGACTGGCTTGCGAAGCAAAAAGGGCTGTTGAGCCAAAACCAAAGAGGCCAACGTCAGGCAACGCCATTGTAGTTGGAGACTCCATTGTGAGAGGTACGGACAGGGGTTTCTGCGGCAACAGACGGGATTCGAGGATGGTGTGCTGCCTTCCTGGTGCCAGGATCCAGGATGTCACGGACAGAGTGCAGAAAATCCTCAAGGGCAAAGGTAAACAGCCGGAAGTGGTAGTGCATGTCGGCACAAACGATGTCGAAAGAAGGGGATGAATATTCTGCAGCGTGACGTTCGAGAGCTCGGAAAAATGCTGAAAAGCAGGACCTCCAGGGTTGTTATCTCCGGTTTGCTTCCAGTTCCTCGTGCTGGCGAGAGCAGGAACAGGGAGTTACGGGACCTGAATGTGTGGCTGAGGAACTGAGCAGGGATTTAGATTCTTAGATCACTGGGATCTGTTTTGGAGTAAGGGGGAACTGTTCTAAAGGGACGGATTGCATCTTAACAGGTTGGGGACCAGCATTCTGGCAGGCATGTTTGCCACTGCTACACGGGTGGTTTTCAACTAAATAAGGGGAGGGAGGTGTCAAATGGGATAGTCGAGGATGGAGTTAAAGGGAAAGAGAGTAAAGGGATGGTTAATGACCCCAGAATTAACAGGAAGAAGCTCACAAAGGGATAGGAGAGTATGGCCAAGTGTAATAGGGATCGATGTGAAAGGTGAGATACGTAAGGAATTAAAAGTATTGTATATGAATGCGCGAAGTATAAGAAGTAAAGTAGATGAGCTTGAGGCTCAGTTAGAGGTTGGTAGATATGACATTTTGGGGATTACTGAGACGTGGCTGCACGAGGATCGGGCCTGGGAACTTAATATTCAGGGTTATACCTCCTATAGAAAGGACAGGCAGGTGGGCAGAGGAGGGAGGGTAGCTCTAGTGGTGAGGGATGGAATTCAGTCCCTTGTGAGGGAAGACATAGGGACTGACGAGGTAGAGTCACTGTGGGTTGAGTTGAGGAATTGTAAAGGCAAGAAGACACTAATTGGTGTTATTTACAGACCCCCAAATAGTAGCCCGGATGTAGGGTGTAAGTTGCAGCAGGAGTTAAAAACTGGCATGTAACAAAGGTAACGCCAC